>LPNX010295109.1:81614-142393 GCA_001517045.1 Pseudotsuga menziesii | reverse complement strand
AATAGTAATTTAATATTCAGAAAACTATGAAACTCAATATAATTATAAAAGAAATGCAAATTAATTATTTTAGGGCTAGGGTTTATCTTTACCATAATTACTAAATATAATTTTTTTTAAGGAGGCGATTGTTCTTTTGGAGATTTGCTCAATGAGTGGTATCTCCACCATGATAAATGTTGGTAATATCTTTTTATTTGCTTGATTTACATTTAATTTGCCTGAATTATAATCTTGAACATGTTAATTTTTGCCTTAATTCAAATCTTGAAATAGCATGCCTCCGTTTTTTCTTAATTTGAAATAGCATGCATTCTGTTTTTTCTTTTTTCCTAAATGTGCCAAATAGTAGATCTGGAAATGTGCCAAGTAATAGATCTGGTATTAGGTATTAGATACTTTACATAACTTCACAAGATCTGCCCTATATGTTTTAATTTTAATGGGCCAAAAAAAATATTTACTTTTAATTAAATATACATCATAAGTAAATAGAAGTAAATATTTATAGCCTACATTTATATGAGAAATGTTACATAAAGTTACAACATCTCCCTCATAATCTGAAATCATAAGTAATAGAAGTAAATAATTATAGCACACATATACATGAGGAAACTTACATAATTTTACAACATATCCCTCATAATCGGATCATAAGTAAATAGAAGTAAATATTTGTAGCCGACATTTACATGAGGAACATTACATAACGTTACAACATCTCCCTCATTATATTTATAGCCCTCATTTACATGAGGAACGTTACGTAATGTTACGTTACAAGATTTCCCCCATACTGGGCCGTAGAGCACCTCTCGATGCAAAAAATATATGATAAATATTATAAGGGGATTAATGGTTATTATAATAATTATAATGTAAGGATTATAATTAAAAAATGTAAGGTTTTAGAGGCATTGAGGCATTGATTAACTTGATCATTTTGTACTAGTGTAATATATATATATATATATAATTAATTCATATAATATAATATAAATTAAATGTTATTTAAAATATGTGTAATTATAACTATTATACATATAAATTATAGTATATAATAGGTATATACCATTAAAATTATTTGTAATATATAATATAAATTAAAATATAATGAATAATCTTAAAAACCAATTATAAAAAATACAAAAACTAAGAAATAAAAAATATATTGTAATACAACTTTTGCATTATATGGTTATTTGTGCATGAAAATCTTTGGCTCGAAATTGTATGTCTTTCAATTGAGGTTGTAAATGTGAATTAGCTAAAGAGTTTTAGTTATTCTTCTAGTTTTCATTGATGGGAGAAGAAAATTCCATCAAAACCATTGTCCTCTTCAAATCTTGATACAGGAAGAGGCACTACCCATTAAGGAAGAACACTCAAGATTTTTTCAGCAGGGTTTTTTTATTTTCTATTGGTAAAAAAACGCATGTCTTCAGATTCTCCGATAATTCTTGAAATTATCTCTTGCAAGACATATCAAATATTGATACATACGGAGGCACATCCCATCAAGGAAGAATATGTATGATTTTTCACAATTTTTTTCTATTTTCTATTGGTATAAAAAACATTCATCTTCAACGGCAATTCTTGAAATTATCAGATTTGGGTTCATTGAGGGTTTCCTTGGCGGTGTTATGAATCCCATAATTCTTGAAATTATTTGTTCCCAGGCATATCAAATCTTGATACAGGAAGAGGCACTCAAGGAAGAATAGGTAATATTTTTTCACTATATTTTCTATTTTGAATACAAGCGTGGTCTAAGCATTTGTAACAAACTTTTGTGGTCCCTTCATTGGTAGATCATGGGTTTGAGTCCTCTCTTTTGTTTTCTCCACGTTTGGAGCACTCGGATCTTGTATTTCAAGGCTTCAGCTTCCCGACTATTGATCATTGAATCAATTTTTGTCAATTTCTATGGACGAATTGGTATTTGTGTTTCCGTAATAAGGAAAAAGACTCAAATTAGGCTCCTTATCGAGGAAACAACAATATAAATAATTGTATTTACCTTAACATATCCATATACAACAAAACATATGGAATGGAGTTTTAGAAGCATTAGATTGATCATTCAATGAAGAAAAGGGAGGGATTCTATCTAAATCCTCTCTAGAGCTTCTAGATTTTGTATTCTGAAACAAAAACTGGGGTGAGGTAAGCTATTTTGAGCTAAAATTTGTTCATTTCCTCAGGGAAATGGTTTGTATGGGTTATTAGAAGGGAGAAGAGCTCAAATATTCTACTTTTTCCTTGAAACCGTTTGAGAAAGTATCATATTGAATTAAAGATTCTTGAGTTCCATGGCAGAAAGTTTCTGAGGTCTATTTAGAATGTGAGGGCTTAGAATCATTATTTTACCACAAGAATTTTTGTATCGTGGCTATGGCCCTCACTGGAAGGCAATAGAAGTGCAAAGCTTGCGATAAAGCGGTTTATTTTGTGGATCAGTTGTCTGCTGATGGAGTTTCTTACCACAAGCTTGCTTCAGGTGCAACCATTGCAAGGGAACACTCAAGGTTTGGATTTTGTATGCCTTTATTTTAATATTATTGGTGATTGGAGGTTGTTTTTCTTGAAAATATTTGTATTATCATGCCATTTAGTTTGTTCACCAGCTCTTGATTGGAATCTGGAAAAAATGTGCGTCTTCCACTCTTAAGGGATAATATGGTCGATTAAATATCAGGTCATATCTTTGCCCTAAACTGGTTAAGAAAATTGTCAATTTATGTTAGGATTTGCACCCTATCCTTAACTATCACTGTGAATTAGATGGATAATATTTGGATAGGCCATAAATCCTATTCTTGTCATTATCTTTGAAAATGCAGGTTTTTTTTTGAAGATCTACAAATAAAAACTGTGAATATTAGATATCTTCCCTCATGGTCCAAAACAAATCCCTGCAGTCTACAATGTGTTGAATCTGGCCAAGCTATTGTTTGTGTTTTCTTTTCATAGCCCCACTACTCTATGTGTAATCTCATCGAGCCCATATGAATAGATATGTACACCATATAGTGTTGCATATAGGTTTCAAAAATAAAGATAATGTAATTAAAATAGATTCTTCCATATGTATAGAACCTACATTAGTTAGGAAATTGCTACGACTTAAATACAAAAGCAAACCCATTCTTCATTATCGTCTGCACTAACACTGACACAATTTATATGATTTTTCATCTATAACTATTCCAAGTACATGAAGAGAAGTTCGTTTTGCAAAATACATTCTTTAAATGGGAAAATGTTACATGGCACCCACTATTTTTTCACTAGGTCGGTGGTTTCTGTGTGAATACACCCTGATGTCAATAGTCATCCCAACTGTACACTCTCATCTTGGGTTTCCGTTCTTGTCATTATCTTTGAAAATGTAGTTTTTTTTAAGATCTACAAATAGAAACTATGAATATTAGATGTCTCACCACGTGGTCCAAGGATTCCAACAAAATGTAGGTGCTTCACCATAAGGAATTTTTATATAAAAGGAAACCAATCTATGAAAGCCTTGGTACCATTAAAATAAAATCAATTAAGGCTGCTATTTATTATAATGTAAAACTATTATAACTTGTGTGAGGGAATTGATGGTCAATGTAAATGGAATTGATGGTCAATGTAAATACTCTAGATTCATAATTTAATAGATTAACACTTTTAGTAGTTCACAATCTCGTGGGATAATGAAATATTAATTATAATTATAAAGCAATTAAAGAGAAGAAAAGAGAAAAGAGGTGGAGGCCAACTAAAATATATGATCATAGAAAAACTTTGAAAAGAAATTATGTAGTATAGTTGTATCTTGGGAATTACACCGAATGAAGTGTTAACCACCTTGTATTGATGGATTCTCATTGCTCAACAATATCAACCAATGAATGTAATATTTACTGTCTGAATCTCAATGTATCAAGTTTAAGAGCCATCCCTATGGACACATATACAAATGGTAATGGTCTGCTTCAGAAGTGAGGACTTTGTCATTCATGGACACAACCAAAATGTGAACATGATTTTGCTAGCTTGTAGTGGTAGATGCATTAATTCAAGCACTATTTCTGCAACATGTGTTTTTTCAATGAACAAACTCATGAAAATTCCCATGAGTACTTTTGCATGATTCATGGATGGTAAACAGGGTAAATCGATGGCTTTGATTACGTGTCTAACCTTGAGAGTATCAAGAAAGTTGAAGCCATTACCTCCCCAACTGTGGGGGGCTAGATCTCATGTCTGGTTCATTAGTGCTTGCGGCTCATCCTCAGGGCTTGTTTCTGCTACATGTTATAGATTATGCCATTTATTCCAGCCTATTATTCAATAAAAGAAAGATAAATCAATCAATGATGATACCAAATCACAATTCAAAAAATTACAAATCACTGTTCTTGAAACCGGTGGTTCATTTTTATCTATTGCCTCATTTTCCTTCTAATCCCAAACATCTGCTTTGTTGGCATTGTATGTTGTCTAACATATTTACATGATCCAGATTATGGTTTGAACCAATCCATTGTTTAAACTGGGTCTGGTTAGGGTGGAAATGGCTCGACCTGGCCAGACATGGCTGGGATTAACTAGGTCAACTCTTCATCCTCCCCTATAAAATGGGGCCAATTGGACTCATTTTGTCACTATTTTTGTAGTGAATATATGAGTTGTTTTTGCACAGGGTTCTTTGCACATGAGACCACCTCCCACATGCAGATAGGGCATGACCACAGTGACATACCTCTACCTTTTTTAGGTTAAATAATATAGATTTTCAACAGAAACAACAATTAGGACATGCTTTATGTTTTTTTTGAGTTGAATTGATGAGAACTCGGTACAAATTTTTAGAGAATCAGATTCTAGACCTCATTTCTTCAATGCTAGGGTAGATTTTCAAAATTTGGACCTCATTCCTAGACCTAGATTTTTCAGTAGTAAGAGCAGCTAGGGAAACTTTTCAGAGCTGATTTTTCCACCTGTAGGGACATCTAGGGAATACTTTTCAGAGATGATTTTTTCATAGCTCGTGCAGCTTAGGACACCTATCATATTTCATATTCATGTCATATGGTTTATTAATTTTTTATTTTTCTCATGCCATGGTCCATGAAGTTTTTGAGGTATCATGTACTTGGTTATTCAAGGATGGACATCAAAATGTGTTATTTTTGCATTTTATACATCGTAAACTTTCATTTCAAATTTCAATGCAAAATACATACTTTTTGTTGGAAAGCTTGTTTATATTTTATATTTTTCTATTTTCCAAGTCATTGCTGGGTCGATTCTTGGATACTTTCCCCGATCACACATTAAATTTAACCCTTTGGCCAAAGTGGGTATTGGGCCGAGTCAGGTCTAGTGACTTTGTTGTAACCATGCACATTTCCTCACTGTATTGCAGGTCTGTAAATAAAGACAATGGGGCTAAAATGGGTTATATAATATATTTGACAATGTAAGTAGCCATGGGTCCACCTGACTATTTATACTAGTTAAAGTGAATAAATCACATGGTATAGTTTGTCCAAGGTTATTTCTTACATGTCACAGTATGGTGTGAGGAATTAAGGAGTATGTGGTAGTTGTGTTGGTAAATAAGTAATAAAACACTACAAAATGAAACATTTTGTAAACCCCTATTCTAGAAATCATTCCCAGCAAGGTCTTACATTTTCCCCTTGTTTATCCAATTTTGCTGAGCATAGTGTGTTAAGGGCTACATAATAAGATAAGATAAAGGCTTTACAAAGCTATCCAACAATATATGAATATAGCCAATCATAATTGTAGAAGGTGGTGCCACTCCGTTTATATGAGATGGCATACTTGTTTATGCAACCTTTGGAAATTGAATGTGAAATAAGTCTTTACCTCAGGAAGGTAGTTTTTAAATGATTGGTAATAGCCTTATTAGAACTGAGTCCTAGTATGTTTAGATTTTAATATTCTAAATCTGTGTTATATGTTATACAGGTGAAGCTCCAGGTACAAAATACAGAAGCCCATGCATTTAAGTACCAAAATGCATTACACTGCACTACACACATTCTAAGGACAGAAGGGGTATGTTCAATTCCAACTTATTCTGATTGACAGATAGATGAGTGCTAAAATTGGGAAACTTTGGTAGCGAAATCACATTCGAGATTCATGTTCTGAAATGTGTTTCATGCATACCTCAAGTTTTTTATAGATATCATCTCTTTGAATATATATTTTCATTTGTAAGTTTATTTTAAGCAATGTTGCACGACTCAGACTTAGCAAAGACTTGGCTGGCATGTGACTCGTTGACTAAGGAAAGGACCAAAACCAATCCTTGCAGTCTGCAATGTCTTAACTTTGGCCAAGATACTGGTTGTTTTATCTTTTCATAGGTCCACTACTACATTTCTAATCTCATCGAGCCTGTTTGAGAAGTTAACCCCCTAGTCCGAATAGATATGCACACCATATAATGTTGCATGTAGGTTTCATAAAAAAAATAACGCAATTAGAACAGTTTCTTCCATCTGTATAAAACCTACATTGGTTAGGAAATTGCTACGACTTACATAACACAAGCACACCCATTCGTTACTATTGTTTTCACTCACATAATTTATACGAATTTTCATTTGTAACTACTCCCTGTCCATGAAGAGAAAAAAATTTGTTTGTAAAATACATTCTTTAAATTGGAAAATGTTACATGGTACCAGTGATTTTTTTGACTAATTTAGTGGTTTCTGTCTGACTACACTGCAATTTCCCTTTTTCAAAATTTTATTAAATGACCAATTTTTCACTTTTTTCCCTATTTCAACCTTTGACTAGCTTTGATGTCTAGGTCTCCAAATTGGTCCAAATGCTCCCAAATATTCACAGAAGGTATATGACTGATATTAAGGCTTGAATAAGATGTTCAAGGAATCATTATGATCCTCTAAAGGCTTCTGCAAACTTGTTTAATATTCTGGTAGAGGTAGGAGTTTTGATTAGTAATTTGGGGTTCTAATTCCCCCACTATTAATATTGAAAATGGATTCCAAAATTCACTCAAGAAAACTCAAATTTATGAATGGAAGTAGGGGAAATGTAAAGGAAATCAATATGAACTCATATGAATCACCATTCAACTTTCAATTGTTAGTTTTTCATCATATAAGAAAGCATTATGATCTTAGGATATTTTCACTGAGAGAATAACAAGCACATCAATAAAACATAAGCACATCACAAGAGACAAGAGACAAAGAGTTTTGATCGGGGAAACCATAAATGGAGAAAACCCCGCAACTTCCTCAAATATAGAATCAACACAAGATGTAAAACCCCAAAACAGTAAGATGCACTCCCGACAGCAGTAGTCTTCTTCCTCTGTCTAGTCCCAGTATTTCCTTCCTCACTAATGCGCCACACTTGAGTGAGTGAGTGATGTGTTGCTCAAGTGATAAATAGAGAGACTCTCACTCTCTATTTATATTCTTCTGTTCACTTGAAGTACACTCAATCATGTCGGCCCAACTTAACAATTACTTACTAGAGCCTACACCTTAATGAGTGTATAATAACCCTAGTGCCCCGAAACTGTGGGGAATTTAATAATGACTTGAAAAGACTTGTTTACATTATTAATCCTCCCGATCGAAACATCAGGGCATGACAACATGACTCAAATACATAATATAAAACATCCCGGAATAAACATCGGGTTACAATATATAAGATACATAGAAGAATACATTCCAAAGTTACAAATACATCAACACTCCCTCTTAACTAGGAAGGTATTCTTTCGACACAATTTTCAGCACTGGTCTTCTTCTCTGGATCAACTGGATCATCTTTGTCTTTAAGTCATCTTCGTCTTCAAGTCATCTTCATTTTCAAGTCATCTGGATCTGGATCATCTCTCGATCTGGATCATCATAGAACATCATCACTGGATCTAGATCATCACTCGATTTGGATCATCATCACTGGACTGGATATGGATCATCACTCGATCTGGATCTGGATCTAGATCATCTCTTGATCTGGGTCATCACTGCTAGATCTGGATCATCACTCGATTTGGATCTCTCGGAGTCATCATAACTAGATCTAGATCATAGCTCGATCTAGATCATAGCTCGATCTGGATCATCTCTGGTCATCATCATGTGTGTACTATCTCGTCATAGGAATTTCTACAGATCCAGCCCTTTTTCATGCTGGTTGTAGGCCTAGCCACCAGGTAGGTCTTCGCCCAGCACTTACATCTGACCTACTCGTCAAAAAGGCATTCCCAACACTCACATCTGATCATGCAGTAAACTACAATCACATCAGAAAGGCCCAGCACTCACATTCACTAGCATGGTAGGCACATCAACTACCATCTGTGAAATGGCTCTGCACTTATATCTGACCTAATCGTCAGAAAGGCACATCCATCCAGACAAGAACACATCCTATCACAGTGATGGAAGACTCTCATCCAAACAGGAACACATCCTATCACAGTGATGAGAGATTTTAGCACTTACATCTGACCTACTCGTCAGAAGGGCATGCACTCACATCTGACCTAGTAGGAACTAAATCCTACACCCTCGTCAAAATGGCCCCCAGTCCCAGACTGAGCTACCTGGTAACGGACCAGGTGCCTCCACTATCCTGGATAGCGGAAGTAGCCCTTACATCTGTCCTACTCGAAAAAATGGCCAGCACTCACATCTGACATGGAAGGAAATAAATCCTTTAGCCATGAACAGAATGGCTCTGCCCTTACATCTGACCTACTCGTCAAAATGGCGGTAGCCCTTACATATGTCCTACTCGACATAATGGCCAGCACTCACATATGACATGGAAGGAACTAAATCCTTTAGCCATGAACAGAATGGCTCTGCCCTTACATCTGACCTGCTCGTCAGAATGGTGGTAGCCCTTACATATGTCCTACTTGACATAATGGCCAGCACTCACATCTACCATGGGAGGAACTTAATCCTTTAGCCATGAACAGAATGGCTCAACCCTTGCATCTGACCTACTCATTAGAATGTCTCTCTCTCAGTCCCAGACTGAGTGTTCCTGGTAACTGACCAGGTGCCTCCATTCCTAGAATGACAGTCAGCACTCATATCTGACATGGAAGGAACCAAATCCTCTCACCATGACAGAATGGCTCAGCCCTTACATCTGACCTACTCGTCAGAATGGCTTTGGAACACAACACTCATATCTGACATGGAAGGAACTGAATCCTCTCACCATGACAGAATGGCTTAGCCCTTACATCTGACCATGGAAGGAACCAATACTCTCACCATGTCAGAATGGCTATGGATCTCATCACTTTCTCTTGGAGGGAACCTCGATCTGGAGAACACCAAGTCTCTCTCTGAAGTACTCAAACTTCAGCCTAGCCAATGGCTTCATCAATACATCAGCTATCTGTTCCTCCGTCGCAACATATTGGAGCTTCACTGCTCCTCTCTGCACCATATCCCTGATATAGTGATACTTGATATCGATATGCTTCAACTTGTCATGGACCACTGGATTCTCTGACAACTTCACGCAACTCTAGTTGTCACAATGTATATAAGTAGCATCCAACTAGAGATAAAATATATTAGATAGTAGCTTCTGCAACCATACTGCCTCACAACTAGCTGAACAAGCTGCGACATACTCTGCTTCAGCTATACTCAGTGCCACATAGGATTGCTTCCTGCTAAACCAAGAGATCACACCTGATCCCATACTGAAGCAACATCCTGAAGTACTCTTCCTGTCGATGGCACTGCCTGCCCAATCTGAATCAACATAACCCTCCAGGTTAATCTTCTGATTGGCATCATACTTGAGCCCATAATCAATTGTACCCTTCAGGTACCTCAGAATATGCTTTGCAGCTGTCAAGTGAACACTTCTTGGATCTGTCAAGTACTGGCTCAAGGTGTTCACAGCAAAGCAAATGTCTGGTCTCGTGTTCGTCAGGTACATCAATGACCCAATCATCTGACGATACATTGTAGCATCAACCATCTCTGATGAAGCATCACTTAATAGCTTCAGGTTCGATGCCATAGGTGTGGTCATGCAGTCCATCATCTTGAACCTATTTAGGATCTCTACTGCATACTTCCCTTGTCCACACCTCCATACCTAGAAAATAGTTCATCGACACATAACATGAGCAATACTGGTCTTCCGCCTTCAACCTTGAAGCAAAGGTTGGAATCCACTTTAATCTCAGTAAATCCTAGAGTCATCAGTAATATTCCCATCCTGTCGTACCATGTCGAACCTCAAGATATTCTGTAGTCACTGCCTCTGAAGCGAAGCATCATACTCCCTCTATCTTTTGTGCTCTATGCACTAAAAACATTATGTACCAGGGTAACAAGTAGCTTCCTATGCTACTAATATTCTATGTGATCATCATATTCAACCTTGTAGCAAAGGTTAAGATCTTCATCAGGCTCATCATGTATGTGTTTCAACTCTTACTGGCTGCAAATGTCTCTTTGTAGTCTAGGCCTTCTTTTCATGAGAAGCCTCATGCTACGAATCTTGCTTTGTATCCCATGATGTTTCCATCTACTACATGATAGAACTATGAACTTCTCTTCAGGTCTCGATACTACGCCCTGACATCAATCTTCTTGAACTGGTCGTCCATTTCTTCTTAGTTACTTCTTTATGGCTGGACGGTTTTGCATCAATGATGTCACTGCATTCATCATATTTATTCTTTGTCTTGAAATGTCATCACTTGTTCTTCGAAACAAGTCTTCATTCTTCTTTGCTTGTAGGTGATTATGTATGCGATCTTTCCTACAAGTCGAATGCATTTGTATGGTTAGAACATTTCATAAGGAATATTCATACTGGAAAATACTTATGCATAAATATATGATCATGCAACTACTTTAGCCAATACAACATTCATCCATATCTCACTGAAACTTTCTAGATGCCTTCCATCTCTACCAGGACAACATTGAGATTGTGCACTAATCCAATATGTCAGCAAAGAGGTTTCATTCATATGTAGCAATGGAGAATTTGTATAGCTCCATCAGCTAATTACCCATCACATGCATATTAGTAGTATACTGTTGTTAATGTAAACATCCTATCATGCATGATACATCAACTGAATATAAACAAATGCATAACAAAACAATATCATGAAATGACAATTGAATACTTATCTTTATTTGTTTCGTGGGTATACTCCTTCTTGAGCCTTTAGCTTCATCATCTTCTTCATTCATGATAGCATCGTTTCTTATCCAAATGCTAAGGTGGATAAGAAGTTCTTCAAGAGTTGAGATCTACATATTCCTCATCGCTTGATGGATCTTCTTTGGATGGCGAGAGCTTGATCTTCAATTGCTTACATCTTCTCTTCTCTTCTTATGAGTCGAGCTTCTTCTTCTTCTTCCCAAAGTCTGCTGAAAGTAATCACTTCCTTCTGGAACACATTCCTTGAATAAATGAATTCCACGATCCTAGGAGGCCATTCAAGGTGGCTATCATCACTTCTACATTCTTCACTTCTTCTTTTACCGCTTCAAGTTGTTCTTTGATTTGAGATACCCTTATGACTGCATGGTCTTTGCATTCTGGATCTTCACTTCCTTCAACTGGTTTCTTATGGTCATATTCCAATCTGTGTTCTTTCCTTCAAATATCTTGGTCAAGGAATCAAACATCATTGGTGTCTTTATGGAAGACACTTGTAGTACAAGTTGATTCGTGATTGAATCAACCATGATCTTCTTTGGCCTTGATCAAGTTCTTCTTGTGTAAGGCTTCTAGCCTTATCTCCGTCTGAAACTGGAACCTCTATACTCATGTAGGTGTCCAATCCATGTTCTTCAGAGAGATCAAATACTTCTATACTTGGAAGTTGTGAAATTCACCAAGCTTATCTTCAAGCTGATGTGATAGATCACTTTGAAATGAGAACCTCAAATGAAAATAGCAAAGGATTAGATCTTACCGATTTGAGGTGTCCGTCTTGGTTCCGGAGCTAGCTGATCTAGGGTTTGTCACAGAAACCCTAATTTTCAAAACTTGGAATATTTTGGATCTGATTATATAGACAGATAGATCTCTTCAAATGGAGTTGTTCAATGTACTCTTTTTCTTAAAACAGTGGAGGGAAGCTCCTAGAATAAGAAGCCCCAGTTTTCCAATTTCTTCTGTAGAAATTCCTGCTACTGTTTCTGTGATATCTACGAAATTACTGCTCCTATGTGTCTAGAATTTCATACTGATGTAACATCACATGTCCCTGATCCAACACCATAGGTTTCATTAGAATTGGTTTCACCATTTGGGATTTATGATCCTTTTCCCATGGTGACCTGTTACAGGACTGTTCAGAACAGCGAAGTTGTACGGAATTCCACGTGTCACTAGTTCATCTTCTGAGTCTGATATTCAGACCAACAAAATTAAATTCGATGCAATTTTTGTAACATCTTCCAAAATTCCATTTGGACCTCTGTAGCCCAAGATATTACAATTCTCCTCAGGTGTCCTGTTTAAGGATGAATTCTGGAAGAGGCTGGAACCCTAACTTGGAGGGATCATATCTCCCAGAATATAGCGAATATGAGGATGATATTTGGACAAAGATTTATTCATGATTTTAGCTTCAGTCCCTAAAATTTTCATCTTTTGATACTTCTCCAAACTCAGAATATAGCGACTGTACCAAAACTTAGCAGTTTTAGTATTTAGGGTTTTTCCTAGCTCATGGTCAAAGTAGGGTTTGACTTTCCCAGAGTTTCACCCAACCAAATTTCTTGATCCAGGTCTCTAAATTTCGGTTTTGATGAGGAGAAAAATCCTATGCTGGTCTCACTCAAAAATTCCTCTTCTGTAGAAATCCCTAATTTCCACATCTAAAACTGAAAATGCTTAGAATCGTATTCTGCTTCGACAGAAAGATGCACCCTTCAATGGAGAGTCATCCTAGCATACTTTTTCTGATGTATTGTGGAGAGAGACCCAAAAAGTAATAATCCCTAGCTTCTGTAGCTATGCAATGTCTTCTTCTCAGGTTAGCTCTGATCCCATGTTAGTTTTTCATCATATAAGCAAGCATTATGATCTTAGGATCTTTTCACTGAGAGAATAACAAGCACATCAATAAAACATAAGCACATCACAAGAGACAAAGAGTTTTGATCGGGGAAACCATAAATGGAGAAAACCCCGCAACTTTCTCAAAGATAGAATCAGCACAAGATGTAAGACCCCAAAACAGTAAGATGCACTCTCGACAGCAGTAGTATTCTTCTTCTGTCTAGTCCTAGTATTTCGTTCCTCACCAATGCACCACACTTGAGTGAGTGAGTGATGTGTTTCTCAAGTGATAAATAGAGAGACTCTCACTCTCTATTTATATTCTTTCGTTCACTTGAAGTACACTCAATCATGTTGGCCCAACTTAACAATTACTTACTAGAGCCTACACCTTAATGAGTGTATAATAACCCTAGTGCCCCGAAACTGTGGGGACTTTAACAATGACTTGACAAGACTTGTTTACATTATTAATCCTCTCGATCGGAACATCGGGGCATGACAACATGAATCAAATACATAATAGAAAACATCCCGGAATAAACATCGGGTTACAATATATAATATACATAGAAGAATACATTCCAAAGTTACAAATACATCAACATTAATTTCTGCTATAACTCCCTTAAATCAGATTTAAAAAGACTAGTTTCAACCTTGGAGGAAATGATAGGAAAACTTCTCCAAATGCTATGAAACTCAACAAAATAACTCCAAATGCTTATGTACTAAACAATAAACTAATATAATCCATCAATGAATTTCCATTCATCCATAAACCATCATTATTTTACTTTTCCATTCGATTCTATCAACATTATATTGGTTCACAACAAGGTAGTGGGGAAATGGCACTATTTCTTCATTGTTCAACATTTATAAATGAAATATTTTGGGTATTTCGATGTGAGAGTATTATGAAATTTTAAATATATAAATAACAGTCCATTCATCCATAAAACATCATTATTTTACTTATCCATTCGAATCCATAAAAATTACATTGGTTCACAACAAGATAGTGGGGAAATTACACTATTTCTTCATTGTTTGACATTTTTACTTGAAATATTTCAGTATTTATACCTGGGAGTATTCTGAACTTGAAATACAATGCATTTAAATCATGACATAAAATAATGGGGCATTATAATCTTCCCCAAATAGATCAATAGCTCACCCAAAGCGCAATCCCTCCAGGAGCAAGAATATGCAATAAAATATGGAAATGGTTGAGAGAAAGTGCTGCAATATAAGGAACCAATATCTACCATATATATTACACCTACAAATACAACTCTATTAAATCTCCATTAAATACCTTATTGGCCTCTCCAAACACCATCTTGGATGGGAATCTTTCACCCCCGAAATTAGCTATGGCAAGAAAACTAGTCATCCACTAGCTCTCACAATTCACAAATGACAATTTATCAAATGAAAAAAATCCATTCTATTGGTTTATTCTTGTATTTTATAAACATACTTAGCCTTTTAATGTTACCAATCCATCCAAAAAATCAAACCAATTCGAATTTGGGTGTGTGCTCAATATTTTCCATGTGTCCTCCCTTTCCTAGCCTTCCATCTTCCCCCAATTAGAGTAGGAACCCATTGAGCTTCCCAAAATCACATAAGAACCCTCTTGGATTATATATTTCAACCTGACATATAATATATGTCATATTTAAGCCTTCATATATGATTTGTGTCATAGGTTTCATGGCATCTTCATCATTGTTGTCATAGAGCTAGGGAATCTAGTGCAAGTGTCTCACTAGCTCCAAAATGACTCTTCCTCTCCCATGTAAGTTACATTTACTTAAAAATTATACCTATTATTCATATTTACAAGTATATTATCCTTATCACTCATCCAAGAACATTTATTCTTCCCATGGATTCGAAATTTCAAGAGGAGGATGCCATGTGGCACATAAATTCTAGCTTGTGTGGGCCCCATAGTCTCCATGCTACATTTCCACTTCAATTTTATATTGTATTTATTTATTTATATATTTTATTAAATATTTATTCTATTCTAATTTTCAAACATCATTCATTTCCCCTCTTATTCTAAATCCCAAAGCTTCCACCGCCAACCTAGGAAACTAGTAATTTTCCTCCTTGGCAATTATTTGACCCTTAGCATCAATTTGACAAACTCTCATGAATATGGAAAATGTGATTAGTCCATTGAAACCCAATGAATAATTTGGGACATGATGAATCCTCCCTTCCCAATATTTCTTGTCCTCAAGCAATTTCAAACATGGGTGTTGAAGAACCTTCTTTATGTATGATTCTTTGAAGTTGCAACTGAGTTTCCCAACTTTGAGTCTTTGAGATTCCATGAATATTTTAGAGAGGAACCACCATTCTTGCTACTACACTAATATGATTAAAATAAATTTATTAAGTGGGGAATCCATCTCCCATATTGCTTGTTTCCCCAAAAAAATGAGATCAATGGGACTAAAAACTATCCCAGGGTCCCATTGCTTGTACTGCACTCCAACAATTAAGAGTGCTCTCCAACCCATACCATTAGGAAAGAGAATTCTGGGATCCCATTTTATTTTATTAATTCTTACCAACATCATGAGTACACAATATATATCATCAAAGTACCTATCAAAATAATAAAAATGTACATCAAGGAGGTGCCTCATCAAAAAATCATGAAAGTGCTTATACCTCCAAGTAAGTAGACCACCATTTTCCAAGTGCATACAAGTTTCAAGTGACCAATAAAATATGCTCAAATGGCATAGGTGAGGATTCCATGTCCTATAATTATTCTCCAAAAGGATGTGATACACATCAAAATATTCAGCCATTTATTCTTTCATCCAAGAAGTGAATGAAGAATCTCCACTAAAATCTGAACCAAATAATGAGCAAAGAAAACATGCAGACTTCAAGTGGATCAAAGAAGTATCATCAATACACCCATGAATATGTATATAATCATGAAATAATAGAGGATTTTTATGCCAATAATAATGTTCTTCAATCACATATCTCTTCACCCAAGTGTGGGATGAAATTCCTCCAACATCAAATAGACTAGGCAAGGAGCAAGGAAAATCATGAGTCTCCAAGTGACTCAAGTGAACATCATAGGTGCACCCATTTAGATGTGTACCATCATAAGGTAACAAAGGATGCTACTGAAAATGTAAATAAGAATGTGCTCCAACCATGTCATCATAAAAGGTAAATCTAGGAGTTCCATACTCCTCATGTGGAAGCATAAAAAGGAACCCTTTCACCCATACTTCATTAAGACTAATGCTACAAAACATGGAATTGTAGGATGTAGGAGAAGGAACCAACTCATCCAAATGAACAAAAAGTGCAGAAATTTCATCATGGGAAGGATCCTTATTGGTATTATCATGCATCTCCTTCAAAAGTGTGAAACCTTTGTCATAGATTGGTTCCAATGTAGAGGAATGATGCTCTTCTTTAAAAATTGCATACCCTTCATTAAGAGACAATTCAAGTTCCTCTTCCACCACATCAAGTGTTTGTATCTATTAAAGTTGATCTTCAAACACATCAAGCACATTCAAATTTACACATTTCGCATGATCCACCATGTCATGAGAATCCTCCAAACAATCTACCATTTGACAATATGAAACATAGGAGGAAAAACAAGTATCTTGCAACTTTCCAAGAAGTTACTCATTTTGAACTATGAGCTTATGGTTATCCTCATTATTATTCAAGTATGCATCATGTAACAATTCATTAAGCTCAAACAAATGGTTTCTATAAAAAATCAAAGACATGAAATTACTTTTGATGTGGCACATTGCTTTTTGAATCTTCTCCATGTCTTCAAGGAACGATGTTTCCTCCAATGAAGTAGATCTCCAACAAGAATTTGACACTAATGCTTGAGTTCCATGGAGTATTCTAAGGGCCTCTTGGATATTATTTTCATTCATGTTTAAGGACCCTTCAAGAAAATGAAGCTCTTGCAAATGAACCTCCTCATCTTCTTTCTTCTTGCTTGGACCAACTTCATGAAGCTCAAGTGGTGATGGGGAAGTTGATCTTGTTTCTTCTTCAACTACTACAAGGTATTAATTTTCATGTTTACTAGGAACTTGTATTTCAGCAACATTTTGAAATCTGATCTTTGTGTCACCAACATAGAGTTGTGAGCACCCATCAATAGGTACCCCTTCATCATTCAGGCATCCATCAGTAGATGATCTTTGTTTCATTTCCAAGGTAGAATCTGTCTCGAAATGATATTTAGTATTTTCAATAGAAAATTATTCATACTCATGTTATGTCTCTCCATATTTTTCAGAGTCACTTGGGATTAAATTTTGATCCTCTTCATGTACTACTTCTTCTACTTCACCTATTTCAGAACTAGGTGGTTCATGGGTCTCCTCCTTTTTCTCTTGCAAGAAAGATGATGTATTTTTCCCCTTGGTTTTCTTAAGATCAATATATTTTATCCAAACTTGGATAGCCAAAAATTTGAATCCTTTCATAATATTCTTAGTAATGTATTCAAATATAGGTTCCATGATTTTTATATGCTCCTCACTATCATATGAGGTTCCCTTTTCATCCCTAGTCATAGTTTCCTCTTCAACAAAAGCACTTTTGGGTTTCAATATCTAATGGTGGTACCTGGATTATTGTCCTCATAATTATTTTTACACATCAGGTTCCAATATCATGCTCTGATACCACTGTAATGTCCCTTTTTCGTAATTTTATTAAATGACCAATTTTTCACTTTTTTCCCTATTTCGACCTTTGACTAACTTTGATGTCTAGGTCTCCAAATTGGTCCAAATGCTCCCAAATGCTCTCAAGACAAATTGAATTTCTGAATGGAAGTAGGGGAAATGTAAAGGAAATAAATATGAACTCATATGAATCACCATTCAACTTTTAATGTCTACTATAACTCCCTTAAGTTAGATGCAAAAAGACTAGTTTCAACCTTAGGGGAAATGATAGGAAAACTTGTCCAAATGCCATGAAACTCAAAAAAATAACTCCAAATGATTATGTACAGAACATTAAAATAATATAATCCATAAATAACAATCCATTCATCCATAAACCATCAGTATTTTACTTATCCATTTGAATCTATCAACATTATATATGTTCACGACAAGGTAGTGGGGAAATGACATTGTTTAACATTTATACATGAAATATTTTAGGTATTTAGACCTGAGAGTATTATGAAAATTTAAAT
The DNA here is from genome assembly GCA_001517045.1 of Pseudotsuga menziesii. Lineage (NCBI taxonomy): Eukaryota > Viridiplantae > Streptophyta > Pinopsida > Pinales > Pinaceae > Pseudotsuga > Pseudotsuga menziesii. The sequence goes on along the minus strand of LPNX010295109.1, from coordinate 124,041 downwards.
ACATAAATTAAATTCCATTCATCCATAAACCATCAATATTTTACTTATCCATTTGAATTCATCAACATTACATTGGTTCATAACAAGATAGTGGGGAAATGGCACTATTTCTTCGTTGATTGACATTTTTACATGAAATATTTCAGTATTTATACTTGAGAGAATTATTAACTTGAAATAAATAGAATTTAAATCATAAAATAAAATAATGGGGCATTATAAGCTTCCCCAAAAAGATCAATATCTCACCCAAATCACAATCCCTCCGAGAGAAAGAATATGCAATAAAAATTGGCAATGGTTGAGAGAAAGTGATGCAATAGAAGGAACCAAAAGCTTCCATGTATATTAAACCTAAAAATACAAATACATTTAATCTCCATGAAATACTTGAGTGGCCTCTCCAAACACCAACTTGGATGGAAATATTTCACCCTCGAAATTGGCTAAGGCAAGAAAACTAGTCATCCACTGGCTCTCACAATTCACAAATGAACAAAAGCCCTTTTATTTATTGATTATTGTATTATATAAAAATAATTAGCCTTATAATGTTACCAATCCATCCACAAACTCAATCAAATTTGAATTTGGGTGTGTGCTCAAGAGTTTCCATGTGTCCTCCCTTTCCTAACCTTCCATCTTCCCCCAATTTGAGTAGGAACCCATTGAGCTTCCCCAAATCACATGAGAGAGATATTGGATGCTATATTTAGATATGACATGTCATAAATGTCATATTTAATCCTTCATATATTATTTGTGTCATAGGTGTCATAACATCTTCATCATTGTTGTCATAGAGCTAGGGAATCTAGTCCAAGTGTCTCACGAGCTCCAAAAATGACTCTTCCTCTCCCATGTAAGTTACATTTCTTTCCAAGTTTAACCTATGATGCATATGTACAAGTGAATTATCCTTATAAATAATACAATAAAATTTATTATTCCCATGGATTTGAAATTGAAAGAGGAGGATTCCATGTGGCACAAAAATTCTAGCTTGTGTGGGCCCCATAGTCTCCATGTGTCTCCATGCTACATTGCCACTTCAATTTTCTATTGCTTTTATTTATTTAGCTACTTTATTAAATATTTATGCCATTATAATGTTCAAACATCATTCATTATCTCCCTTATTCCAAATCTCAAAGCTTCCACTCCCAACCTAGGAAACTAGTAATTTTCCTCCTTGGCAATTATTTGACCCTTAGCATCAATTTGACAAACTATCATTAATATGGAAAATGTGATTAGGCCATTGTGACCCAATGCAAAATTTGGGAAATGGCATACACCATGTTGTCAGTATTCATCCAACTATACACTATCTATTCTCATCTTGGGTTGATACCTATTTATTGGTAATTTATACATGTCTGGTGATAAATATACAAATATATAGTACTCCGTACTATATAGATATTTTTCCCAAAAAAAACCTATAGAACTACTATCTTGTGATAAGCTTTCTATGGAAACTGCTAAGAAACTAACAACAAAGACAGATTTCACACATTATTAGATGTACTTTATTTTCAACTGACCTTCAGCTGTAAATTTTTAGGCCTGTTTTCGTAGAAAAGAAAACTTACCTGTAACTACAAATGTCCATCCCAAAGGTCTACAGGATAAAACAAAAATTTGTCTCAATAACTTGGTAACCACCAGGGGACTCTAGTTGAACCTCTTCTTTGGGCTCTTGATGTTTGGAGAAAAACACTTATAATTTTAGAGGTTATTTGGTTGTAACTTCCCTTGGTCCTTTGCTTTGACAGTTGGTCTTTTTTGCAGTTGAGTAATTACTCGTCAATGGAGGGAGTGCTATATTTCAAGCCTCACTTTGACCAGCTTTTCAGAGAGGGTGGAAACTTTAACAAGAACTTTCAGTCCTTTAAGAGATCTATCTTGAGAATTCTAGGACTTATGATGGATAATGTGTATTTTTTTTCTTTTCATTGATAAACGTCAAGATAAATTTATTGTAGATTACTTTTTAGTTCTCTCATTAAGGTTTTCTTTCCCTCTATTTTGAAAGAAAAATAAAGCAAAGTGCTTGACAGTCTTCAACCTGAAATGGTATAATTTTCTATATTTTATGATGAAATAATTTCCAATACTTTACTATCAAAGTATTTTAGTGCACTTCCTCTAAATAGCAAATAATATTATGGATTAAATTGACATATATTAAATATGAAAAAAAATCTAGTTGAAGAATCCCAAACTAAAATTAGGAAAACACAGTATAAGAAATGTAAACTTTAGTTATACTAGAACAATTAAAAGTGGTTCAATCCTATATTTATAAAAATATTATCTTTTAAAGGAAGGGGGTGAATGTCATGATCAACTCAAGAGTTGGGAGATATAGTGATGATTTCTAATTCATTGAATGTTCTTTTACTGACAAGATCTCCTAGTAAAGTGTCTATGATGTTCTCTGGAACTCAAGACGAATGTGCTACCTGTGGAAAAACAACACACCCTCTTGAGAAGGTAAGACTATTTGAATTAGTAGTTAGGTTTGCACGTTTCTTGTATATTTGTTTGTAATGTACCTTATTTAGAGCAGAAAATTTCTTTCAACACAAGGAAAAGATAAGTAAAAAAGATATGCTACTCTTTGGTTTACAATGACTTAATATATCTATATGGATATAGAGGATTGTTTCATGTTATTTGTTTATTTGTACCCTGGTAAAATAAATTGACAAGAAAACATATTTATAAGAGAAGTGGTCTAGAGAAATCTAGTAGTTTTAATTAGAATGAGATGGCACTCATACCAGTATGGGTTTCCCCCTCTTTAGGGACATGCAGTGGGATCTCACCATTTTCCTACTCTTAGAGGAAGTGATTTTGAGTAAGCCCTCGCCTGTTGTTATTGGGACCAAACACATTATACACTAGTCACTTGAGACCTCCCAAGCCATGGGGAGAATGTGGGAAACTAAGATGTGGAGAGTTGTATCTGAACCCTGAACGTTACAAACTAAAAATAGCAAATCATTTAAAATTTGAGATGTTTCTTAAATTCAAACTTGTGTTTTCTAAAGGTACTTGTATTTCATTGGATTTTGATTTCAATCCAAGGTTGAGAGAGAATATTTTGACCTTATTTATCTTCAATATAATAATCCAAACTCAGGGGTTATTTCATATTTGTATTTTAGCAATTATGGTAAAATTAAAGAAATTACACTAATGATTGTTTACCCCTTGCTAGGTCACTATGGAAATATTATCCTACCACAAGTACTGTTTCAAGTGTTCTCATGGCAGGTGTTCAATCAACCCTTATATTTATGTTGCACTAGAAGGCATATTGTATTGGAAGGATCATTTTCCCTAGCTCTTTAAGGAAAAAGGTAGTTACAATCATCTCATTAAGACTGCTTCTATGAAACGAGCAACTGCAGTCCCTGAGGTAGCAAGTGAAATCTCTGAGATATAAGGTTATTCTGATCTTGTTACTTGATTACCATTTGTGTTTGTATTTTGAAGAGCTTACACAATATGCTAGTTTGTTGGGGAAAAGTATTTTATGTAGGGCATGTGCATCTCTATAAAGTAAGCAGTCAAATCTCTGTGGAAAGAATCTTAGACATCAATTTAGTGTTTGGATAAGAAGTGATTGGTTTTGAATGGAAATGCTATGAATAAATATAAATGGCTACATAGAAAGATAATGTCCCTTATTTTGAGGACCGTGAATTTTTACTAAAAACATACTGTCTTATTTACAGAGTCAAAATTCTATCAATATAATAAGGTCTAAACTTAGACATTATCTTCCGTAGTGTTTTGCAAAATCAACGAGGATACTCTTCATACAGTTTATTAACTTTTGCATTTGTTTTCTAGAATGCAAGGGTGTAGGATATACACATGCACAATCGATAGCTACATCTCTAACTATATCAAAAACTATAAGAGAAGGTCCTACTCCATGAATGAAAGAGCATCCCATATATTCCTCTAAACCTATTTCCTTTTTCAATTCACCCATGTCATCTACCACGGGTCCTTCAAATCCAACCATGAAAGAAGTGTGAAGTGAAGATGATGGGGTTAAGGAAGGATGTTGAATTCCTTTGCACATAAGGAAGTTGACATCACTCATGTCTATGAAATGTTTTCGATTCTTTATAGAAGTATCAAGTGCATTTGAGCATCATCTAGCCGGCTCCCAAAAGTTCATTGTTTCATTGATATGGTGGTAGTTTATAATAGTAGAATTATAGTAACCTTCACGTCCACAAGAAACCAAAATAAGGATCAGGGAAAGCAAACATAAATAAACATACTGAAATCATCAAAAAGTTTATCAACAATAAAGGGTGAAAGAATTGAGATATATTAAAGTTATTTACAGCTAGGAAAACCACACCTATATCTACAAAACAAATTCTTTCCTCTTGTATACATGTATATTTGTACAATTCTTTTAAAGGTAAGAAACATACCATGAACAAGACTGCTTACACTTGAAAAAAATAGTTCACATAACACAAAAATCCATGCTAAAAAGTAAAGTGGGCCTAGAGAAACCAAGAACTGCAACTGAATTGTGAAAGCTACACAAAAATATGAAAAAGCTACAGTGATTCAAAACGCAAACTGCATGATGCAAATATGGAATTGGAAATCCTTACCAATAATATGATCAATCAATTTGTTGCCAACAAATATTCTACATACAATCAAAGTTATAACAGAGTAATGCCCTGAGTGATTTCCCATATCTTTGAGAATGACAGTGGCTTTAAGCCCAGTTGTTGTTAAAGGTCCATACATTGTTGTACCTTGTAACATGCAAGCCTGTGGTTACATTCCATCAGCATCAATACTAATGTACAGATGAAAGTACGGAACTTACAAATAATTAATTTACAATGATATGACATACAGAATAAAACCTTTTGTGCCATTTAATCATAAAATATTCCTGATCCTCTCTTTGGAATTTCACCAATTTTATTTTCCAACCCTAAGTGAGGGACATTGCATTATAAGGTCTTGTAGTTTAATTTATATTGGTTTGTAAAAGAAAGGTAGCTTTTTTAGCCGATATTGGAAGTATTTATTATTATTATGGTTTGCAAAAGTTTCTAGAATACATATATTGTCAACTATCATAATTGTGTCGTTGTTTGCAACTAAGTGGAAAAGAATGAAGTTCTTGTATGTATTCATGTTGTGTATTTTGTCTAGAGGTGTTTTATTGTCCTCTTTTTAGCATATTTGTTTCTTTTATGAAAGCATTACTTTCTTAGCAAAAAATTGACTTGCCCAGTTTTTTTCATTAGATTGTCTACCATTGGTATCTGACAATATTACGTTCTAATTCATTTAGCTTCCACTGCTTGAATTCTTTAAAAATCCAAGCAATAATAATAAGGATCACCAAGATTGTTGTAGGCGTGATGTGTTTTCAAAAGAAGGAACTTCATACATGCATTGTTCTATCACATATGTTATTATAAAATAGAAATGATCATATGGTTGAGTTCTTCTCTTGGTTTATATTAAATTTGAGTTTTCTTAATCATGAGTAGGTTTTATTTTTTAAATGTTGCTTGGATCATAGTTATAGGAAATTACCTTATCTTTGGCCTTTATAGTGCAGTATCACATGTTTTGTTCAATATTATCAAATTTGAAGTCCTTTACACAACTCAATAAATTTTTCAATTTTTGATAAATCAATAAATCCATGTCAACCTCAGAGCGGGTCAAATGGATGAATTAGATGTTAGAAGAACTGAGGTATTGGGAAATTCAACAAAAAATATTCAATGCAAAGTTCGTTCATATATTGCTCGAAAATAATTTCTTGTTTTGCTCAGTGATGCCATTGATCTTCAGGCCTTATGGAGAGGTATTTCATGTTCATGTATTTTTAGGTCTATTGGTTCTAAATGTTTATGCATTTTAAGTACACATGTTGTTTGTTGGAATTGTTTATTTTTGCCATGTTCAATCTTCTGAAATTACTATATACATTTTTCAGTTATTTGTTTTCTCTTTTTAGAGGGCAGTAAAACTTATTTCTTAACATATGTTGTTTGTAGGTAACCTTAATCACAAGCTTTATAAAAACATGAGGAGGGAGGCTGCTGTAATGCGGATACAGAAGTACGTGCGTAGATATAAATCTCAGAAGCACATGCATAGATATAAAGCTCAGAAAGTGGGCCATTGAGTATGATGAGCCTATTGCTGAGGATTTTCCATTGAGTATGAAGATCTTGTTGCTGAAGGTTTCAAGTTGTTAAGTATGGTTTCGAAGCTACCGCAGGATCTAAGTATGGCTTAGCATCCAAGTACAAGTGGGATGGTTTAGCCATTGTAATATTTTGAAAATTCATCGATGTACGAGATGATTTTCATGTAATGTTATATGGAGATAGTTTTTGAGAAAACTCATATTTATTGTAATACTTGACATTTCATATAATATAATTTGTGCAGTTTAAAACTTATATGGTTGTATTTTATATTATTTATAAGTGTTTTAATTAACGAATTAATGTGACATTGCATAATTCACATGTGTATTAGATGATGATAAATAATGTATGATTTTTTTATAATTTAAACATAATATCATATTAAAAATTTATATTGATTAATAATGGACACCATTAGAACTACTAAAATATAATAATCACACATAAAACGACTAAAAATGACTAAATTAGTGACCAATAAATGAGATTAATGACCAAAATTCGCATATAAAATGACCAAAAATTGAGATATATGTTACCAAACAATGAGATATAAATGACAAAAAAAATGACCAAAATTCGCATATCAATGACCAAAAAGCAGTTTTGGTGGCTAATTTACTGTCTTTTATTTCGCGACCAAATTTGGTTATATTCTAGTTTGTCATGTGCTCATTAATTTGGTCATAAATGTGGTCATATATTTGGTGATTGATTCAAATATATGACAAAATTAATAACCAATTGACAAGCTATAAATGACCAAAATAAAAATTACCAATTTTGGTCACGTAATATAAGACCATAGATTAGCCACCATCGATCGCCAAACCAAAAGTGGTCATTGATATGCGTATTTTGGTCATTTTTTCGTCACTAATCTCTCATTTTCCACTAGTGTTCGTCATTATTCAAACATGACATATCCTTTAGAATAGTTACTAAAAGAAAATAAGGAATATGAATGGAATGAAGAATGCGATGCATCATTCAACACTAAAAAAAAACTAGTTGAAGCACCTATTCTGTAATGTCCCCTTTTTGGAATTTTTTTAAAATGCCCAATTTTTCAATTTTTTCTCAATTTTGGCTCTTGACTAGTTTTGATGTCTAGACATCCAAATTGACCCAAATGCTTCCAAATTTTCTCTAAAGGTACATTAATGATAATATAACTTAAATATAATTATCATGTATGTTTTTTGACCTCCCAATTACATCTACAAACTTGTTTAATGTTTTGTTCAAAGTAGGAGTTTTTACTAGCAAATTGGGGCTCCAATTCCCCCCGGGTAATTGCCGAAAATGGCTTCACAAATGATCCCAAAGTCACTTTAATTTATTAAAAGAGGCTAGGTATGTGTAAGGTAAATTTTCAAATTCTCATATGCATCATGGTTCAGTTTATATAGGCTTTTATGACTCTTTCCAAAACAACTTCCAAGTCACAATTTCGACCCTTGGGGAAAATGCACCAAATCTTCTCCCAATGCAATAAAAATGAGTAAAATGGCTTCCAATTCTTAAGTAATGAACACTATAATTGAAATAAACATTAATTATAGTCCATACATCATACATTTATCAAATATATATTCCTCCATATGAAATAATAAGCATTACCATGGCATATATCAAAATAGAGTGGAAATGGTCATTGTTTGCTCATTAAAAGTCATTTTGACATACAACTCTTGGGAATTTGGACTTGAAAATTTATGAGAATGAATAAAATATAATATTGAACCGATTCCAATCATAAATGGACAATTAAAGTATCTCCCAATTTGAAATCATTAGCATTACAATGGTTCACAACAAGATAGTGGGGAAATGACACTATTTCATCATTGTCAAACATTTTTACATGAATTATTTTGGGTATTACAACATGAGAGTATTATAAAATTGAAATAAATAGGATATGAATCACAAAATAAGATAATGGGAATTAGAATATTCTCAAAGAGATCAATATCTCACCCAAAGCGCAATCCCTCCATTGGCATGAATATGGTGTGAAAACAGGAAATAGTTGAGAGAGAGTGCTGCAATATAATAATCCACATGATTTTCTCTATATTAAACCTACAAATAAGAATCCATTAAATCTCCATGAAATACCTGAGTGGCCTCTCCAAACACCAACTAGGATGGGAATCTCTCACCCTTGAAATTGGCTAAGGCATGAACTAGTCATTCACTAGCTCTCTTTCTTCACAATAGAAAATTTCACAAATGATAAAAAAGATTATTCTCATGGATAATCCCTATATTTTATAAACATTATTCACATTCTAAGGTTCCAAATCCATCCATAAACCAAATCCAAGTCGAATTGGTGTGGCTGCTCATGCTATGCCATGTGGCCTCTCTCTTCACCTTCCCTCTTCTCCCAAATTTGAGTAGGAGCCTGTTGGCCTTCTTGAACTCCCAAATCCGACGTCCAAGATGCTCTATTCAGGCATAACATGTCAATATTTCAGTATTTTATCCTTCATATCTGACTTGGGTCATAACTGTCATAGAATCTCCATCATTGGTGTTATAGATGTCATAAATGTAAGGGGAATTTAGCCAAGTGTCCACGAAACTCTCATTTGGCTCTTCCTCTCCCATGTAAGTTACAATTCATCCCAAATTAGACCTATGAAGTATATTTAAAATTATATTAAACTCATAATCCATCCCAAAACATTAGGCTTCCCATAGATTCAAAATTACAAGAGGAGGATGCCATTTAACATATGAATTCTAGCTTCAGTGGGCCCCACAGTCTCATGTGTCTCCATTCTCCATATCCATTTCATTTTTCATTTGCATTAATTTAATTAAATCCATTAAATAAATATTTATTCCTTCTAATTTCTAAACATGATTTATTAGCTCCCTTATTAACTTCCCAATGTTTCCACCCAACCTAGGGAACTAGTAGGATTGATGGAATTTTCCTGCTATGCAATTATTTGAATGAGGACATTACATTCCTCCACACCCAATATTGCTTGTCCTAAAGCAATTTCAGATTTGTATGCTGCAAAATATTCTCCTCTTCCCATGTGGCATCTTCACTTGGTAGATCTTTCCATTGCAACAAGTATTCTTTGATTGTTTTGCTCCTCAATCTTCTCTCCCTTGTTTTCAAAACTTTTTTCAGAATAAGTGTAAGATATCCTTCACCATCCCAAGGAGGGAGTGTATATGACATGAAAATTTACCTACCAATAGCTTTCTTGAGACAAGAAACATGAAATACATTATGAATTTTACTCGCTTCCGGAAGTTCCAACTCATATGCTACTTCTCCATTTTTCTGGATTACCTTGTAGGGCCCATAGTATCCTGGATTTAGCTTTTCTGATCCATTTATTTGGAGGGATGTTTTTTTTTATGGATGCAACCTAAAATACACTAAATAATCAACCTTAAAGGTCCTTTCCTCTCTATGTTTATCAGCATATTGTTTTTGCTGATTTTGGGAAACTTGCAAATTGTCTTTTAAAAGATTTAAAATTTCTTAGCTTTCTTCCACCCAATATTTAGCTTTTGGAGCTCTACTATCACCAAATATCATATCATAAAATGTAAGTTCATCATAACCATATAATTCTCTGAAAGGAGACATCCCCATTGACATGTGAAAGGTGGTGTTGTAGCAAAACTCACCCAAGTGTAGCCATTTGGTCCAATATTTTTGTTATTCTCCCACATAGTTTCGGAGGTATGATTCCAACCATTTATTCACCCTCTCTATTTGTTCGTTAGTTTTTGGATGGTATCTTGTACTTTGTGTCAATTTAGTTCCCACCAATCTGAAAATTTCTTACCAAAAAGCACTCATGAATCTACCATCTCTATCACTCACAATGCTCTTGGGGAGCCCATGCAATCTGAAGATTTCTTTGAAAAAAATATCAGCCAATTGTGTAGAACTAAAAGAGTATGTAACAAAAAATAAATGAGAAAACTTAGTCAATCTATCCACTACCACATATATGCAATCCTTTCCCAAAGATATGGGGAAACCGGTGATGAAATCCATTGATATACTGTCCCATTTTTGCTCCGAAATGGGAAATGGTTGTAATAAACCAGTGGGGTGTGTGAGTTCTGATTTGTTTTTCTGACATAAATTACATTCATTCATATACTTCTGAACATTTTCCTTTAGCCCTTTCCAATAGAAACTTTGCCTTAGTTTCCTGTAGGTTTTGAAGATCCCCGGATGACCTGCTAGTGGGGAATCATGTGCTTCCTGCAAAACTTTGTACTTAAGCTTTGAATATCGAACCAAATAAATTATTCCCTTATAATATATCAGTATATTCAAAATTCTGTAGTTATAATCTCCCATGAGTCCATCTAATACATCACAAGCAAACTTATCTTTGGCATATTCAACTAGTAGCATGTCTTTCCAATTTTTAGCAATGTCCATAAAAGAAAAAGAAGGTCTTCTAGATAATGCATCTTCTACAATGTTATTATTTCCTTTCACATATTCAATATAAAAATCATAATATTGGATCTTACTTGCCCACTTTTGTTTCCTTTCATTTAGATCCTTTTGGGTAAGGAAGTGTCTTAGACTATTATGGTCAGTTTTCACCACAAACTTGTTTCCTACCAAGTATTGTCGGAATTTGGCCAAGGCATGCATGATGGCCAACATATCTTCATCATATATGGATTAAATATTTTCATGAGGCTGAAACGTTCTTCTCTCAAATCCTATAGGGTGTTGGCCTTGCTTTAGGACAGCCCCTACGCCTTCACCTGAGGCATCACATTCAACAACAAAAGGCTTAGAAAAATCAGGTAATGCAAGTATGGGACAACTAATCATTACCTATTTCATTTTTTGGAAGGGATTTTCAGCCTCTTCATTCCACTTGAAAGCATCCTTCTTAGTCAAATTAGTGAGTGGAGAAGTCAACTTGGAGAATCCTTTCACAAACTTCCTATAGTATGTACATATTCTAATGAAGCCTCTTAATTCTGTGATGTTTTGTTGTGATGGCCATTCTAAGATAGCCCAGATATTTTCCATGTGCACTTTCACTCCATCTTTCCCAATAATGTGCCCAATATATAATAGTTCTTTCATCCCAAATTCACATTTAGACATCTTAGCATACAAAGACTATTCTTGCAAAGTTTTCAACACAATCTCTAGGTGTTGCAAGTGCTCTTCCCAAGTTTACTATAAATGAGAATATCATCAAATAAGACTAAAATAAACCTTCTAAGCTGCTTGCAAAAGATTATATTCATACATGCTTGAAATTTATCTATAGCATTAGTCAACCCAAATGGCATAACAAGAAACTCAAAGTGACCATAATGACATCGAAAAGTAGTCTTTTACACATCTTCCTCCTTCATCCAAATTTGGTGATAACCGGATCTAAGGTCAATTTTGGAAAATTATTGAGCTACAAATAGCTCATTCATGAGCTCATAAATACTAGGCATAGGATATCTATTCTTGATGGTATTCTTGTTCAAAGCTCTAAAGTCTATGCACATCCTCAAAGTTCCATCTTTTTTCTTTACCAACACTATTGAAGAAGCATAAGGGCTAGAGCTTGGTCTAATGAGTCCCAAATCTAAGAGTTCTTGAATGGTCTTCTCAATATAATATCTAAACTTCTTGGGATGTCTATAAGGTGGTATCTTAATGGGTGAAGTACCCTCCTCCAAAACAATGTTATGATCAACCCCCCTATCAGGTGGTCTACCATGTGGAAGATCTCTGAAAACATTTTCATATTTGTGAAAAAGTGTTACTATATCCTTTGGGTGTTTAAAAACCCTGATTTTTGGCTTGGGAGAGGTGATATAACATTCATTAGCCCATTAAATATCACCATGCCTCAATATAGATCTCATACTATTGCAATTTACTACCTGTTTTGGGTAAGTGTGCTGCCCTCTCACAACCCTTAGTACCCTTGTTGAATCTTGAAATTTCATTTCAGGAATTTGATAATTTACTAAATTCTCTCCTATAGAATACATCCATTACAATCCCAATACTACATTAGTATCAGCAACATCTACCACATAATCAGTCCTGGGATACTCTTGCGAGGTTTCGTGGTGAGACCACATGTAATTCGGAGCCCTGGAAGATCCTATAGGTTGGGCTGTGTGCCCGTAATCAGTGCTGGGATGCTCTTGCGAGGTTTTGTGGTGAGGTCACATGTAATTCGGAGCCCTGGGAGATCCTATAGGTTGGGATGTGTGCCCGTAATCATTCCTGGGATGCTCTTTCGAGGTTTTGTGACGCACATAATAAGTTCTGAGGATTCTCCAGTATGGCCAGTGATGATGAATACCTGCAGGTGGTGGGCCTACATCCAGCATGAAATAGGGCTGGCTCTATAGAACTTCCTATGATGAGATAGTACACACTTGATGATGACCAGTGGAGATCCAGATCGAGCTATGATCCAGATCCAGTTATGATGACTCTGAGAGATCCAGCAGTGATGATCCAGATCGAGTGATGATCCAGATCCTGTCCAGAGAGATGATCCAGATCGAGTGATGATCCAGATCCTGTCCAGAGAGATGATCCAGATCCAGTCCAGTGATGTTGATCCAGATCGAGTAATGATCTAGAACCAGTGATGCCATTTTATGATGATCCAGATCGAGAGATGATCCAAATCCAGATGACTTGAAGACGAAGATGACTTGAAGATGAAGATGACTTGAAGACGAAGATGATCCAGTTGATGCTGAGAAGAATACCAGTGCTGAAAAATTGTGTCAAAAGAATACCTTCCTAGTTAAGAGGGAGTGTTGATGTATATGTAACTTCGAAATGTATTCTTATATGTATTTCATATATTGTAACCCGATGTTTATTCCGGGATGTTTCTATTATGCATTTGATTCATGTGGTCATGCCCCGATGTTCCGATTGGGAGGATTAATAATGTAAACAAGTCATATCAAGTCATTAGGTAAGTCCCCATAGTTTAGGGGCACTTGGGTTATTATACACTAATTAAGGTGTAGGCTCAAGTAATTAATTATAAGTTAAGCCGACATGGTTGAGTGCACTTCAAGTCAATGGAAGAATATAAATAGAGAGTGAGAGCCTCTCTATTTATCACTTGTGACTTAGCTCTCTTGCTCTCTCAAGTGTGGCGCACTTTTGGAGAAGGAAATTCTTGGGCTTGACAGAAGACAGAAGGTTGCTGTTGTGAAGGGAGGTCATCTTACTGTTTTGGGTTCACATCTTGTGGTGATACTATCTTAGAGGAAGTTGAGGGGTTTTCTCCATTTATGGTTTCCCCTCCTAAAATCTTTGTGTCTCTTGTCTCTTTTGATGTTCTTATGTGATTGTTGTGCTTGTTATTCTCTCAGTGAAAAGATCTTATCATAATGCTAGCTTAAATGTTGAAAAACTAACAAATGAATACAAATTTGAGCACAGCCACAACCATAAAAATGTGGATCCATTCTAGGACTTCATACAATATACTCCATCGCAACCTAGGGAGAAAGCTATGAGTGCTTTTAATAGATACCGAGGGTCTTCATCTTGTCGTCCACAAAGTACGATTCTATCCATGTGATTACAATGATTTGAATTCAAACATTATAGAAACCACTTGATTACCAGTCATGATGTGAACCATTAACAAGTGTGAGGGAGATCACCTTTGATGTCAATGATTCCCAAGGTACCCTACTGCAATCTCCTGAGTGTGAATATATTATTTTATTTCGAGCACTCAGTCGAGTCTATCGATCAAATGCCAATGATGTGAACCTATGTCGAGAGCGAGAGAATCTTTCATTAAGGAATACAAATCTCAAGGTACTAAACTTGTTTCTAAGACTAATTCCTGGATGATTAGTTGATGTCGACATGAATAGTCTCACCGAAGGAGGGCCATTATGAATCACACATCAATGACACGAAACTAGGAACAAAGTTATGGAATTTTGTAGATGATGTACCCATAGGACTGACTCAAAAGGTACTGACACAAAAGGTTGTTTTGACTGTAGAGGTAAACTTTCAACTTCCCTTTGAACATTGAGTGGCATGAAAAAAGAATTGGAAGCATTGACTATATGAGGCGGAGCACAGTGCGACAATGGAAAATTCATTCTTTGAAAAACTCATAGTGACATGACTCATGAAAGTGGATCGAATTGGAGACAAGTTGATTACCCAATTGACTGAATGAAATTCAGACAAGTGCCATGTTCAAAGGTGACTATAAACTGCCATTTTATTTGCAAAATGAATTGATTCCCTTCCCTTAATTTCCCCATCATGATCAATGAGTGCCCCTTTTAATTTTTATGAGTTCAAAGAGGGTAACAAACACTTGATGTAGCTCATCTAAAGACAAGTCCATTCTCATATATTTCATGAACCTAAGAAAGGAGGGGCTCATTCCCAAAAGAGGGTCTCTCAATGTTTTATTTAACGAGTCCAATGAAATTTAACTCAGTATTGTTCATGTTTAGAGAGTCTGAATGACAAATGGAAGAAGACTCCAAAGGGTCCTTTTTCATAACTAGTCAATTCGAACTGAAAAAGAGAAAAACTACCATAGAAAAGATGACTCTTCAAGTAATTTTAAGAGCATGAAGAATACAAGTTCACTTGACGATATTTTCACATTTAGGGAGACCGAAAAGAGTTTAAAGAAGACTCCATTAGGTTTATTTTCACGATGAATGTTTTTTACGAGCCCGAAAAAGAATCAAAAAAAGAATATGAACTTTGATACTAGGTTTAGGAAGCATGATCAAAGTGTCGAAATGAACTCTCAAGGACCTTTTTCATTTTTCAGAAGTACAAAAATGTCAAAATATGAACTTCTCCATAGACAATACTGTTTATTTCTGTCCCTACAAAACTTTTTAAAAAGGCCATTAGTCTCCCAAAAATAAAAATTGACTTTTGTAAACTATATAAAGGGTATTTCTAATGAAAATGATTTGAAAAAAATTAAAAATAATATAAAACCCTAAAAATCCTTTATAAAAAACAAATTAAATAGTAAAAAACCAACTCATTTACCATTTAGCAAGACTTGGAGAGCATTTTGGGAGAATTGGTGTGTAGATTTCAGTCGAGGATTGCGGAGCCACCACTCGTCCATTTTCTGAGCCGTCAGATCAAAGTAAGAGCTAGAAGCCTCCTCTTCATTTCCATGGTTTCCATTTTTACTTTTGTTGAGTTTTGGGGCCTTAAGGGAAAACCTAAAAAATGCATGTCGGGTACTACTTCTGGCCTTCACGGGAAGAGCGATGCCCGATAAGAACCTCACTTTTTCAGGCTTGCTCAGGTAGTGGCACCACTTTGTTCTGAGGAGAAACATGTGATGCCAACTGTGATGCCCCAAAAACATAAGTCCTAGTCAAAATAAAAGTTCTTAAGCAATTTCAATGGTTGAATATGTTTCCAAATGGCTCATTAATGATTTTTGACAAGTCATTTGGTCAAAAATGGTGACTTGGAAGGAAAGGCAACATGATGATGATGATGCCCATGCCACAAGAGATGTGGGTTGCATAAATACCCTATGAGGCTATGGCCTCTTAAAATTATTTCGCGCTCCTAGCATGCTTTCACATGCACGATTACAGGAGTACATCCTACTGATGTGGAATCTAGAACAATAGTACTTTGAGGTGGGACCCCATATTGCGACTGTGGAGGTCGAGAATATTTATTTCCTGACAGGGATTTCTAGACGAGGAGCACCTATTTTTTTGTCTCGTTCTCGAGGAGGGGACATTACTACACAAGAACTTATTGTTCGTCAGCGCTATCCAGGAACAAAGACGTTAAGTAATAAGATCCCAATCAAGGCTATGAGGGATCTATCGCTTCAGATCGTCTCATTTACTATGCAGATGGTGGATGGGATCCAAGGTCCCCACCAAGCATCCCAAGCACATATTATGTATTCCCTAAAGGCCATGGAACCCACAGTATTCAACTGGGTCGTGGAACTTTTACCTGTGTTCAAAGATCAGCTAACAAAATGTCGGTAAGGAGAGCTAAAATATTTTAGGTATGGGACCATCTTAGCATGATTCTTCTTTGAGAGGGTACCTCTCTTGAGGCCCTAGGTGGTATTCACAGATCTTAGAGCTATATACCCCCGCATGCTGCAGTTGGTGGAGATTATGGCCCACACAGGAGGTGGTGGGGCCAAGGTCAAATTTGAGGCTCCCTTCTTTCGTTGGTTGAGTGATCAAATCCTCATGATTGAGGACTATGCCTATGCAGGGATGGACTTCTGACGAGATCCCAATCTACCATTACCACCTGGAACTCAGTGGGGTGACATCGGTAAGAAGAAATACCCAAGATATTGGTTATGTTTGTATATTTTTATGTTTTATGATTTTTATGGATGATAACAAGACCTAATGTTTGCATGTAGATGTTGGTGATGCATGTCCTGGGGGATCCTCCCTAATGGATAGGTGAGCAAGAGCTCGCTTTGTCCATGGAGATGACGATGAGCTCATGGAGTTGGAGGGGAACCTGGATTGACTGACTCTGGATATCCCAGATGCTACTATAGATGACCTCCCTAAGAGGTTTCAGAGACATACTACGAGAGTATTAGGCCTCTTCAGTCGCTTTCTACGTAGGGTAGCAAGGGCCATTATGTGCTACCACGAGCACCATTAGAGAAATCTGCATGATGTATACATGAAAGCTGGCTAGCTTCATGATATTTTTATCATTTTGTATCCCTGAAAGCCAAAGTGCTTTAGATGAGGTCTCATGACCATATTTTGTGTAAAAACACTTTATATATATATATACTCAGTTCCAATGTTTACATGTGTTTTAAATTGATGAATTATATTTACCTGAGTCTTATGTGTCTTCTAATATTTATTTTACTTGATGATTGACCATGTTTAATTTTTGAAAGTTATGAATGGGAAATGTACCATTCTAGAATGTAATTTGCTAATGAATTGGCAATCATGTTATCATACCTAGGGATATGCCTATAAGTGATGGAATCGAAATCCCTTTCTAACAAATTCACTCTCTGAAAGAGGTAGAGAAGTGTAGGGTTCTTGATAGTGTAAATGTGATTTAGGTGAAAAACCACTAGCTAAGAGTCCATAAGTACTACCAAATCATGAATATTCTGAGATGTAGCCTCGGTGAGTAAACCTATCACTACCTAATACTCGGTGATGTTATTGGTAGTCGGACCAATACAAACCTCTCATGAACTCACTAAATCTTGAGTTGGAGAATACAACACCTAAGAAGCTGCAGCAAGGTTCAAGTTATGATGGCATGCACCATCAACGAAACCGTAGAAATCCATCCAATCTGCATAAACAAAACATGGTATAAAAATTATGGACATCAAACTCAAAACCATATTGAAAATGACAAAACACACTAAAAGTAAAATATACATATATACAAGGTACCATACATAAATGTCTTAAGCATAGTACCTCTTCAGGTACAACCCATTGAGAGTTTTCTCGAAGGGTATCCCATCATAGTCTATGAGCTCATAAGCCTCTTTCTCTAAGACCTTACTAATGACAAAGGGACCGTACCACATGGATTTGAACTTTACATTCCTTAGTTTATCATGTCTCTGATCATAAGTCAGGACTAGGTCACCTTCATTGAAGACATGAGGTTGAACAGACTTGTCATACTATCCCTTGACACATTTTTTTGTGTGACTCGTTAGGAAAGGAAGTATTTCTTCTACTTTTATCAAGGTTGGTTAAGTACAAAAATATCTCTTCCTCGGTAGAAGTGTTTGGGAGAAGTTATACTATGAGCTTAAGTGACAGGATTTGACACTTGAGAGGGAGGACATCTTCCAGTCCATAGACCAACTGAAAGGGTGTGAAAACAGTTGTTTTTTTTACTGAAGTCCTATAAGCCCAAAGTGCAAAAAAGCGAGTCAAGTGCCAGTTGGAATTGTGATCTCCAACCATCCTACGTCGCATAGTTTTTAAAACTTTGTTAATGGAATCGACCTGACCATTAGCCTATAGGTAATACAGAGTTGATTTTTGATGGAGAAAACCCATCTTAGCACTCAGCTTAGCCATTATCTGATTCCGAAAATGAGATCTGTGGTCAGTGACTATAGCTTGCAGGACTCCAAACCTAGCTATCACATGGTTGAATAAAAAGAGGGAGGATGTATTACCATTCTTTGCATATGTAGGAATTACCTCAGGTCATTTTGTGAAATAATCCATGGATACAATGATGTAACCATGCCCCCTAGCTGAGGTAGGATTACAATGCATAAAATCAATACCTCACTTGGAAAAAGGGCTAGCTATAATGACATGGTGTAAAGGAGCAGGGTGGGTGCACTTTTTTGGATAAAAGTGTTGACAGGGTGGGCATTTCTTAACTACTTCACGAAATACCCAGCGCAAAGGATTTTCTAGTTGTATCCATCCCAAAAAGATGATTGCCACATGATACAGAGTGGTAGTCATTCAAAACCTGTTCAGCCTCTTCATGTGTAAGGAACCGTCAAAGGATGGAATCGATACCATGTTGGTACAATGTATCATTCAAAATGAGATAGTAATTTGCGTGGTGACAGATACGATGATGATCGTCACAGGATATGTCGGGCTGAAATATATGAGTTTGCAAATAGATAATCAAATCTCCATACCATGGATCAGTTGTGCTTATCAAGAACAAAAATTCATTCGGAATGAATCATTGGGATCAGTTTCTGTCAAAGAACAAGGAAGGTCACACATCAACTCTGCAAAAACCAAGGATTTCTTTGAAGTAGACTTGGGGAACTCAAGATCAAATTAATGTAAGATAACAATCCAATGGGAATACTTTCCCCCTAGTACTTGACGAGTCAAAATGTAGTAGATGAGGTTTTGATCTATGAGTACAGTTGTGGTACGAAGTAGAATGTAATGAATAATTTTTTGTACAGTAATAGCCGTAGCCATAGATAACTTCCCCACACACAAGTAATGGGTTTCAGAGTCAATGAGACTCTTACTTAGGTAATATATCATGTGTTCTTGGCCATTGGGATTTTCCTACACTAGAACCATTGAAATGGTAGCAGGGGAGGAAACAACATATAACAGAAAGTATTTTGAATAATACAGGGGGTGTATCATGGGTGAATGGGTCAGAGCATGCTTCAGATTATCAAAATCTCATTGGGCCTAGTCATCCCAGAAGAATGGAGTGTTCTTATTCAGGAGACGCATAAAACCATGCATTTTTTATGCTAAGTTGCACATGAAAAGGGGAAGAAAGTTTTCCTTCCTGTTGTTCAAGAATAAACACCCTTGTAACCTAGGGTCCGGGGTTACCAACTTACTTCTAAAA
This sequence comes from Pseudotsuga menziesii, assembly GCA_001517045.1. Classification (NCBI taxonomy): domain Eukaryota; kingdom Viridiplantae; phylum Streptophyta; class Pinopsida; order Pinales; family Pinaceae; genus Pseudotsuga; species Pseudotsuga menziesii. The sequence goes on along the minus strand of LPNX010295109.1, from coordinate 104,427 downwards.
CTTGTAGACAAATATCTTTAGCTAAGTACAGAAAGGAAATAGGAAGAAATATTGGACTCACCTGATTACCGATGGTTGATCCAAGCTTGATCTTCTTCCACTCTGCTTCTCTCCAAAGCTTTCAAGGATGCACCTCCTTCGCCTACAAAGAGAAAATTCTCCAAGTACAATCTTATACATGTATATATGATAGGTTAGATAAACAACATATATAGTGCTTAACCAAATATATTCATCAACCCTAATACAGAAAGAGACTCAACACAATGTTGGAATAATAATTCTCTTTATTAACAATTAGTGAATGAGATAAGTGTACAACCCAATGCCTGAGACAATGACTCCTCTGCAGCCAAAGGAATCTAAGTTTTGCTGCTCTAAGACTTATGAAGATATACCACCAGCATAACTTTACTCTCCAAAATTCATTGATTAATGCCCTCCCCAAGGCCTCTATTTATACTTTGGGAAATAGAGTAGTTTCAAAGGTTGAGGAGGTTGAGACAGTTGAGATGGTTAATGATTAGGGATAAACTAATATCCATTAATTGTGATTTATATTTTTAAATGTTGAATAGAGGTGTACGTGACTATTAATATAGGAAACCCGCATATGATACGTGAGTTGCTTAAAGGAAACCCGCGTATAGATCTATATGATAGTTGCAATGGGAATAGTCAAGTACAGTATGCGAGTTGTCAATAGGAATACTCGCATACGTACGTGAGTTTCAATGAAGATAGTCATGTATGGAAATAAACACTTAGAAAAATAATATGGCATGCTGGTTGAAAAGTGAATGCACCTCATGTCATGCCCATCTATAGTGTTTTGGCAAAATTCAATCCTAAAATTTCCTTTTGTGTACCAACATAGGGAATGTCAGTACTTGGATGGAGAAGTTCCATTTGGGTTGATAACAGATTCCCCCTAATGTGTGAGGTCATAGAGGAACGATGGCCAAAATAAATTATAATCATTATCTTTGGAGAACTCAAAAGTCCAATGGAGAAGAGGTAGTACCTGAAACAAATACATAATAATGTCATATACAAAGTCATATCTGAGGATGCTATGTTCAATATACTGGAACACTAGCTCCTTTACAATATTTGAGTACATCATATAGTATGGGTACAATACCACGTATATTATAAAGGTGGATCGAAGCCACAATATACAATAATGATGAGTCCTCAAAAATATGGAAGCTGTGTAAGTAACCACAACATAATCTTGCGCAACTTAGTCCATGGATGTGAAACTAAGGTCTTCATAAACAATCCCAAAGAACCAGTACAATCTAAGCCATGTGAATAGATGTTATTGAAGTCAAACATGGAGTGGATTCAACAGATTGTCAATCAATAGGTGATAACTGACAACTGAAGCAAAGGAATTCAACAATAATGAAAGTGAATCCTGAGGTACGATCGTCAAAACTCTATGTCTTCATCATCAGGAAGTGCTGATGTGAAACCATACTGTGATAAGGAAGGAAATAGATCCTCCAACAGATCACAAGAGTGACTAGGAACTGGGTAAAGGAAAGGAGACACAAGCAATAACAGATACAACAATGATGGAATCAAGATATAGATCAAATAGAGGGTTAAGTCCTTGAATAGTGAGCATGACATAGATATGACCCAAGGAATATTTTAACTTTACAGATGGTACAACTAAACTTATTTTTCATGTAGGAGACATGAACAGATTCCCCAGGTAGAACTGACAAGCGGAGGAGTAAGAAACTCGAAGTGCTAGCTGAACTGAAAGTGAACACTGAGACATGAGTATCGAAAAAAATGAAGAGTGCTATGTTAAGGAGGACATGCTGCGACTAACTGAGAATGAAAAGAAAAATTCTTCCTTACCTTCCCTGTTAAATTTTAACGAGTCCAGGTGTTATCTCCCAAAATAAATTTATTTTGATAGTATGAAGAATTTAACTCATGCAATGAAAGATATGAATATCACTGACAGTTTGAAAGCCTCTGTTTTTTTTTATTTGGGTAAATATTTCACAAGTTGTAGCTTTCGATGGCTTGGGGGAGGATCAGAACATCTCATTAGCGACCGAAATATGGAAGATAAAAACCAGGTGGAAGACCCCTTTGGCAGTTAGGCGTATTGCTAAAAATTTTACTGCCATTGGAACATTTTTAAACAATGATCGGAGGTGTAGTCTTCTATTACGGCGTTGTTTCGAAGTTTTATTCCACTATGGAGAATATAGTGATTGAAAGTTTCGATGGTTAATAGTTTGGAGTTCTGATCATCGACGTTTCGGAGTTTTAGTTCACTGCAGCACGGCCACTACGGAAAATATAGTGACTGAAAGTTCCGATGGTTGGTAGTTTGGAGTTTCGATCATCGACATTTCAGAGATTTAGTCCTCTATGTCACCACCACTACAAAGGGTCTAGTGGTTTGAAGTTCTGACGCACTAGTGGCTTGATGTTCTAATCGCCAATCGTTAGCAGTTTGAGATGGCGACACTGCAGCAGCGTTCCGGTCTCAGGCGCTGACGGGTTAGAGTAAACAGCTTCCGATCACCGATGCTGAGAAGATTAGTCATTGGAACCTTCGACACTACAACAGCATTCATATTTGGGGTGTCAATGTACTAGAAGACAGAGCTTCCAATCAGCGACTGCACCGGCAAGGTAGAAAAATTTGGTGTATTAAACAAGAAAGGTCACTTCAGTTAAACACCGAGACACTCGCTGTTGGCGCAATTTCACACTAAACCAGCAGTGGTGATTATCAGCGACAACTTAGGTTATTGAAAATTCACTTAGTGAACTAGATCTTCACAATAGATAGACAAATAGTTAGCAAGGGTTTGAAGCCCTAATCTGAGAAAACTATCACTTTCAAGTATTTTTTGTGTAAATAGATCGGATTTTCAGGATCTGTCATTTTTGTAGAAGGCTATAAGGCCCATGATTGATTTTATAATAAGGGTTTGACTTCAGGGATTTGCAATCCTATTCTATTATCAAGTGTCTCATCTTGTTTATTGTAAATATAAGCTCTTTTGTCATGATTTGTTCAACCATCATCTTTATCTTTGCTGTACTTATTCCTAAATGTGCATTTCGATGATTTTCAAGTTGATTAATAGCTAATAGTTGTCATCCTATTGGTGAGTTAATGTGATTTGATTTATAAGTACCATCCTTGCTAGGATTTAGTTATTTATATGCACCTATTTTGTATGTAAGTCCACCAGCTTGATGAGTTCTCCATACCTGCACCTTTTTGTCAAACTACTGAACAAGTTGTAACTAAAAGCCTTGTAATTGAGTGATCTTCATGCATGTCTTGAGAGTGGGAGGTTATATAGGTAACTTGACTTGATCCATATCAGAAAACCCTGAAAAACATTTTAAGTTACCAAGCATCCTCAAGTTACAACCTAGAGGAGTTTCCTAGAGTGATAACAAATTGGCGCCACTGCCGGGAAGAGGAGATTGAAGCTCAGCTTCCCTGGGAGATGACATAGATCCTTGCTTTGATGATAGACAAAGCTTGGACATTATTCTAGTTGTAATAATCTATCTAGTGACTCCATTGAAATAAATTGGCTTCAAGAAGACCAAGTACCATATCAAACCCTAAGGGCCACTAGCAACACCAGTTTCAGATCCAGAAGAAATTTTGAGGAAAGTTAGGGCTTCACTAAGGCAGACCAGCAGTGCTGCATAGGAAGCTACATCAGGTATTTCAAGTAATATTTCTATTATTATTTCTTCTACTAAAACATACAAATCTCAAGAATTTATAAATGCATCACAAAATTTTAGGGTTTGGGCATCTTCAAGCATTGTTGCTTGTCAAGATCTCATCCCTGGTGACTCCATGAAAGACGAATTCAATGGCGACTCCACAATATTAAGATTTAAAAAGCATTTGTTGCTCTTTTGGCTCGGAGGTTTGCACCTTTTGACTTCTCTTCCATTCATGGTTTCCCACATCCAGTACCTGATATGTCTGAATGGGGATATTTTTTACATATCTTCAAGGAGGAGGAAGAAGATAATCCTGCAGAACACCTCCTCAAGTTTCATGAATGCATGGATATATTAGATCAGTAGCATGAAGATGTTCATGTATTCATTTTATGGTGATGCACATCAGTGGTATTTTTCTTTACCTCCTTCCAGCATGTCATCATTGAAATATTTTCACCGAGCATTCACTGAGCACTATAAAAGGTACTATTCAGACGAGTTTGCATTCGATATTTGTTGTGAAGAATATGAGTTGTGTTCTCAGGATGAAAAGATAAGAAGAGAAGAATATCTCCCTCAAGAGCTACCTCATCTCTCTTATAATCTTCACAATGAGGTACTTTCCCATAAACATAAACTAGAAATGAATTATAAAGGAGTTGAAGGTTTTCCTACCATCATTAAATCTAATTGTGGTGAATCTGAGGAACTAATTTCTTTAACTACACATGGAAATGATCAGCTTTCTGCTGGTCAAATGATTATTGAAATCAGTAAGGCTAGCTCACAATTTCCATATTTGCAAATCAAGGAAATTTGCAATAACCAAGAGGAGCAAGATTTCCAGGGACTATCTAATCTCCAACTAGAACATCAGGAAGATCTTCCTTCTCCTTATGAACATGTTGCTTCAAATCATGACAATGAACTAGGTAATATTTTTCTAGATCTATTTCAAAATTTTATTGTTGATACTCCTATACAAGAGCCTTCATCTCTATCATTAGGATCTTATCTTGACGCTCCTATATTCAACAAATACAGTGATGAGGAAGAATGTCACATACCCCAATTTTGTAAAATAATGTTAATTGTTTTAATTATATTCATGAGACATTATGTTAAATTTAATTCTAAGTAGGAATTGATGACTCAGCAGAGTCAGCAGAAGTGGAATGTAATTCAGAATATTTTATTATTAATAAATAAAATTTGGAGACAACAGCATGGGAGAGCTGTTAAAAAGAGGTTACTGGTCAAACTGGTGGATGGAACTAGGTGGAGGGAAAAAGACAAGTGGCAGCATCCTCAAACACTTCCTAAGTTGTAGGTGGAAACTTCCCTATAATTGGGGTCATGATCCCCTAAGAAAGTGGGATCAGAGCAGGTGGCTCAATAAATGACAACTAACCCAAAAAGACTTAGGCAATATTTTAAAAGTGCCCAATGAATAGAGCAGAGGCTGCTTAGTTATTTTTCCAGAGAATAATCATTCAGGAGAATGCTATTCAGGAAATTCATTGGGGAAAAAGGGGAAAACAGTAAGGAAGTTGTTTGAGAGGAATGTTGCAGTAACTTGGTTTATTACAGCTTGTTAGCTGGGAGAACTTACTGATAAGTTCATATTTGGTACTGAGTTTGAAGACTGGTATTTGACTACTGCTGCACCTAGCTCCAGCCAGGGAGACCAAAGCAAGCTCGGGGGTCCTGAGGAGTCATTGTTTGACCGCTCTCCAGGATTTGGTAGGGAGGAACGGCCTCCCATTGCTATTGTTGTCCAAATTTTAAGTAGGTTATGTCACTTAACTGTCTTTGTTTTAATAACTGTGAATGATTGAATGTTATGATTGTAGTTATGATATGAAGATTTAACTGGTTTAGTGACGTAGATGTTTTTAGTTTATCAGTAATAGAATCTATTGATGACAAATAAGAACCCTATGTGTTTTTCCACATCTGGGTTTACTAGACCGTACTCCAGCACAGGGGTAAAATTTATAAATAAGAATGATATGATGAGAATGTAGAATAGTAGATTGATTCTTTATCTATTTTTCAGAAGAGATATTTTACTGACAGTTGTGTGAGGTTATAGATAAAAACTATTTCCTTGTACAGTATTTACTTTCAGTAGTCTTATCATTTAAAACTAATAGAAGAGTATAATAGTTGCACTGAAGAAAGGTTAGACTAGGTATACATGTGGTTTAAACATTACAACTATTTTCTTCCAGTTTAAAGAATTTAATTTCTGTATGTTGAAAAAACAACGCTGAAAGTAGAAGTAATTAAATATTGTTTAAATTCTACAGTTAAATCAAACTGTGTTAGATTTTATGCAAGATTAGTGATGTAATCCTTTTCATTATTTTTCCTTTCTTCTTAANCTTATAAAAGAACCTAAGCAGAGCTAGCAACAAAAGTAATAAGTATTACAGGAAGAATAACATTGTTACTATAATAAGTAATAATTACTATCTTATTAATTACTGTTATTTGGAAATCATAGTAATGTCTTAACCTACTATTATTAAACAGAAATTTAAAACCTGTAACCAAGGTTGCACTGTTTGTTACTTAAGAATTTCATTAAAACATTAAAGACTTTATAATTCATAAAGTATAACCGATGTAACAATTTATAAAAATTCTTTGAGTAAGTAAATAACTCCATATATTATTAATGTACAGGAAAACCCTACCTGTTAATACCATAAATAATTTACAGAGAGTAAAATTAGATATTTATCAAAATACAAGAATTGGAGGTATCCAAACTCAGAAAGGCTCGTAAGGCCAAGATTATACATTTTATGTTTTCTTTCAAATACGCAAGTAAAACTAATTGTTTCAAAACTGTACAGTAAACAATATATATCATTTAAGAAAACTGTATGGGCAGCTTAAAGCTCCAAGATCAGGGTAAACCCTGTCAAAATTAAAAGTATGCATTGAGGTATATCAAAAGGAAGGCATTTATCTCCCTTATATCTCATGGCGTTAAACATCATATCCAAAATAAGGCTTTTACAGCCTGTACAAACAGTAATTTACATTTATACATTACACAGTAATTCAATAAAAGACCAAAACTTCAGTCTCGGCTACAGCCAAAGATCCCGTGATAAACAAAGAGATAAAAACTCTTTTAATAGTGTTTTGGTGCATTAAACTGAACCAAAGTAACCACGAGGGTTACAACCCACGAAAGCAAAACCCATGACTACCCTAAAGGACCAGCAAGGAGAAGAACGCCATGGATAAAAACTAGGCTTACCAGGAGTAGCTAGTCGTTGAAGTCTCACACCTTCCATGCCATGAAGAGAAGGCCAACCCTACAAATGAAGAGGAAATAGGATTTAAAACCTCGTAATAAATTTTAATAATGGATATAGCAAACAGTGTTAAAGAAAAGAAAACATTAATGAAATATTAACACAGAGCTTCTTACCTCCATCTTGTAACTTGTTTACAACCACCCATGAGCAGCAACTTGATTAGCAACAAGAACCGAAGTATTTACACCATGCAAGGGGGAATCTAGGTCATGGTGAAACCCTTCACCATTAAACCCTGGAAGTTCAAAACCACTACACTCTGTACCAGGCCGAGAAGGAAGGAAATTCATTTCGCAGTCGAAGGGTTTGAAACAGAGCTAGTATGAAAGGAGAAAAACCTGTAGAAGGTATCCCAAGACCCACCTTCAAGTAACAAAGGGTCGCAAAAAAGAATTTATAGTCAAATAATTCAGGAATAGCATGAATAATGACTACAGTCCATCAAGGTAGTGACAAAGCAGATAGGAGCCAGTGCAGAACGGCAGGAGGCCAAACATCGCACAAAACAATAAGCTAGGGTTCAAAGAGAAGAGTCTTTTATGCTCGGCTCGCTTGGCTGAAAGTATGCCACGTTACCACTTAAATATTTGACATGCAGTGGATAAGAATGTTATAGTTCAACAAGCAAATCATTTTCCAATGATTTGTAAACCAAACCTTATGTTGGAAGGTTCCTCTAAGTGCATGGCATCAAATTTCAATCACCTGCATAGTATAAAGGTGCAACCACGAGGGCCTTAGTACTAGGAATCAATTATAGAATAATCATAAATCAATATCTATATTCTTTTTTTTACTTAGAACTCAAACTTATAATGGAGGCATGCTTCGAGATTTGATAAAGTCTAGTTCAAAGATGAACTTTAGTTCATTATGAATACTTTATCGTATATCATCATTCATGCAATGCAATCAAGTTATAACACTATGTTCATCATGGGTATAGCTAGCATTATGGCAAAGAACTTTGTAACATGTTATTCTTATTTAATAAATAGTTGATCAAAGGGTACACTATATCTAGAGTGATAAGTGTATAGTATAATCTTATATACAAGCTTGAAATGTATAAGGAGAAGGTTTATAAGAGTTTATCTTTAGATTTTACGTCCATAAACTTGTAATGTCATGGACTTGTTCATGACCTCTTCATCCAGGTGAATGACTATTTTGTCATTCAACACATTACAATCTTAATAGAATAAGTTTTGTAACATGATTATAGGAGGGAAGTATAATACTTTAGGTTAAGTAAGAATAATACTTTTACAAGAGTTCCACCAACACCTATATTATAATTATAGAGTATACTAATGGTTTACATTAAGGAGGTTGTAGATTCAGCCATAGTAACTATCATGTTAATAATGTTAACCCTTTGGTCTTGCCATATTTATCTAAGTTTGATAAATACATACAAGAGGAAATAGTAATTAAATATTTTGATGAGTGCATTATCTGGAATAAATGTCCTTAACTTAGAAATTATCACATATGAAGGTGAAGCCATTAAACTCTTAAGAGAAGTTTTATCAACATAATTGTTAGACCTTAAAAAAATTTTATGTTGTACATTCTTTTAAGGACTAGAATAATAGTCGGTTTACAGTAGGTGAGTTTACAGTAGGTTATCTATCAGACCTAAGATAAGCTTTAGTATGCTATGAATCAGTTGTAATGTAAATAAGACCTGGTGCATCAGCATGAGTATATCCCTATCAGTGGGTAGTTTGAATTTGGTAACAGTAAATTGTAAACCATTTTTTTTAATATACTTTATGAAGTATTTGTAATTGTGCTTTCTTAAACGTAACTTATGATTTTCCAACCCTGCAATTTCTTTTCCTACTTGTAAGCAAATTTAATTAAGATATTTTGACACTGACAACTATGATAGATATCATACAGTTCATAAATCTTAAGAAATATAAATCTACCTCTACTAGAAAGAAGAATGGTTATTGGATTTACCGTAATAAGCATTGATATGTGTTTAGCAACTATTGTCTTACTGAACTTTGATTTGCGACAAACTTGTACATAAAAAATTTAGAATTTTTACTTGTAGCAACCAATCTTCTTACCTGTAATCTACAGGAGAAACTTCTGCATTAGCTCGAAAGCTAAGTAAGCCCAGTTTTTCATGACAGCCCCACCTTATTGGTCGCAAAAAGAAATAAGTCAGAAAACTGAAAAGAACTGTTCTATCATTCTGCACAACTAACAGATGAATTCAAATAATAAGCGGGTAACCTATAACTAATTAAATGATTATTTAACTGCATTTATGTTAATAAAATGTAAATTCAATTTTTTTTAAATTTTTCGGAAATTTGGGGTTTTGACAAAGAAGAGGTTAAAATTTATGAAGACTTATTGTTTACTCAAAGTTCATCTAGTTCTTCTTTTCAGTAGAGAGATGATAAAAAATGTGTGAATGCTATGCTAGATGCTTGTTACAAATCTGCTACTCAAAAGTCCAATACAGATCTTTTTATTTTTGGTATATCCTAAAAAGATATTATTGTGGAAGAGGAAATTGTTAGCTGTGATAAGCCAGCCTATCACCATGATGAATTCAGATTATGTGAAGGGGAGCAGAAAGATTCAGATCAGCTATTGAGCTCACATTTTTATCAGACAAAGGAAGAATGGAATAGATATGAAGAGGAAGATGATGATCTGAAAAGTCCAGAACAGCAAGGCATAACTCATCCTTCTCAGTCAGAGGTTGAGCAATCTACAGTTAACGTAGTGTTCGCTGAAAGCGGCCAACAACAACATTTCATTAAGTTGGAACAACAACATAAAAGGTATTTTTTTTTGGATTTTATGACCCTGTTGCTGACTATCTGGAACTTATAAGCAGCATAGATATCAAAATATTTTTGTCAAATGATAGCTGGTTCTGTCACCCTTTGAAACTACATTGTTGCACGCTAGGGTTTCGTTTATTTTTTGGATTAAGATCAAGGATAAGTTCATCAAATCAGCTTCTGACTTGCCTTCATTGGAAGCATGATGTCACATGAGAAGAAGAATCTACTGATTAGAATTAGGAGTAGGATTAGATAGGAAAATAAGCTCTTAATATGAGCAGCTAGGTCATTTTCAGTTGTTTTCATGAATAAGCAAAGCGGGCTATAGGAAGGTTGCAGGGAATCAGTTATAAAAGACAAATGACTCCATGGTCAATGGGACACTAGAAGATGGCTTCAATTATTATTTTTCAGGAAAGGAATTTTGGTCTGGGGTTCTTGGGACGTCACTGGGAGGGTCCCATCCCCAAGTAGGAGCAAGATGTTATCTCCCAAAATAAATTTATTTTGATAGTATGAAGAATTTAACTCATGCGATGAAAGATATGAATATCACTGACAGTTTGAAAGCCTCTGTCTTTTTTTATTTGGGTAAAAATTTCACAAGTTGTAGCTTTCAGTGGCTTGGGCGAGGATTAGAACATCTCATTAGCCACCGAAAGATGGAAGATAAATAACAGGTGGAGGACCCCTTTGGCAGTTAGGCATATTGCTAAATGTTTTACTGCCATCGAAACATTTTTAAATAGTGATCGGAGGTGTAGTCCTCTATTACGTTGACGTTTCATACTTTTAGTCCACTATGGCGCCGCCACTGCAGAGAATATAGTGATTTAAATTTCTGATGGTTAATAGTTTGGAGTTCCGATCGCTGACATTTCGGAGTTTATAGTGATTGAAAGTTCTGATGGTTAGTAGTTTGGAGTTTTGATCATCGATGTTTCGGATATTTAGTCCTCTATGTCACCGCCACTACGAAGGGTCTGGTGGTTTGAATTTTTGATGCACTAGTGGCTTAATGTCCCGATAGCTGATCATTAGCGGTTTGAGATGCCGACACTGCAGCAGCATTTTGGTCTCAAGCGTTGACGAGTTAGAGGAAACAACTTTCGATCGTCGATGCTGAGAAGATTAGTCATTGGAACCTCTGACACTGTGGCAACATTCATCTTTGGAGTGCCGGTGTGATAGAAGATAGAGCTTCCGATTAGCGACCACGGTGGCAAGGTAGAAAAATCTGGCGGATTAAATACGAAAGGTCACTTCAGTTAAACACTGAGACACTGGCTGTTGGCGGCAATTTCACACTGAATCAGTAGTGGTGATTATCAGCGACCACTTAGGTTATTGAAAGTTCACTCAGTGAACTAGATCTTCACAATAGATAGACAAATAGTTAGCAATGGTTTGAAGCCCTAATCTAAGAAAACTATCACTTTCAAGTATTTTTGTGTAAACAGATCGGATTTTCAGAACCTGTCATTTTTGTAGAAGGCTATAAAGCCCATGATTGATTTTATAATAAGGGTTCAACTTCAGGGATTTGCAAGCCTATTCTATTATCAAGCATCTCATCTTGTTTATTCTAAATATAAGCTCTTTTGTCATGATTTGTTCAGCCATCATCTTTATGTTTGTTGTACTTATGCCTAAATGTGCATTTAGGTGATTTTCAATTTGATTAATAGCTAATATCTATCATCCTATTGGTGAGTTAATGTGATTTGATTTATAAGTACCATCCTTGTCAATATTTAGCCATTTATATGCATCTGTTTTGTATGTAAGTCCTCCAGCTTGATGAGTTCTCCATCCCTACACCTTTTTGTGAAACTACTAAACAAGTTGTAACTAAAAGCCTTGTAATTGAGTGATCTTCATGCATGTCTTGAGAGTGGTAGGTTATGTAGGTCACCTAACTTCATCCATATCAGAAAACCCTAAAAAACATTTTAAGTTACCAGACATCCTCGAGCTACAACCTAGAGGTGTTTCCTGGAGTGATAACACCAGGAAAGTCAACTCGAATCTCTCTTCATTTTTTGACAAGCTTGAAGAGAAGAGGGAATAATGCTTGATAGTGTCACTAATTCGTGGATTTTATGATCCCAAACTAGTACATGCTCACTTGGTGTTTTTACATTTTAGAGAGTCTGTAAACTCCAAAGAAGACTCCAGGGGGATCCTTTTCTTCCAATTTAGTCTCCTGATGCCGGAAAAGTATAAAACATACCACAAAAGAACTCTCTTAACTTTCGTAGAAGAAAAGGTGAACCTTTTTTGTACTTAGTTAGGGAGGTCTGAAAAAGGTTAAATTACCACCTACCCAACGCTCCTTCAAGAGTAGCATATATATTGAGTTTTACGAGTGTGAAGGAAATCAAGATCACTTGGAAAGATCCATTTGAGTACAAGAAATGGCACTTACAACAATAAAATCGATGCTTTGTTCTTAGTGTTTAATGAGCATGACAAAGACATAAAGTACACTCAGAATCTTTTTCATGTTTAGGTCTAGAGCACGAAAAAGAGAAAACTTAGCTGATATCAGGTGTTCCTTTTCCGTAAATTTAGTCCCTTAGGTCCAGAAAAGTGATAAGCCTATACCTGAGAATACTCTTCTCAATTCCATAGAAAAGAGAGTGATCCTTTCTTGTATTATTCCACATGGTCCGAGAAAGAGATAACCTACCACCAATGTGGATGCCCATTCCTGTATTCTTAACGAGCTTGAACAGACAATTTTACTCGACAGTCAAGTATGTTTTAAGGAGTTAGACTTAGGCCTAAAGAAACTCCATAAGGGTGGGGAGTCCTATAAAGGGATAGCTTGCAAAAATAGACCAAAAGGAGGCTCAATTTGGTGTGAAAAATAGCTAAAATGATTCCCCTGAACCAATGACAACTATAGTATGAGTATCAAAAAAAAAATAGGTTCTAAATGAGGATACTCATAGGAGGAAGGTCCTATCCACAGAAGAACAATGGTAAAGACAAGGAGATAATGGTTAGAAATACCATAGTCCATGGTCAAAATGTTAATGCTAGGTTTAAGATGGAGTAGTTATAAATGTAGAATGCATGTGAAACGACAAAAAACCATCTTATATGAGCAAAAAACACCTTAAAATGATGATAAACCTATCACATGGAAGAAAAAATATGGTATTAGTTTTTAAAAATTATGAACTATAGGGAAAAATCCACTTGAAAAATAAATTTTCTATAAATAGTTCAAAACAAAAATAAAAAGTCACCATTTGATTTTTTTTAACCAAAAAAGACATGTTTTCACCTCTACCTTTGATTGCTCGGTGTGGACGATCCAGTGGACCATTCCCAAATCCACAAGTGTCAGGTAAAACTACACTCTATGATCTTTCATTTGATCCAAGCAATTGTCAAAATTGAGCCCTAATTTTATGTTTTTAAACACCTTCAAAACTGCAACGCTGTGTACGCGGGTTTGGTATATTAAAAGTCGCGTACACGCGTTCTGTACACAGGTTGCCTGAAAGACAATTGTGTATAGTACATGGCTTTCCTTAAAATACAGTCACGTATGCTGCGTGAGGTGAAAAAAGAATATGTAGGGTCAAAATTTTAAAATTTGTATGAATCTGATGGTTGGCAATTGCTTGGTTATTAGATTGAAAGATGGTGCTTGAGTGGAGGGAGGGAGAACATGAAGACACGGACCAAGAAGCTCTTCAATATGCCCCACAGTGAGTGTTTTATGTCAAATTGGGTTATTGAATTTTTTCTGTACGTCACCTATGCGGGCCAATGTCCGCCTCTTGGAGCTCTTGATAAATTATTGGGATCATGATTTGGGCATGTTTGACCTTCAAGGTGACTCTTTGGAGATTACTTCAGAGGATGTCTATTTCATTGTTGGATTATCATGATGGGGAGCTTCGGTAAACTTGGAAGGCACCGAAAGAGGTGGTGACCCTCTGAGTGTACAGAACTATATTGATATATACCACGAGCCAGGCACGCAAAAGAGAGGTAGCTGCATCCCTATTGTTCACATTCACAACTTTCCTTTACAGGTGTTGGAGAGTACTATAGTGAGGGTTGTAGGGTCATCATCACTTCACCTTGCAACTCAGAACAAAATGAGACTAGCAGTAGACTGTATGCAGGGATCCCTATATGACTGGTGCTCGGGAGTGATCCTGATAATCAGAAAACAACTCTCTGACTGCAAAAGAGGCAGAAGGAAAAATTTTGGTTATTCCAGCATACTAGTAGCCTTCTTCTTTGAGAGAGTGCCAGGATTGAGTCCTGTAGTACCCTTTCTAGTTCTTTCTCCTCGTCATCCTAGGCTGAGTAGATGGGGAGATATATTCCTCCACCAGGGAGGTGGTGGCTCAGTCTAGAGTGTCTATGATGACGACTTCTACTTTTGGTGGGAGCGACAGTTTCCAGCCTTGCAGTAGTTTTCATATGCTGGAATGGATTTCCGTGGTGATACTCACCTTTTCCTCCCTCCAAGAGGAGCATGGGGAGAGTTAGGTAATTTTTATTTTCAAAATTTTTAAAATTTTTATGATTTTTAAATATAGAGATATATACATATGTATAAGAGTTCTAATCCTTTTAAAATGTCAAAATGAAGATATTGGACCCATCCTCCCTGAAGGGAATCCATGCATGTATGTGCATCCTATATTGGGATAAGACGAGGGCTTGATTAGGGTTCTTAAGGGGAAGTTGGCTAGGATTACCCAGAGAGTACCTACCTTACGGATTAAGCACATCCCAGCCATCATGCATGAGTTAGTGGTTGGTGTACCGCCTATATGGATACATCGTCTGAGGTGGGTAGCCAGAGTAGTACTGGTATATATAGATGTTGTTGAGGATGCTGAATATGAGGAGGCTGAAGAAGCCAGAGTGCGGGGTGACCGGGGCGACCAGGGTGGTACAGCCTAGATCTAGGAGCATTTGATGGACTTTTATCCATATTTTGTATATTTTTTGTATATTATACAGTTATGATTGGATTCGAGGATTAGAGACTCGACCTATCTATATGGTAAGATATTCACACACACACACACACACATATATATATATATATATTGTCAGTTTATTTACAAATGTTTTTTATGTGTTGCTATATATTTTTATGAAAAATGTGTTAAATGCCAATCCAATATGTAATTAGTGTATGCATCAGTTAATGAATTTTGATTCCTTGGAATATGATTGAATGTAATGAACTCAAAATTTCTTTCCAATAACCTCACTTGCATAAAGTGACGTAATAGAATAGGGTTTCGAACCTGATAAGCCTGATTGAGCTGGGAAACTACCAGTTGAGAGTCTAGTCGGACTTCCAGCTGAGTGATACCATGTGAAAAAGCATCCCATAGAAGCTCAATGACAGCCCTATATTCAACGATATTATTGGAAGCAGAACCTAAGCAAGCACCTGCTGAGGAAACTAACTGTCCCGAGGGTGAATAAATGACCGATGCAGCTGAAGATATATTACAAGTGTGGCGACTGGCACCATCAGCGAAACCTGCAAACCTCTTAGAATACATCTGTAACAACCAGTATATGGTATATAAAAAACACAAACCGACAATATAGTGTACATAAAAATACATACAATATAATACAAGAAAAAGTGCTAAGCCTAAGCATAGTACTTTTTTAGGTAGATTCCATTTCTAGGATCAGGCAGCTTATTCCCATCAAAATCAATCAATTCATATGTGCCCTTCTTTAACACCTTTGACACGACATAAGGTCCCAACCACATAGACCTGAAATTCCCTGCCCCCAGGGGTTCTTTGTTTTGGTCCCAGAGCAATACAAGCTCCCCTTCAGAGAAAATATTAGCCTTGAACGATTTATCGTATTGGCTTTTGACCTTATTTTTATGATCTTGGTTTGCTGTTAGCGCATCTCTACGTTTTTCATCAAGATGTTGTAAATGTAATAGACATTCTTCAATCTCATTCGTATCAGGTAACATATGAATAGCATATCTTAAGGATGGGATCTCACATTCAACCGGGGTGATGGCTTTCACTCCATGAATGAGTTGGAACAGGGAAAAATACATAGCAATTTTTACATTGGCTCGATATGCCCAAAGTGCATGATATTCCAGTTGGAACAGGCTTCATTAATAGTAAGTTTGAGGATAGTTTTCAAAGTTTTATTGATAGCCTCGACCTAACCATTTGCTTGAGGATAGAATGACGATGAATGTTTCTTCTCTAAATCCTAGCATAGTGGTCAGTTTAAGAATCATGCTATTTTGAAAATGACTGCCATGTTCAGTGACAATCACCTTGGGTATACTGAATCATGCTATAATTTGATTGAACACGAAAAAATATGCAGTTTTCGTGTCAGCTCTAAAGGTGAGCATTGCCTCTACCCATTTTGTAAAATAATCCACAATGATAATGATATATTTGTGCCCCCCAACTGAGGCTGGGTTACACGTCACATAATAAATCTCTCACTTCATGAAGGGTCCCACTGAGATAACGAGAAATAACGGAGCGGGATGTGATCGCATCTTTCTGGTGTAAAGCTAACAAGGATGACAACGTTTCATGGCTTCCACACAATCCTTAAAGACTGTGGGCCAGAAATAACCAGCACATAATATCTTCTAGGCCATTGCTAACCTAGATAACCCCCACACGCTCCACTATGGGCATCATTCAGGACAATATTTTCTTCCTCATGGGTAAGACATCGACACAAAATGGAATCTACTCCCCTATAGTATAAAGTATCTCCTAAGATGAGGTAGTTCTTGGCATGTAGGCATAGTTTACGTCGTTCTTCCCATGAGAAAGATGCAAGATACTTCAAAGTCTGGAGATATATAAGTATATCTCTGTACCAGGGGTCAGAGGTGGAAATCAAAAATATGTGCTCATCTGGGAATGAGTCTTCTTCAATAGCTACATCTTCCTCTACTGGAAATTCTGCAATGAGCTCAGCAAAAACTAAGGATTTTTTGGATTAGGCAGACTAAAAGTCCAATTCAAACTCTTGGAGAATGAGTATACATTTGTTGAATTTTCCTCCAAATATCCGTTGAGACAAAACTTATTGAAAAGGATTAACATCCACCACTACTACCGTAGTCCTTAGTAAGATGTAGTGGCGTAACTTCTGAACAGCATAAAAAACTACTAAGGCCAACTTCTCGATGTGGGAGTACCTGAGTTTAGGTTCGGCTAAAGCACAGCTGAGATAATAAACGACATGCTCTTGGCGCTTATCGTCCTCCTGGACTAGGACTACCCATATGGTCAACTAAGACATGGCCATATACAATATAAAATCCCTGGAGTAATCTGGCGAATGCAATAATGGTGACGACAACAAAGATTTTTTCAATGCCTCGAATGCAAGTTGTGCAATTTCATCCCATACAAATGGGGTGTCCTATTTTAATGGGCACATGAAACCCTTAGTAATATTGGAATAATTTACAATGAAACATCGAAGAAAATTGGACTTCCCCTATAGGCTTTTAAGTTGCCTAATAGAACGAGGAGGCAGATTTACAATGGCCTCAACTTTTAAAGGATCCACCTGAATGCCTTTGTTAGATACAATGAATACTAGCAGACTCCCTGACTCAACACAAAACACACACTGGTAGGGATTCAAGCGAATTTTATAGTATCCACATCGTTCAAAAATCAAACGCAAGTGATCCAGATGATCGGTCCTCTTATGAGAATGTGCAAGAAGATCATCAAGGTAAGGTTCGAGAATGGCTTTAATATCATGAAAGGAAAAATTCATTGCCCGCTGAAAGGTTGCCCCAGCATTTTTCAATCCAATGGGCATTTTCTTGTAGGTGAAGGTACCCCAAGGACAAATGAAAGTTGTTTTATGTTGGTCTTCCGGTTTAATTTGAATTTGATTATATCTATAGAAACCATCCATATATGAAAAAACTTCACTTCTCGTGCAAGCATCAATAATTTGATGTATAAATGGCATGGAATAGTTGTCCTTAGGATATGATTTTTTTAAATCTCTAAAGTCAGTACAGATGTGTATGGTACCTTGCATCTTATCAATAGGAATAGGGTTGGATACCCATTCCGCAAAGCTATGGGATAAATAAAACCGGCTTTCAGCAGTTTTTCCACTTCAGCCTTCACTGCCACCACTTTACGCGGGTTAACAGGTCTCAACTTTTGTTGAACAGGTTTAGCTTCAGGGTGTGTTTGGATCTCATGCTTGACTATAGATGGATCAATTCCTGGCATCTCCTCATATGACCAGGAAAAAATGTCATGGAATTCCTTAAACAAGGCTGTATAGATCGTAATCTCCTCAGGAGAGCAGTTTGCGCCGATATGTATATTTTCCACAACGTCAGGATTTATAGAGATGTTGATAGGGATGGTAGCAGAAATATTTTCCATATTCCCCTCAGCCAACATTCCTTCCCTTGGTGAGGGATTAACAGGCATATCAACATCATCTTCCAGTCTCATATGAAACTCTTGATTCTCTATCCTGCTTAACTCTGGAAGAAAATAGGATCGATGGTGAAGATATTCATAGATATTATCTCGTCTGCACATGGCTTCTAGAATGGCTTCATCAAAAGGTAAAACCATATCTAAATAGTCCGTAGAATGTAAATATTTTTCTGCTGAAGCAGGCAGATAGGCTTCTTCCAGTTCCTCTGAGACTGTGAGGGGGACTAGAAAGGGATCAATAGTGGTTTGAGTGATATCTTGATAAGCCACTTCCATTGCCGATAAGGGAACTTCAGGTTCATTGTGGGAAGGGAGAACCCAAGGATCAGTCCTATCAATAACCGTAGCTATGGACTTTCCCACACTAGTAGAAGCTATGTAATTAATCGGAGCTGGAAGATCAAATGTTCCCATCAATGATGCATAAATTCTAGCCCCTAATCTCTCTAAAGTATATTTGACCTGATAAACCAATGGCACAGTGGACTCATTAGATTCCATGTGGCCTTTTTGAGTAAAACTGAGTTGGTCAATAGTAACCAACTTCCCTTCGTGTGGAAACACTACCACCTGAAAGATGGTCGATGCAATAGCAAACATGGCATAAGTCCAGCTTCTTCCCAAGAGAAAATTATAGTCCAAAGGTGCATCAATCACCTCTACCTCAACAGACACCGCTTTCCCTTATAGCTTAATTTCAAAATTTGGTAGGATACCATGCGGATGGAATGACCTTCCGTCGAAAGCAGTAAGTAGGGTGTTTGATAGAACCAGGTCTGGGGATCCAATAGCTTTCCAACAAGACAAGGACATAACACATGTAGAAGAACCCTCATCGACAAATTCCCTTCCAATGGTCTTTCTACCATGGATGACATCTATCAATAAGGCTACATGATAAGGTAGGTGAATTTTGACATCTGACAATTTAAATTTCTCCATGAGACTCAATGAGTCCATATTGCCTAAGGCTGCTAAAAATGCATCCCGCTGGGTAGGACAACTCTGTAACACCTCTAAAGCCAACATTGCACAAGGTGTCTGGGCTAAGTCTTCAACTATGGAGTATATTGTTGTAGCCCTAGCATTAGGATTATGCAAGGTCTTCTTAAAGACACCTTTCGGTATCTTGGGCATAATCTTGGCAGGTTTGTCGATCATGAGAGGGTTAGAAGTTTCACCTATGGACTTACCCTTCTCCGAGGTCTCTCTTTCATAGTTCTTATTCCTGGTCTGTAGTAAATTTTGATATCAAACCATGTTGATATAATTGGGGTCAGGGGCATTTGGAGTTCCCTCTGCTACATTCGAAGCTGAAGCTAAATTCTGTCCTTGGGGAAAAGGATTCTTCAGGACACCCAGTTGTTGAGCTTTTAATAGCTTCCGAGCTTGTTCCATAAGGGGACAAATATGGGTGAGGTGATCTTCATGGAACAACTTACATGGGAATTTCACCTTCTTCTTTTCTTTCTTGCCCCCATCAGCATTTTTTGCGGGTTTTTTCTTGTTTTGGTTTCCCTCCCCTTTCTTTCCTCTCTTATTTTTCCCACTGGTATGTTGATTTCCCTTCTGATAGGTTTGTGCAAAAAAATTTGCATTTTGGGGTGAGGGGCAATCCTTTGCTTCCTCCGCCATAGAATGTTTGACGGATAGCTGATGGAGTTGTTTGGCCAAAGATTCTACAGTGGGAAAATTTATGGAACCAACCACACCATCAGCATGGGGTCCAGGCTTAGGTTTCTCTGCATCGTGTGTTGGCATCGGTGCCTCAGGCATAATCTCATATAAGATCCCAGACTGAGAATATATCAAATCTAGTTTCTAGGCCCTGAGGATAGCTTCTTCCTCATTCGTCACTCCTGAAGTAGATACATCCTTAGATATATAAGGCAATAAGGATTTAAGGAACCATTCTAATAAGAAGTCAGGAGGAATAGTCGCTTTAATAAGGCTCTTCTGCCTCCTCCACTCTTGGATGTGATCCAAGAAATGGGTGCCCTTTTTCTTCTAAAAGGTAGATAACAAGTCTGTTCCAAAATCATATTAGGAAGGAAGGTGGAAGTGACTAAGGAATGCGTTAGCCAAGTCCCAAAAACTGCTAAACGCAATAGAAGGAAACTCAATGTACCATTTTGTTGTAGTACTTGTCAATGTTCTTTGGAATAGACTCAACCAAATTGAATCTTCATTTAGTGAGTTGGAAGAGCACCATAAATGAAAAGTGGTGGCATGATCCCCAAGATCTTCACCAACTTTGCCTTTGAATTTTGGGATGTCCGAGGGTAGTTTGGTAGGGACAGGTGGCCAGGAGGGATCATGCCTCATCGATTCATTCATTAGTTTAGAAAAATCTAGCAAGTTTAACATTTCTAGGAAAGGAATCTTAGGTCTAACCGGAGCACTAAAAGTACCAGTTTGGGGATTAGAGGGACTTTCCCCCAAATTCCCATATGTGAAGGTGGGGTTTCCCCCTATCGTTGGTTGTGAAGTGGATGTCTTACTTTGGAACGGATTCCATTTGTAAGCCACAGGATTGTTTGTGTGAGGTGCAGTATAAGAGGTTTTGGCTGCCCTTGTTGATGTATATGTAACTTCGGAATGTATTCTTCTATGTATTTCATGTATTGTAACCCGATGTTTATTCTGGGATGTTTCTATTATGTATTTGAGTCATATTGTCTTACCCCGATGTTTCGATCGGGAGGATTATTAATGTAAACAAGTCTTGTCAAGTCATTAGGTAAGTCCCCGCAGTTTCGGGGCACTTGGGTTATTATACACTAATTAAGGTGTAGGCTCGAGTAAGTAATTGTAAGTTAAGCCTACATGGTTGAGTGCACTTCAAGTCAACGAAAGAATATAAATAGAGAGTGAGAGTCTCTCTATTTATCACTTGTGAATTACATCACTTTCTCTCTCAAGTGTAGCGCACCTTTGGAGAAGGAAATACTTTGGCTTGACAGAAGACAGAAGGTTGCTGTTGTGTTGGGAGGTCATCTTATTGTTTTGGGATCACATCTTGTGGTGATACTATATTAGAGGAATTTGAGGGGTTTTCTCCATTTATGGTTTCCCCTCCTAAAATATTTGTGTCTCTTGTCTATTGTGATGTGCTTATGTGATTGTTGTGCTTGTTATTCTCTCAGTGAAAAGATCTTAACATAATGCTAGCTTAAATGTTGAAAAACTAACATGGTATCAGAGCTAACCTGAGAAGAAGACATTGTGCAGCTATAGGACCTAGGGCTTCCTATTTTGTGGATCTACCTCCACATATTTTCAGCAAAAGTATGCTAGGATGACTCTCCATTGAAGGGTGCATCTTTCTGTCGATGCGGAATTCAATTTCAATCATTTTCAGTTTCGATGTGGAAATTAGGGCTTTCTACAGAAGAGGAATTTTTGGGTGAGACCAGAATAGGATTTTTATCCTCATAAAAACCTAAATTTAGAGACCTGGATCAATAAATTTGGTTGGGTAAATCTCCGGGAAAGTCAAACCCTAGTTTGACCCCTAGCTAGGAGAAACCCTAAATAATAAAACTGCTAAGTTTTTGTATGGTCGCTATATTCCGATATTGGAGAAGTCTCAGAAGCTAAAAATTGCCAGGGCCGAAGATAAAATCCTGATGAACATTTTGTCCAAAGTTCAACCTCTGATTCGCTATATTCTAGGAGATATGATCTCTCCAAGTTAGGGTTCCATCCTCTTCCAGAAATCATCCATAAAAATCACACCTGGGGATATCTGCAATATCTTGGGCTACAGAGGTCCAAATGGAATTCCTGAAGATGTTTCAGAAATGGCACGGACTTTTCTTTCTATGGTCCAAAGTTCAGACTCAGAATATGAACCAGTGACACGTGGCATGCCGTTCAACTTTGCTGTTATGAACTGTCCTGTAACAGGTCACCTTGGGAAAAGGATCATAAATCCAAAATGGTGAAACCAATGCTGATGAAACCTATGGTGTTGGATCAGGGACATGCAAGGTTACCTCAGTGAGAAATTTCAGACACATAGGATCATTAATTTCTGAGATATCATAGAAACAGTAACAGGAATTTCTGCAGAAGAAATCAGAAAATTAGGGCTTCCTGTTCCGGGAGCTTCCCTCCACTGTTTTCAGAAAAGGAGTACATTGGACAGCTCCATTTGAAGAGATATATATGTTCATCCAATCAGATCTGAAAGATTCCAAGTTTTGAAAATTAGGGTTTCTGCGACAAACCCTAGTTCAGCAAACTCCGGACAAGGGCAGACACCTCAAATCGGTAAGATCTAATCCTTTGCTATTTCCATTTGAGATTCTCATTTCAAAGTGATCAGATTGATGATAAGCTTGGTGAAGTTGACAACTTCCAAGCATAGAAGTATGTTATCTCTCTGGATTGGACACCTACATGAGTATAGAGGTTCCAA
>LPNX010295109.1:21880-76009 GCA_001517045.1 Pseudotsuga menziesii | reverse complement strand
GGTATGCTCAGCACAAGTACACAGGAGAAACTGACCCCAGGGTACACATTCAGATATGTGAACAGAACTGGTTGGACATTCCAGAGGATGAATGGGTTCATAGATTCGTTCACACATTGGACACAATTCCAAGGAATTGGTATACAGAGACTGAGCTGCGCAAGGGAACAACCACATGGCCGCTTATGACAGACAGCTTCCTCCTCACCTTTGCATTTGAATCAGAACATCCAAGTGTTGCTCAAGCCCTAGATATCATCAAGACAAAGATTTTTGAGGATCACACTATCTCAGTACCAGTCCAACCTGAGTGAACTATCCAGCTAGAAGAGGCGTTGGAATGCTACAATTTTACATCAGAATCAGAGGAAGCGGATGAGGATCCTCGCAATACCAACATTCCAGAATCAGAAGGCACTCGCGAAGTGGAGGGACCATAGCTAGAGATTCCAGCGATCACTGAGCCCATCAAGATTAAAAAGATCAATATTGGCACAAACGAAGAACCTAAGTTTGCCTCTATTGGAGACTACTGGAATGATGAAACAGTTGGACAGATTGCAGATCTGCTACATGATTATCAAGACCTATTTCCCACCAAGTTCACAGAGATCAAGGGAATAGTTGGAGACTTGGGAGTCATGAGGATACCATTAAAGGAGGATGCTAGACCAGTTAAGCAGCATCCATACAGATTGAACCCGCGATACAAAGAAAAATTAAAGGACAAAATTGATAAAATGCTAACAGCAGGCATCATTGAACCAGTATAGGAAAGCGAATGGGTTAGCCCTATGGTAGTACAAGAGAAGAAAACAAAAGGGGACATCAGGATTTGTGTTGATCTTCGAAAAATCAACGATGCATCACTTCATGATCCATTTCCAACACCGTTCACTGATGAAGTATTAGACAACGTAGGAGGACAAGAGGTCTACTCCTTCACTGACAGGTTTTCAGGCTACCACCAGATCATAATACACCCAGAAGATCGATCCAAGACCACATTTGCAACAGAATGGGGCTCGTTCCAGTATACGGTAATGCCCTTTGGTCTTAAGAATGCACCAGCTATATTTTCTAGAGTAGTAGTTGCTGTATTTAAAGAATACATTCATAAATTCTTGGAAGTATATTTTGATGACTGGACTATATTTGGGTTAATCAATAAGCACATAGGCGATCTAAGACTAATGTTAGAAAAATGTAGGCAGTACCAGATCTCTCTAAACTTGAAAAAATGTATATTCTATGCACCATTTGGTATCTTGTTGGGTCACATTGTTTGCAGACAAGGCTTGATGGTAGACCCCGCCAAGATCGCTATCATTGTAAACCTTCCAGCACCTAATTCAGTCAAGCAACTGAGGACGGTACTTGGTCATACCGGGTACTACAGAAAGTTCATCAAGGGCTATGCAAAGATTACAGCGCTGATGGAGAAATTGCTCAAGAAGGATGTAAAATTCCTATGGAACGAGGAATGCCAGCAGAGCCTAGACATACTTAAGGAGAAGATGGTTACAGCACCCATCCTAGTATTTCCGGACTGGACTAAGCCTTTCCATGTACATGTGGATGCATCTGGCATCGCATTTGGAGTCGTCTTGACCCAGCCAGGAGAAGGCGATCTTGACCATCCCATCGCATATTCCAGCAGAAAGTTATCAATAGCGGAAAAGAACTACACCACAACAGAGAGGGAGGGCTTAGCTATGGTATATGCGTTGCAGAAGTTCAGGCACTATCTATTGGGCGCCCCGTTTAAAATTTTTACTGATCATTCCGCACTGAAGTACCTAGTCAATAAACCAGTGTTAGGGGGGAGAATTTGCAGATGGTTACTCCTCTTCCAGGAGTATGATTTTGAAATCATTGTGAAACCAGGCAGACTGAATGCAGGACCGGATCATCTGTCGCAGCTAGACTTAGGAGAAGAGCCCAGTAACCTAGAAGACAATCTGCCAGATCCGCCATTGTTTTCAATACAGATTGCAAACGAGTACTATGTCGACATTATTCAATTCCTCACCACAGGAGTAGCACCTGATGACCTGACTAAGCAGCAAAAGAAGCAGTTGGTTGTTAAGGCAGCAGACTTCACCCTCATTGCAGGATACCTATACAAGTTAGGTCCGGATGAAGTTCTGCGCAGATGCGTGATGGCACATGAGAAAGACACTATTATCAAAGAGGCTCATTCAGGAACCGCAGGAGGACATTTCACAGGAAAATGACTACGCAAAAAATCTTAGACGCAGGCTTGTGGTGGCCTACACTGCATAAAGACACTAAGGACTTCTGCAGATGTTGCGATATCTGCCAGAGGGTAGGAAAACCCTCGCGACACGATGAAATGCCGCTGCGACCACAGGTCACGCTGCGCGCATTCGACAAATGGGCTATCGATTTTGTGGGTCCAATCAACCCACTCGGGAAGCGCACTAGTGCGAGATACATTATCACTGGAACAGAATACCTCACCAGATGGGCAGAGGCCAAGGCAGTAAGAAATTGTGATGCTGCTACAGCTGCACAGTTCCTTTTTGAAAACATCATCAGCAAGTTTGGATCCCCAGTAATTTTGATGAGTGACCAAGGTACACATTTCTTGAACAGTACTATTGAGGCATTAACAGAAGAATTCTAGATCCAGCATCATAAGAGCACTCCCTACCACCCGCAGGCTAATGGTACAGTGGAGGCCTTCAATAAGATTTTAGAAAATTCTCTCACTAAGATCTGTAATAGCCAGAGGAATGGTTGGGACCTTCGAGTTAACGCTATCTTATGGGCATACAGAACCACATGCAAGAAACTTACGGGACACACACCTTTCAGCTTAGTATATGGACAGGAGGTTGTTATGCCTATGGAGTATATTCTTCCCAGCTTAAGAATCGCTCAGATTACCGAGATGACTGATACAGACACAGTCGAAGCAAGGCTAGCACAGCTGCTTGCCTTAGAAGAAGACAGGTTCATCGCCGGATTCCATCAGAAAGTGCAGAAGGCCCGAGAAAAAGCTTGGCATGACAGGCATATTAAGAATAATACTTTCCATATCGGAGACCTGGTGCTCCTTTATGACAGCAAATTCATCAAGTTCCCAGGGAAGTTTAAGATGCATTGGCTGGGGCCATACCAGATCCAACGAGTCACAGAAGGAGGTGCCGTTCAGCTCAGCCAGCTGAACGGAGAGCTCTTGCCCACATGGATTAATGGCAGTAGGCTGAAGCTCTATAGTGACAGCCTCCCCACCTCTCATCCCTAACACGAACAGTTTATAGAGGTGCAGATGTCCAGTGTAGTTGAAAGGAGGCATCGCACTGAGGAATGAGTCTACACTTAAAAAAAAAAGATTGTTTACACTGTTTGTTTGCGCATGTGATGCGGAGTTGCATCACAGCAGTACGACGTTTCCACCTGCCACGTACTCAGTTTGCAACCAACAGTGGGCTAGTCAAGTCACTATCTGACAGGTATTTAATGAAGAAATGACCGGTATCCCCTACCGTAGATTTGGTAGCAGTTTAAATAAAGTTTTCCAGATTTGGTAAATCCCCGACGACACCGGTGGCAATATATGCACGATGGGAGGGACACGTGAGCAGATCTCAGCAATTATGACAGATCAGAATGACGGGTAGGGTCTTGTCCAGGTAATTATGATGACCAACGGGTGTGACCCAGGATAACCGTTGCGTCCGGTAGTATGCCTTCAGCATAAAAGCAGACAGCCTTCAAACAGGAAGGATAAGTTGCAGCAGGAGAAGCATGTTGCAGGTGGCTCGAGGAAGAGCCACAAGTAAGTGTTAGGGGACTGTTGGAGCAGGGTCCCGTAGCTACAAAAGAAGCTGCTAGTTTTTGCGGAGAGATAAATTTTTGGTGGAAAAGAAGACAGGGCAAAGCTACGACGACGTAGCACGTTTCCAGCTGGAGAGCAGAGCCGAAAACCAGGACTTTTAGGATAGAAAAGTCAAAAAAGGAAACGGTACTCGAGCGGCCGAGAGAAGAAAGCTCAACCACTGCATTGAAGGCAGCGGTGGAAGACAGGAGGGCTCAGCGACCCTCATAAAGAAGAAGGAGCAACGAGGCTCAAGCATTGAAGGTGAAGGACAGAACGAGAAGCGGTGCATAGTACCCATGGTCAGTACCGGGAAGCATGGAAGACTACAGAGAGCTGTGGTGTGACGGGAAGCGGCTACCTCAAGGACAGAGAGGACCGACTGTCACTATTTAGGGTTTGGGTTTACTGTTGGGACAGGCCCACAGTGTTGTAATGGCGAGACCTTCAGGCTGCCTATAAAAGCTTGCATTTTTGTATTGTAAGGGGTTAGCTAATCAGTCAGTTAGTTAGTTGGTCAGTTGATAATTTTGTAGACTCAGGAATCAGTCAGACAGACGGCGTTGTAATGATCCAGACACCTAGCTTGTCTGTGAGTCATTTGAGTCTGTATGTAACCATCCGCAGAGACAATAGAGAGGGAAGGATATATCGAAAGAAAGGCAACATAGAGATAGAGATAGGCCAGAGATCTAGAAGAGATCTTGCACTGCATATGCAGCGCAACAGACTGTGCTAACTTCCCTCAAGATATATAATAGAAGCACAGTTTGGTGGACGTAACTCCCATCCTGGGGGTGAACCACATTAAACCTGCGTGTTATGTGTTGTATGAATGTGATTGTATTTGCTTGTTGTTACCGGTTATTATGCATGTACTGTTAGTTGCAGTAAGTGAATGTATGTATTGTTCAGCTCATGATAATACAAGAAGATAGAGATAAGTTGAATTACTTCAGCAGGCTATTTAAAAGACTCCTTTACGTCTGTCTCTAAATGACCATTTAATCACAATATAACTTCTGAGAAGGAGAGTTTCGCACATCGGCACAGTCAACGCTAAGAGCGCAAAGTTGGAGTGGTAGGATATCGCAGAGAGGCGATATCGCACCAGCAGAGGAGCTGTTGTGCGTGATACTGCGAGCTGAGGGCTTAGCGTTGGGGAGAGGTTGGGTGTTCCGCGGTGCGCAGAGATGCAATAAGGTTGGAAGTATTGTGAGTAAGTGGGAGTTGTGCGATGCGAAAGGAAACCGTGTGACTTGCGCAGGGTAAGCATCGCACGGGTAGAAGCGCTGCGAGTAGAAGGGGATGTGCGATGCGCAGAGCTGGCTGATCTAGTGGCGCACAGGAGTAAGAAAGAAGAAGTAGGATGCTCAGAACCTGGTCCAAGACACTTGAGTCTTGGCCAACCCATTAGATTCACTTCGGGTGAGACTTCATATCGCTTCGCGATCTGTTGCCGAAAGGGCCAGTGAGTTTGGGTCGTTGTTGATTAATTACAGTAAACCCGGGTCTGCCCATGCAATCAACACACATACATGATGAGCTTGATGAATATCTTAACCTTTGCTACAAGGTTGATAGAGAATGACAAGCTCACATATGGGTGAAAGATGAACTTTTGAAGAAGTTCAAGATAGAGGATCTTAGTATCCAGTGATCCTAGATGGATACTACTTGTCACTCCAGTACAGAATGTTTCAGTGCATAGAGTACAAAAGACAGAGGGAGTATGATGCTCTGCTTCAGAGGGAGTGACTACAAAATATCCTGAGGATCGACATGGTACTGAGAGTAAAGTGGATTCCAACCTTTGCTTCAAGGTTGAAGACGAAAGACCAGTGATACTCCTGTTATGTGTCGATGCACTGTTGTTCTAGGTATGGAGGTGTGGCAGAGTACAGATGGAATCTTTCTTGGACAAGGGAAGTATGCAGTAGAGATCCTGAAGAGGTTCGGGATGATGTACTGCAAGGCTATGGCTACACCTATGGCATCGAACCTGAAGCTATTGAGTGATGCTTCTTCAGAGTCGGTTGATGCTACGATGTATCGTCAAATGATTGGGTCCTTGATGTACCTGAGACTAGATATTTGCTTTGCTGTGAACACATTGAGACATGTTCACCTGTTGGTTGCAAAGATTGCAGGGGTACAGTTGATTATGGACTCAAGTACGATGTGAATCAGAAGATTAACCTAGAGGGTTATGTTGATTCATATTGGGAAGGTAGTGCCATCGACAGGAAGAGTACTTCGGGGTGTTGCTTCAGTATGGGATCAGGTGTGATCTCTTGGTTTAGCAGGAAGCAATCATGTGTGGCACTGAGCACAGCTGAAGCAGAGTATGTCGCAGCTTGTTCAGCTAGTTGTGAGGCAGTATGGTTGCGAAAGCTACTGTCTGATATATTTGATCTCCAGTTGGATGCTACTTGTATACACTGTGACAACCAGAGTTGTGTGAAGTTGTCAGAGAATCCAGTGTTCCATGACAAGTCGAAGCACATCGAGATCAAGTATCACTATATCAGGGATATGGTGCAGAGAGGAGCAGTGAAGCTCCTGTATGTTGCGATGGAGGAACAGATAGCTGATGTATTAATGAAGCCATTAGCTAGACTGAAGTTTGAGTACTTCAGAGAGAGACTTGGTGTTCTCCAGATCGAGGCTTCCTCCCAGAGACAGTGATGAGATCTAGAGCCATTCTGACATGGTGAGAGGATTGGTTCCTTCCATGGTTATATGTAAGGGCTGAGACATTCCGTCATGGTGAAAGGATTGGTTCCTTCCATGATTGATATGAGTACCGAGATCTATATCCATTCTGTCATGGTGAGAGGATTGGTTCCTTCCATGTCAGATATGATTGTTGGCCATTCCGACGAGCAGGTCGGATGTAAGGGCAATTCCCATTCTAGGAATGGAGGCACCTGGTCAGTTACCAGGATGATTCAGTACAGGACTGTATAGCCATTCTGATGTGACAGAGGGATGTGTTCCCACTTGATCAGATGTAAGGGCTGAACCATTCTGTTCTTGGATAAAGGATTTAGTTCCTTCCATGTCGGATGTGAGTGTTGGCCATTCCGACGAGCAGGTCGGATGTAAGGGCAATTTCCATTCTCTATGAGAGTGGAGGCGCCTGGTCAGTTACCAGGTAGCTCAGTCGAGGACTGGGGGCCATTCTGATATGACTGCTGGGATGTGTTCTTGTAGGATCAGATGTGAGTGCAAGCCTTTCCATTAGTGTGGTTGGATGTGTTCCCCTGGATGAATGTAAGTGCAGAGCCTTTCTGGAGTGACTGCTGGGATGTGTTCTCATAGGACCAGATATAAGTGTTGAAATCTCTTATCACTGTGATAGGATGTGTTCCTATCTGGATAGGAGTCTTCCATCAGTGTGGTTGGATGTGTTCCCCTGGATGGTTGTGCCTTTCTGACGAGGAGGTCAGATGTAAGTGCGGAAATCTCTTATCACTGCGATAGGATGTGTCCCTGTCTAGATAGGAGTCTCCCATCAGTGTGGTTGGATGTGTTCCCCTAGATGGGATTGTGCCTTTCTAATGAGTAGGTCAGATATAAGTGCAGAGCCATTTCACAGATGGTAGTAGGTGTGTCCTACCATGCTGGTGATTATAAGTGCTGAGCCATTTCACAGATGATAGTAGGTGTGTCCTATCATGCTGGTGAATGTGAGTGCTAGGCCCTTCTGACGAGCAGGTCAGATATAAGTGTTGGGCGTGCCTTTCTGACGAGTAGGTAAGATGTAAGTGCTGAAATCTCTCATCACTGTGATAGGATGTGTTCCTGTTTGGATGGGAGTCTTCCATCAGTGTGGTTGGATGTGCTCCCCTGGATGGTTGTGCCTTTTTGACGAGTAGGTCAGATATAAGTGCTGAGCCATTTCACAGATGATAGTAGGTGTGTCCTATCATGCTGGTGAATGTGAGTGCTGGGCCTTTCTGATGTGATTGTAGTTTACTACATGATCAGATGTGAGTTTTGGGCATGCCTTTCTAACGAGCAGGTCAGATGTAAGTGCTGGGCGAAGACCTACATGAGAGTAGGCCTACAACCAGCATGAAAAAGGGATGGCTCTATAGAACTTCCTATGACGAGATAGTACACACTTGATGATGACCAGAGGAGATCCAGATTGAGTGATGATCTAGATCCAACAGTGATGATGATCCAGATTGAGTGATGATCCAGATCCAGTCTAGTGATGAGATCCATATCGAGTGATCATCCAGATCCAGCAGTGATGATGATCCAGATCGAGTGATGATCCAGATCCAGTGATGATGTTCGATGATGATCCAGATCGAGAGATGATCCAGATCCAGATGAATTGAATATGAATATGACTTGAAGATGAAGATGACTTGAAGACGAGATGATCCAGTTGATACAGAGAAGAAGACCAGTGCTGAAAATTGTGTCGAAAGAATACCTTCCTAGTTAAGAGGGAGTGTTGATGTATATGTAACTTCGGAATGTATTCTTCTATGTATTTCATGTATTGTATCCCGATGTTTATTCTGGGATGTTTCTATTATGTATTTGAGTCATATTGTCTTACCCCGATGTTTCGATCGGGAGGATTATTAATGTAAACAAGTCTTGTCAAGTCATTAGGTAGGTCCCCACAGTTTCGAGGCACTTGGGTTATTATACACTAATTAAGGTGTAGGCTCGAGTAAGTAATTGTAAGTTAAGCCTACATGGTTGAGTGCACTTCAAGGCAACGAAAGAATATAAATAGAGAGGGAGAGTCTCTCTATTTATCACTTGTGAATTACATCACTTGCTCTCTCAAGTGTGGCGCACCTTTGGAGAAGGAAATACTTTGGCTTGACAGAAGACAGAAGGCTGCTGTTGTGTTGGGAGGTCATCTTACTGTTTTGGGATCACATCTTGTGGTGATACTATCTTAGAGGAAGTTGAGGGGTTTTCTCCATTTATGGTTTCCCCTCCTAAAATCTTTGTGTCTCTTGTCTATTGTGATGTGCTTATGTGATTGCTGTGCTTGTTATTCTCTCAGTGAAAAGATCTTAACATAATGCTAGCTTAAATGTTGAAAAACTAACGGCCCTAGTTGAAACTGGGGTTTGAAATATAGGAGAAGGTATCCCTCTGCTAAAAAGAGAAAAGGGAGAGCTTGTGAATGGAGCCGAAACTGAAGTTTGAAAACCTTGACCATAAGGGTTAGTGTTTCCAAACTGCACCCCTACATAAGAGGGTGATGGGCCTACGTATGGAGTGGATGGGGGAATGTGCCCCCCATTCCAAGGAAATCCTTAGACAAAAGCCGGGGATCCTATAGGACCACTCTGGGTAGTGTGTGTGAAGGAGGTTGGAACTATAGGTGTGTTGTAGGTACACTAGGAATCCTAGTGACCATACCACCAAAAGCACCTACTAGGCTTGTGGGAACCGGTGGTTGAACCACTTGGATTGCTGGAGTTAAGGGCGTAGTAGGTATGCTTGATCTAGGGGCACCTACTAGGGGAGGTAGCACCCCTTCATCCAGAGCGACTGAGGTGGAAATAAAAGAGCTTTCTTATACAGCAGACATTATCCTACCCACAGGAATGCCAATCACGGGTCAGTCAAAAGAATGAACCTAAATGATCACTGGATAATTTAAGTCAGTTAATGTCAGCCTACAAGTATTCTATCTCAACTGTGTTTAAATCAAAACATTTTTCCCTAAGTTCTAGTTCACCCAGAACTTCACTGACTCCTATCGGTTCAAAAGAACCATCTGTGTCCAATCTCCGCCTTTGAGGGGGAGGTGTAGTTTCCAATGTGATAAGAGGAGGAAGGTTTTGCAACCTTTGTGACCTTCTGATAGGTTGGTCCTCCATGATTGTAAATTTGACGCTTCAAATCCTAAGGTTGGCTAAACACATACAAACCATGGAGAAATCACTACGAAAATTCCTAAAGTCTCAACAGTCAGAAAGGGTAAAATATATGCTTTCCCGAAGAAATATGAAAGATAGTTTCTTGGTGTCCTTGAAGAGGTTCTTAGGCACAAGTGGAGGAATCACCCATTTCCCTCCTACACTTTTAACAAGGGTTACCTTCCAAGCCCGTCCAAGGTGAACCAAAAATATCCTTCCGGTTTACCTGTGCATAAACCCTAGATGTCAAGAGACTAGAGGCTACCTTAACTATACCAACAGTCTAGGGGGACAGTCATAAGCCTGATTCATATGCATGGGAAGGGTAGCTGAGCCCGAAACTCTGTCTAGGATAGAATCCCCAAATGTGTAAAAACCTTGGTTTACGTTTCAACAAGGAATCGGAGGGTTATCTCCTCAGTCCAATGCGTCCACATGGCCTTGTGCTTGACTCCCGTTTGAGAGGAGCTTCCCAGATACTATCGATAAAGAGAAGGATTTACCTATCGATTGGCCCACTATGTCTGAACTTAAATACTTATGGGGAGTTTACACTTCCTATCCCACAAGTCTAGCCTAAGCTAGTAGGTGTATGTCCCTATAAAACAAAAATTACTAATAAATTTTAATTATAGTGTTTATTTTAAGGGCTAATTTTTACTCAGAAGGCAAGTGGATTGAAATACTATGATGTTATTGACTCGATAAGAAATGTAAAAACAACAGATGTATAATTCCAAAGCAAATTATCACTACCTAAAACAAGATTCTCTTTTCTTTTATTTTTTTGTAAATATAAACTGATGAAAATGCAACTAATAAAGAGAAAACTAAGACTATATTTTTCAAATTTTTGAGATTTTATTTTAAAACTTAAAATAAAACTACTATATGCAATTCAAATGCAAAAGTTTCTAATTTTTTCTTTTCACTTTTCAAATTCCTCAAAGACCACTATGCACCTAAATGCACAATTCTTGAGTATGCTTGAATAAATTAACTGTATAAAGTAAGCAAAATGAAATAAAGCATATTCATAAAACCAAATATCAACCACCTAAGGAAGACTTGGAAAATCCTAGCTTGGGAAGACACAATGAATGGAAATCACTGAAATCAATCAAAGGCAAGCGACAAACCAACACTATCTGAAGATAGAAAAGGATAAGCGGTGTCTAGAACCCTGATCACTGATTAAGACAACCAGCACTTGAACCTCTAACCCAACAGGAAAATCCACTTCAAGTTGCTAACAGAAAGACAATCTAAAAAATGAAAACTCAAGGGCTTACTAGAAAGCAAAAAGTATTGTTAACAGGGTCATCAAACTTATAGTGCAATGCTAATATTAAAGACCACTAAGCAAGACAAAATCCACAAATGGACAGGGACAAGCAACCCAACCCTAAATTTTTTTATTGCGCACGCTTGTACGCGACTGTGTACAAGAGCAACCCACATACTGTACGCGACTGTGCAATAGTGCAACCTGCATACACAGACCTCTGTACGCGACTATGTAGCATAGAAACCCGCGTACAAGAGTAAAATTTTGCAACAAAAATAAAAATTACAAAGGTATTCAAACACCACTACAAGTATGAACCAATACAAGACACCACATACTGAATCAAAGCAAAGACTGGGCACGAATCTACAGAGTTAACCCACAATAGTCTGGGTTCCCCAGTGGAGTCGCTAGTTCTATTGTTTAAGAATAAACACCCTTGTAACCTAGGGTCTGGGGTTACCAACTTACTTCTAAAACTTGTAGACAATTAGCTTTAGCTAAGTACAGAAAGGAAATAGGAAGAAATATTGGACTCACCTGATTATCAATGGTTGATCCAAGCTTGATCTTCTTCCGCTCTACTTCTCTCCAAAGCTTTCAGGGATGCACCTCCTTCACCTGCAAAGAGAAAATTCTCCAAGTAAAATATTATACATGTATATATGATAGGTTATATAAACAACATATATAGTGCTTAACCAAATATATTCATCAACCCTAATACATGAAAGAGACTCAACACAATGTTGGAAGAAGAATTCTCTTTATTACCAATCACTGAATGAGATAAGTGTACAACCCAACGCCTGAGACAAGGACTCCTTTGCAACCAAAGGAATCTAATTTCTGCTGCTCCAAGACTTCTGAAGATATATCACCAGCATAACTTTTCTCTCCAAAATTCATTGATTAATGCCCTCCCCAAGGCCTCTATTTATACTTTGAGAAATAGAGTAGTTTCGAAGGTTGAGCAGGTTGAGACAGTTGAGATTGTTAATGATTAGGGATCAACTAATCTCCATTAATGGTGATTTATATTTTTAAATGTCGAACAGAGGTGTATGTGACTATTAATATAGGAAACTCGCGTATGATACGCGAGTTTCTTAAAGGAAACGCGCGTATAGATTTGTACACAGGTTGCAATGGGAATAGTCGCGTATAGTACACAAGTTGTCAACAGTAATAATTGTGTATGTACGCGAGTTTCAATGAAGATAGTCATGTACGGAAATCAACACTTAGAAAAATAATATGGCATGTTGGTTGAAAAGTGAATGCATCTCATGTCATGCCGATCTATAGTGTTTTGGCAAACTTCAATCCTAAAATATCCTTTTGTGTACCATCATAGGGAATGTCGATACTCGGATGGAGAAGTTCCATTTGGGTTGATAACACTTCCCTTGTGAACTTTGGAGCTCGGTAATGTTTGTCAGGATGGGTAAGGCAATGATAGAAGCAATTTTCAATGGAACAATCGAGATGCCATCTTTGGAAACCATGAATCCAAGAATGCCTCCAGTATCAACACAAAAAACACATTTGCATGGATTCAGCCATATATTATAATGATGACACATTAGGAAAATTTCTCTAAGGTTCCCTGGATAGTCTTCTTGTTGCTGCAAATGAGCAGGGAGATCGTCAAGGTATGGCTCCACAATGTGCTTGATATCATGAAAGGCATGGGACATGGCTCATTGTAATGTAGATCCGACGTTATTTAGGCCAAAAGGTAACATCCTATATGTGAAGGTTCCCCACAGGAAAATGAATGTTGTTTTATGTTGATCGACGAGCAGAATCACTATCTGATTGATGAGAAGAAAATCCATCCATAAAAGAAAAGATGACACTCCCAGCATAGTTATTGATGATCTGATCGATATGTGGAGTAGGGAAATTGTCCTTAGGACAAGCCTTATTTAAGTCTCAAAAATCGATACAGACTCTAATACTGCCATGCTTCTTAGCCATAGGGACAATATTAGATACCCATTCCATCAGGGGTATGGGATAAATAAACCCCTCCTTCAGAATTTTTTCCACTTCAGCTTTGATAGTCATGGCCTTCCTAGGATGGACTTGACATAAAAAAATTTCGGATAGGTTTTTCGATGGCATAGGTTCTAATATCTTGTACAACAATTGACAGATCGATACCATGAATCTCCTCATACATCCAGGAAAAAATATCACGGAATTCTTTGAAAAGAGCTCTATAACTTTTAATTTCATCTGTCGAGCAGTTTTGGCCTACATGGATGTGCTCAATAGTTCCAGTCTTGACCGCGATATGTCAATCAAGGTTGTCTTAGTGATGTTGCAAATATTTCCTTCGGAATCTATGTCTTACAACAATACATGTGTTTGTGAATTGGTGACAATATCAGTACCGATAAGAGATACGAGGTCAAAATATACCGAACTAGCATTAGGAAGAAAATAAGATCTGTGATGGTGATATTACCATATGGGTTCATCCATACTCATGATCTCCATGATGGACTCATTTGAAGGAAAAGTCTGGGAGAGATAGTCTAGAGTAGGGAGGGATGGTTCTAGCCAGTAGGGTAGCTGGTGAGGATCTGAAGCCACTAGATGAAGATCATCATAATGGACATCAAAAGTAGATTGAACAACATCATACAGTGCTTCATAAGGGCTAAGAGAGGATGACTCAAATACTTATTTTCCTTTAGGACTATAAACAATGGTGGAAATCATGTTCATGTCACTAATTCCATACTAGGATGGTATGAAGGAAACACTCCCATAGGGGTTGGATCCTTTAGCATACCTACCCCAATCGACTAATAAGGATGAGGGGACTAACCTAGCATAGGAATGTTATTCGCGGTGGGAGTAGTAACATCTTGTGAACAAAATTCAAGTTGATCAATAGTTACAATCTTCCCCAAATGAGGAAATTGGAGAGTTTGAAAGACTGTCAAAGCCACGATAGTCATAGCATAGAACCATTTTCTCCCCAATAGAAGACTGTAGTCTAACGTGGTGTCAACTACTTCCACTTGAATGGAAATAGTCTTTCCCCCAAGATCGACTGAAAGGGTTGGTAACAAACCATGATGCTAGAAACCTCATCCATAAAAATATTTTACGTTTGTAGGTGAATTTGTAAGTTCAGGAGAACTAATGGCTATCCAACAGGATATAGACAAAACTGAGGTTGAATCTCCCTCATCCAGAATGATCCGATGGGACTTTCTCCCAACTACTCTAGAGGCAATTTGAAATGCAAGTTGGTGAGGTAATTTGGATTTATAGTTTCCCCCAAATCCATTAACGTATTTTTACACTGCATTGGATAGCTTTGGAGTACCTCCAGGGTAGACATTGCATAGGGTTCCTAAGCCAAATCTTCGAACACATTGTAGAATTGTGCAGATCGGGCATTGGGATTAAACACAACCTTCCTGAGGGTAGCCTTAGGCGGTCATAAAATCAAATCAATATTAGGTTTCTAGATGACGAGAGGGCCATTAGACGAATATGGAGGAGAAATAGGAGAAGGGACTTTCTTGAAAGAAGGGTTTTCATCCTTCTTCTCTATTGGCTTGTCGTAAGAATGACTACGAGTATTTCAAATTGATGGTATCTAAGGGCATCATTCTGATTTCTTCCATAAAACTAGAGGTCCCTTGATTAGACGTGTGATCTTGAATTGTTTCTGAGATGGGAAAATATCGATAAGCACTGTTGGGATGGGATTACTAATCATAAATTTACTAATCTCTTCACGACAAGGGAACTCCTTCGTGAAGTGATAACCACCACATAAAAAGCAAGGGTACTTGGCCTTTCTCTTGCATTTATTATCATTCTCTGTGGTGGTACCCTTGGGATTCTCCTGTTGGTTTCTAGGTTTTTTATTTTTTCCTTTACCTTTTTCCTTATTTCCGAGTGTTTGCATACTTTGGATAGAATTTACCTCAACGGAAACCGTAGGATTTGAAGGAGTAGTAGCAGAAGAATTTGGTTGCTTGGTAGGCTTGGCTACTAATGAGGGCTGGATTGAACCAAGAACCCCATCAACAAGAGTCTCTACACGTGGCTTAGAAGGGTCCGTTATGGGAGGATGAGCTTCATGGATTAGGTCATACAGAGTTCTAGATTTGGAATATACCAAGTCCATATACTGAGCACGATTGATAGCCAGTTATTCAGTAGCAGCACCACCCATAGCCCAATCTCAGGAAATGGGAGGCAACAAGTATTTTGTGAACCAATCAACTAACAATTGGTTCAGGATGGGAGCTTTAATAAGTCGTCTCTACCTTCTCCACTCATGGATATGGTTCAATATGTGCGTGGAGATATTTTGACGAAGTGAGGTCAAAGATCTGTACCTATTTCATAATGAATGGGTAGATAAAAGTGTGCGATAAAAATGGTCACCAATGAGCTAAAATACACAAATGAATGTTGTGTAAGTTCAACATACCACTTTTCGGTCGTATTGTTCAAAGTGCACCGGAAGAGTCTCAAACGAATAGATTCATCCATGAAGGAGTTGGAAGAACACCACAGATGGAACATCATGACATGATTTTTGGGATCATCTCCCTAATTCTCATCAAAATTTGGAATGTCTGATGGTAACTTGACTAGAATAGAAAGCCATGAAGGGTTGTGCTGTATGGGATCATTAATCAACTTGGACAAATCAGGCAATTCCAAAGTTGATAAGAATAGAAGTTTTTGATTACGTTCGACGTACTGATAGTATTGATAAGGAATATGCACACCAGTAGGACCATAGGTTGACTGATACATAGGTTGTTTGGCTGGTATATGGGTGGATGATCCTCCCAAAGATCCTCGCGAAGGGGATGGACCTCCAGGACGAGGGCCACCTGGAGGTGGCAGGCCTCCAAGTGGTGGGCCTCCAGGTGGTGGTGGAACTCCAGGTGGTGGTCCCCTAGGAGGAGGAACCCCAGAAGGATGACCCCTAGGTGGTGGACCTCTGAAAGGTTGGCCTCCGGGTGGTGGTCCTCCCGAAGGTGGGCCTCCAGGTGGTGGGCCTCTGGGTGGTGGTCCTCCATAAGGTGGACCTCCGTTAGGTGGGCCTCCCCCTAGTGGATCTCCAAAGGTTGGGCCACCATAAGGTGGCCCTATGGTGGCCCTCTAGAACCTCCGGTAGTATGAATAGGAATTCCTACCATTATTGGCATGTAGGACCAATTAGGTTTCCCCCATGACATAAATGTGTTTCCAGGGTAAGGGATCCTAGGATACATAGTTCCTATATATGTAGGTTGATAGTTCATATTTCCTACAGGTAGTTGATTCCCTGGGTAACCATAACCCTAAGAAGTTTCGTTGACTACAGATTGTGCCCCTAAAGGTTGGCCTGAACTTGACAAAGGGGTTACCATATTGGTGTGGGTGAGAGGAACAACCACTGTGGGTTGTTATACAGCAAAAACCTGTCTAGTACTAGGAGAAAATCCACTAACAGATAACGTAACTTGATCCGAGGGTTTCCCCCTGGTGTTGGAATGTATTGACATCATTTGAGTTGAGGATTTCCCCCCAGCTACATAGGGTATGGGAGGACTAGAAATAGACCTAGGATTTAAAACTGTAGGGTTGGAGGTTTAACTTGGATTATGAGAAGTCACACCATGAGGTGGAAGATCATAAATAGGAGCCAAATTTTTGGCAAGTGTATGATATCCAGAATGTCAAGGATCCGAAATACGGGTTAAAAGAGCCGACATAGGTTCTTTGTGAGATACCAGTGAGGGATTAATTCTTTCCACTATCTCTTGAAAATTGCGAGCACGATCAAGAGAAGTGTGGATCCTTCTATACTCATCCTCACCAGGAGGAGGGTTCTCAAAACAAGTTCTAGTAACCCTAAAATCAAAATGGCTTGTACCATAGAAGCTCTCCAAAAAGGAGCATAAGGGTCATATTCTGTTTCAACATGACTAGTATGACCTTCCCTTGGGGATTGAAAGGAAGTGTAATCCATAGGAGGATGTTGGACCAAGGGATTAACGTAATAAGTGAATTATTCTCCACTTTCCACAATTGTGCTTCCTTCGACAAGGGAGTCAGTTGCGGGTCCTTGATCTGTGGCTTCCATTGGGCTCTCCCCTGTGATAGGAGGAAAGTCGGGTGGTAAGCCCTAGTTTCTTTTGGATCGTCTCAACTGAAACTCTGCTATATTTTATGGTCACTAAAACCTAACTTAGGGATTCAAAACTAGAAAAATCACAAAAAACTTCTCCTACACAAACTACAGGCCACAAGAAAACTTAAGTGACAAGAGAGTCTGATACAAGCTGGTTCCTCACCAAGATTGTCAAGTTTTTACAACTCGCTATATACCAGAGGGTCCAATAGTAAAACGCAACGAGGAGGATCAACCGTCCCTCACATGAACACCCGACTACCTAGACGACATGTACATAGTAATCTCCCTAAGTTTTATTCTCAATGTATTGTTCCAACAAGATGGCCAAAAGGAATTTTCTCAAATGGTCTCAGGAATCCTAGAAGGGCCTCCTGATATACACAAGGTACGTGGGAGTTCAAATCCATAGTAGTGGTATCTAATGAAAAATCATTCATAAGGGGCCTTTCGATATACAATCAAGTACGTGAAGTACCTTTTGATATACCTCAAGGGTACATGAAAGGATGTTCTATATACTGATGGTACATGGTAGAACTGCGCAAGTCATGGGTTGCAGTGTAGGAAATAAACAACAACTCCTACGTTTTACGACACAGAAACACCTCTCTAACCTATCACTCAAGTTACTAAGATTTTTTAGCCTATAGATACCATTAATTTTTAGTTGAATGGTTAGGTGAATGCATGGAGTTATGACAGAAAAGTAAAACCATGCAATTATGATATGCAATTTTCCACTTTACCATTCAAAGCATGCCTACTTACGGGAAGGAGAGATTATTTTCTTTTTCAATTTCATTTCAAAACTAAAACTTTCCCAAACAGTGTAACTAAACAAATATTTTCAAGAATACAAACAAGCAACAGACTTCTAATCTGATTTTTGAAAGCGAGCAGATAGGGTGAGATCTCTTTTCCTAAAAAGAAAGACAAGAAACACTCAAAGGTATACTAAGTACTTTTTCAATTTTTCTTCAAAAATGAAAAGATCTAACTTAAAACTATGATATTTTTTTGTTTGATGAGATAAGAGTGTAAAAAGAAAAAGAATATGGAGATATGAAAGCTTATCAGGCTAGTCAATAACCCAATACTTCATTCGTTAAGCAAAATTATAATCAAATCTCAACAAAAAAAATTATTTTAAAAGAAAAAAGAAGTCTTTCATAAAATGAATGAAAAATGAAAGAAAAGACCAATAAGTAAGTCTTCCTTTTCAATCTTATCAAACAACAAGAAGAGATCTAACTAAGCAAAGCTTCCAAGCACTCCTTTCGAAAAATGAAAACCATGCATACAAGCATCAAACTGATGAGCGTAATCTAGCTTTTTTATTTCAACATAATAAGAATTTACCACATCCAAATTTTGTATCTAACTACTCATATATCTATAAAGAAGCCCAAACATTCAGAAATGAAATCAAAAAATCAAACCAAACTTTGAAATGACAACTATTAAAAAGGCCTACCTGGCACTGCTTCTCGAGGGTTGGTGACAGAGCGGTTATGGCTCAACATCACTTCTTGATAACTGAACACAGGAAATGGCACTGATTACTGATAACTGAACACAAGTGGTGGCACCACTTATTTCCCATTGTGCATGCACAATGTCCTATAGAAATAAAAAAACAAAAGAATGGCATAAAAAGCAAAGTTAGCTACTATGAAACTCGCATTAAAATCATGAATTGACAGGAATATGAAGTGCAGAGGGGAAGAATGACTCAGATTTGAATAGATCTGATAATACCAAACCAATATCTCGCTAGATAAGCTAGTAGATTTGATCAACTAAAACAAGTTCTCACTATATCAGCTAGTAGATCTTACCAACGAAAGATTGGAGCTTGGATTTCATACAAGAGTTTGAAGACCAAGGAATATCAGATGTACTAAAATATCTTCCCCTTCGGAGTCGCCAAATTTGTTTCTAGGAAAAATGCACCTCTTGCAGACAAGAGTTGTTCCTCTTGTCTGAATGGTTCATATCTAGAAAAAATGAGTTACAACAGAGATGGAAGGCTTCCCCTAGAAGTTTTGGAGATCTAGAATGAGTCAATTTCATGGAGTATTGTAGTTGTTTCCTGTGGTGATGGATCTTCATGGATATATCTGCATAATCACATGAAACCAAAAAACAAGATAAAAAGAACCAGGATATAATCCACAAATCTATGTCAGTGACTAAGGAATCCAATAGTAAAATACATGAGTATAACACAACATACTTTATGGGAAAGGACACAAATTTGCATTAAATATGAAGAATAATTTTACAACCTTATCCTTAGTGTTGATATGCTCCTTCACATGCCAATGTCTTGTCCCCAAAAACTCAAACTTTCTCCTCCTATGCTCACCCTACTGATTTAGGCCAGAATGTCATTGCAACAACATAACTTTGCTCTCCCTCAACCATGGGGTATGAGCCTGATTTTATAGGCCTTGGTAGGATAGGGATGGTTAAGTAAATGGTGGGTGAGGTGGATAGGAGATCCAAAAAGGATGGATCTCGAGTCCAAGTGGTCCTTAGGTCTAGGGATGAGGGTTCCACAAAGCCTTCCTTCAAGAAGCATCGTGGAAACCTCTCTTTTTCACTTTTTACCAAGGGCACCGCTTCTACTCCACTATGACAGAGTGGTGATAGGATAGAACTACACTGTGAAAAAGAGGCAAAGGTGGTGGCACTACCTACTATAAAGATATTATAGATGTTACTGAATAAGGTAACACTCCTTGACTTAAGGGAAGAAGTGGTGCTGGATTTTCATATGCAGGATTGAAGTTTGGGCCAGTATTTTCACTTCACAACTTGGGATTTAGGGAAAATACTCATTTTTGGGACCTCATCACATGATTATGCTGTCCCCAATGTGCACCTGGGAAGGACCTGGATCATTGGTACTAGAGCAAGATCTTGTTTAGAGTCTTAAGTTACATAAGAACTTCCATCGAAGTTATTTAACTTATGCCTTTTCAAACACGCTCGCAAACTCAACAACACAGCTAGACACTTCCTTCGACTTCAGAAAAGATGACCAAAGAAGCAGACAATAGACATGCAACTGATGAGATAGAGAAAATCATAGAAAAATCACTGGCTCACCAATGAACCGAAATGTGCGCTGAGTTCAGTGAGATTTTCCTGAGAGTCGCTGTGAACTCT
Organism: Pseudotsuga menziesii; assembly: GCA_001517045.1. Lineage (NCBI taxonomy): Eukaryota > Viridiplantae > Streptophyta > Pinopsida > Pinales > Pinaceae > Pseudotsuga > Pseudotsuga menziesii. The sequence continues at coordinate 55,619 of LPNX010295109.1, read as the reverse complement.
AGGGAATCCTCAATGTGATCTCACTCAAATAAAATTGGCCCCTTCAAAGTGAAAATGAATCTAGACATACCCAACCTGGAAGGAAATATTGACATGGAATTCGTCGACAATTGGGTACAACAACTGGAATCGTACTACACGGTAAATCAGCTCTCCAAAGCAGAAAATATCACCATTGCGTCCTTAAATATGTCAACCTCCATACACTACTAGTGGGAGAATCTATCGACAAAGATAGAAAAATAAGAATACCCCACATACACATGGGTAAAATTTGTCGAATATGTCCGAAAGGAGTTCTACTCACCGAAGTACCTTGAACAACAGTATAAGAAGTGGAAATAGCTAAGGAAATGGAAATAGTAGTCCATACAGAGTTACACCGACTAGTTATATCGACTCATGGCTAGTCTTGGCCTCCAAGAAGAAGAGAAATTGTTTGTCCTGAAGCACATCAGTGGTTTATCCCCATACATCCAGCAAGATATGGAGTTTCTGACTTTCAATACACTTGAGGATGAATTTCACTACACCATCAAGCTTGAAGCTAAACAAAAAGGAAAAGCATGTTTCTATTAATCTTGCACAGTGATCTAGGGACTAAACAATAGTCTCATCAAATATTAATTAAAAAATAACTCATGAAATGGTGTAAATGGGCTACAGAATGAGTAGCCACTCTGTATATTCACACAAAGAATGAATGATTACATTACAATGTCATGCTACAAGCATGAATGAGAAGCAATTTGAATTCCTAAGGAGGTCATTCAAATTGAATGAGTGATTCTAGCTTAACTGAATGTAAGCCAGAGTTAACACTCAAGTTAACCACTGATCAAATCCCTAATTGACTCAACTGAGCCTTAACTGAAGTCAGAGTGCAATAAATGACTGAGTCTCAACTGAAAGAGATGAGACACGTGTCACAACAAGCCAACCATCAAGTGGTAGCGCTTCAATGACTCCAATGAACCTCGATGAGGTTAACTGAAGTGTAACTGAATATCATAAGTGGTTGAAGGCACCCCTGTTGACTCCAGTTCATTAAATAATCATTAAATAATCAATTTAATGAAGGGATGTTCCTTCACTACCCTGTTTAACTGATTGTAACCATCAGTTAGCAATTAGGTGCATTAATATCACTCAGATCACCCGCGAAGTGCTCCAGTTGGCCTCCTCGAATGTAGGAGAAGGCTAAGATAGCCTCCTTGACTAAAGGTAGGCATGGATGTGATCTATTTGATGAAATTTAATGCTCCACTGATTTTAATTAAGCCAATAATACTTAGGATAGCAGTTTAACTAGGACAAATTGACCAAAAGAGTGTGTAAGGTGGTAAATGTCTCCAACACCCCCCATTAAGCTATACTCAGGAGGAGTTAGAAAACATAAATGCATAAAAATGCTAGGGCCATGGAAACTAAGGCCATAGGTCACCCTGTACAATGCTAAAAATGAAACAATGCTCAAAAACAAACTAAGTGAGGAAAAGAGGGAAAACCTAGTGGGAAAACCTCCCCCTCGAGCTGAACATTGAAAGTAGTATGAATCACCCTGATGAACTCACCCCCAATAGTGAATGGAGGTAAGTGAAATTATTTTCTAAAAATATCTTGGTGAAGATGTCTACAATCTACTCATCAGTCAGGCAGTATTGCAGAATGATGGTCCTATCATGCACTAGCTCCCTGATGTAGTGCATGTGGATCTCTACATGCTTGGTCCTCTACCTAGTAACTGGATATGTGGATATATTAATAGCACTTTTATTGTCACAAAAGAGGATAGTGGACAAATTACTACCAAGATCAAACTCTAAAAGAATTCCTTGCAACCAAACTGCTTGGATGCAAGCATTCACCACTCCTTGATACCTGGCCTCTGCTGAAGATAGTGCTATGGCAGCTTGCTTTTTGCTAGACCAGAAAATGGGTCCACCACCAAACATGAATACATATATAGAAGTATAATTTTGATAAATAGAATCACCCGCCCAATCAAAATCTATGTATCCAACCAACTCTAGCTCAGAGTCTGCACCATAGTGAATGTCGTAGGTCCTGGTTCCCTGAATATACTGGAGGATCCTCTTGGCTGCCTTCCAATGAAGATCATGAGGCTGCTGCATATATATTGATACAGGATTCATGGCATAATAGATATCATTTAGAGAATGTGTCAAGTACAACAAGCTATGTCAAAACCCAAAATTTTGAAAATTTTAAAACTTTTTATAATACAACATATAAACACATTAAATGCAATCATTAATGGTTTGATTAGTTTATGCTAATGAATTGTAACTGAATGATCTTTACTTGTACTTAAATTATATGATGAATTTCTTGTCAGTTACTGATTGTCTTCTGATTGTAACCGCAAGGGGGAATTGCTATGACAGACTGGGCTTACTTAGCTACTTCAGCTAATGCAGCAGTTTTTCTTTCTCTTACAGATTTACAGGTAAGGTTCGGGTCGCTGCTAACAAAACTTTTTAAAGTATTAAAATAATAAATTGTTGTACCACAATCATTCAGTAAAATATAAATGTATGCTAGCCAGTAATATCAAGCCCTCACAGGTATTGCTTTTCCTGTACTTCTTTCAAAAAATTTCAATGATAGATAGTTTAGAAATACTAAAGAAATAGATAGCTATTTCCATTTATACTAGCGACATTAAGTATCCTTATGGAATACTGAATCACCATTGAGTTTACTGTAGTGCATTCATACTATTTATTCTCTAGTACATAGCTTAAATCTGGATTATCATGTTCGATCCTATTTCTTTTTACCTATTTGTTGTTTGCCACGTCATGCCCAGTGTTACAATTTATGAACATGTTTGACTACAAAAATTAATTATAAGTTTGTATTAAGTAAAGTCAATATATACTTTTCTTTTAGCAGCTGCAAGATTTTCTGCTAGCTATATGTCTTCACTTAGTAAAATTCCATGAGTTTGGAGTGATAGAAACTATCCTTATTTCCATGATCATAAATTGATTAAGTTTCTATGTGCGCCTTTGGAATTACCATGTAATATCATAATCATAAATACTATGAACTTCCAGGTTAAACAAACATTGAGAAATGGTATTGGCAGTTTACATAAATTACCAGTCTATCTATTACTTACCATTCCTGGTAAATCTTTGCATAGGAAGAATAGTTATAGGTATATTAATCATCATAAAAACTTAAGACTATTATGAAGTTCTTATAAATTCTATTATCGCCCTTGTTTTGAATTAATAGAGCTCAATAACATAAGCCATCATAACTCTAAGAGTTAGTAAAGGTCACAATCATTTTTATAAATAAAAGGAAATTATGAGGTTAGAACAAACCCTCATTTGTTCAAGGTCTCTCTCTAGCACTAACATACTTGAACAAAACTTATCATAATATTCCTTTACTTGGTTGTAACTAGGCAAAAGTATTTTATAACAAGGTTATATATATATTGGCTGCAATATGGTAAAATAACATTGTTTTTCGATCTTATAGTTCTTATAACTATTACTCTCTCTATACTTAGGAAATGAGACCGAAAGGAAAACTCTACCAATATAATGCATTAGATACATTATATTAATATACATGTTTGTTGTTTTATTTTTTCATGCAGGCGACTATGGTAAGTCAAGCCTTATGATTGCCCTCATGATATTTTGAATCATTGACAATGATCTTGGCGTGAACTTTATAGTTCTTATCATTGTTGGAAAATTATTTAGTGACTACGTGGACTCACCTCCACCCTGCATTGCTGTTATAAAAACGATGGTTCAAACCCTAGCTATCATTCTCCTCACTGCCTTCGGGCCCTTCGGCCATGCTACGAATTTTCTGGCTGCTCCACCGCGTTTTGTCTGTAAAAATCTTCCTTACTGGTTCAGTTTCTTTGCGTAACTCTCTACTGTGTTGAGAGTAGAATGTCGAGTTTAAATACAAGCTCGCAGGTGGTAATGTATGGTGTTCATTCCACATAGGGTTTGTCCTTTATCGTTCTTACCAGAACTGGTAGAAATAGAAGCTGTTGCTGGAGAAAAACCCTACGCGTCCTTCTCCATTGTAGCTGAGTTTTCTTACTCTGTCAAGCTCCATTTTACTTGCGGCTGTGAGGGTTTCTCTCTTCTACCTGTCAATGGTTACTCGACTGATCTTCCATGGCCGTAGCTCCATCATTTTGAAGGTATTCAGGTCTTTTCCTTCATTTATATTCAATATACCAGAATTATAATCGTTTTCATTTTATAAAGGGTTTAACAATAAACAAAATCTAAACCCTTGCTATAGGTTTGACTTCCCTCTGCGACGTGGAAGGTGACAGCTTCGACTGAGGGTTTTTCGGTAAGCCCGGTTCCACCCATGGCGGTTCCTTCTTGCAGGTTCTTAGGGCTGTTTACAAGTTTGACTTTAGTTGTCCAAACCTGGGGGTCGCCTGGTTCATTTTTAATGTATCTACTTGTTCCTTTTAAAAGAATTTACTTCTATACAGGCAGAGAGGTTTCTCTGCAAACAAATTGCGACTCTGCCTCTTTTAATGACTCTGTATGAGCAAATGTTGTTATGAATACAATGTACAGGATGTAGATATAATTTAAGTGAAAAATAAAGGCAGCCGTGAGGTGCCACAGTGTAAACTCTGTTTCGATACCTTTTCTTTTGTGTTTGTCAGGGTTTTACCCTGGATTTGCAACGCTGTATTACCTACGCTTCTCCTTTTAAATTAATATAATAATACTGCCAGTTTTTGTATCCATTACTATATTACTTTGATATTTTAGGCTGTGTAACATGTTTGGTTTAATACAGGCTTAAGACAGCCATACAAGGTTTATTTGTTCACGGCCATATGTCGTTTGTTAAAAATATTATAATTTACAGTTTATTTCTTAAACTGCTACTCTAGGGTTTTATCCCTAATTTATATAATTTAGATTTGATTTAATTATTTACTTTAATCTGTTGCTATAAGTGATAATACATACTCTATTTATTTTGTAAATGATTTATTTGTTTAATAAGCTCAAATCGAGCCATTTGTTGTGCTGTAACTTCTATTACATAAAATGTTACAGGTTATATACTTGAGTTATTTTAAAAGACAGTTTTATAAAAGATAAATAGAGCTCATTTATTTAATCTGTAAAGATTCTTGTGTCCTTATCTTTAATTTATTTAAAAAACCCTTTATTAAGAGTTTATTTAATATATATATATTAATATATATACTATAGAGTTTGTAGATTAAATAACTATACTCCCTTAGCATTTTAACACATTGTTGTTTATATGTTAGATAATAATAAGTAATTATTATTATTAATGTAATCTATATGCTTATAATAACAGAGTAATAAACCTATTCTAAAAGAGATTTTAAACTTTACAAGTTATTTCTATGTTCATTTATAGTTCACAGTGTTTTATTTTGTATTGTACAGAGATTAGCATTACGCTAATTTAAAATTCCTGTACATTAAAACAGATATTTTAAAAAGTTCTAAAATAAAATTTTACTCTATTAGTTGATTTGTTATTTACTTGCAAAGATAGATTAATAATCTATTTAACACTAGCTGTGGTCTTATTGTATATACTATAAAACTAATAACATGTAATTATAATACATAGCAGTTATAGTAAGAGTTATAGATAAGATTGAAATATGGAATAAAAGAAAAAGAATAACAAAAGAACTATACATGAAACCATAGTTCTAGTTAGCTTGTTTGAAAGTTGAAATATCTTAACATTGCCTACTTCCTTTAATGTTCTGTAAAAACAAGTATTACATGTTTATACTCTGAAAAGAAAAATAATTATAGCTCTGTATATTTTTCTGGTTTTGAATTAATTTCTATAGTAAAAGATAATCCTTTGAAAACAGAAAAGAAACTTTTAAGTAGTCAATAAAAAACTCGAGACTAACTTCTGCCTTCTATACTGTTCAGTAACTGATATTTAAACACCAAATACAGTAATTTATCAAATAGTAAAGCACTAGTGGTTAGTGGAAAAGACTAGATAGGGAACTCAGTTCAGAAGAGTGTTGCTTCATGACACCGAGCTACTGTGCTGGAGTACGGTTTGGTGATACCAAATGTGGAAAAACACAGTAACTACTAACAGGTTTACATAGTGAGATTCTGAGATACTAACCTTTCAGAAACTAACTAGCTACACAACATATAAATAAACTTAACATGCATCCATTCATACTCAGTAACATAAAGAAATAAATTGCAAAACCTGTTTTAAGTTGTGGACAACAACAACAATGGGAGGCCGTTCCTCCCTACCAACTCCTGGAAAGTGCTCAAACAACATCTTCTCAGGACCCCCGAGCTTTCCCTGGTCTCCCTGGATAGAACTAGGTGCAGAAAAGTCAAATACCAGTCCTCCAATTTAGTAACAACTCTGAACTTTCAGTCAGTTCTCTCAGCCTAAATAGCTGAAAATAGATCAAGTTACTGCAGCAATCCACTCAACACTTCCTTACTGTTTTTCCCTTTTCCTCAATGAAATTCCTAAATAACATTCACCTGAATGAATTCTTTCTAGAATAAAATCTGAGCAGCCTGAGCTCTCTTCATTGAGTACTTTTAAATATTGCCTAGGTCTTAGTTGGGATAACTGTCATTTAATGAGCCACCTGCTCAAATTCCACTTTCTTGGGGAATCATGACCCCAAATATAGGGAAGTTGCCACCTGCAACTTAGGAAGTGCTTGAGGATACTGCCATTTGTCTTTTACCTTTCCACCTAGTTCCATCCACCAGTTTGACCAGTAACCTCTTTTAACAGCTCTCCCATGCTGTTGTCTCCATAATTTTATTTATTATTAATAAAATATTCTGAATTACACTCCATAACTGTTGACTCTGCTGAGTCATCAATCCCTACTTAGGATTAAGTTTAACATAATGTCTCAGAAATATAATAAAACAATTACATAATTTTGCAAAAATTGGGGTATGTGACAAGCTACCAATCAGCTGTCGATAGATAGTGTAGTCCATGGGAGGTGTGCTTTTTCCTTCTTCAAGGCTAATCCCTGAAAGGAAAGGGAATGGTGCAGGCATAAATTCAGCCATGTTAAACTTGAATAACAGGTCTGAAATGTATTTGTACTGAGTAACCATTATCCCATCAAAAAATTTCTCAATTTCAAGCCCCAAAAATTGTTTTAGGAGCCCCAAATCACTCATTTCAAAGGCATTGTGGAGAGCAGTTTTGATGGCTGAAATGGAAGCAACTGTGCTACCTGTGATCAGTAAGTCATCAAAATATAAAACAATGATTATTATATGACCATAATACTTCTGTAAATACACATTTGTATCTGATATACACCTTTGGAAGTTTTGCGAGAGAAGGATGGCATCCATCTTGGAATACCACTCTCTTGGGGCCTGTTTTAACCCATATAGTGACTTCTTTAGATTGCAAAATAAAGATGGATCAGTGATGTATCCCTCATGCTGCTTCATGTATATATCCTCATGAATATCTCCATGCATAAAGGATGACTTAACATCCATATGATGCACTTCCCAGCGCTTAGATGCTGAAATTTCCAAAACTAGGCGGATAGAGTCCACTTTTGCAACCGGTGCAAAGGTCTCATGGTAGTCCACACCTTCGACCTGAGAGAAAAATTTTGACACCAGACTTGCCTTATATTTTTAGGTGCTTCCATCAGCAGAAACCATGTTCTGAAGCACCCACTTGCATTGAACCAATTTCCTTCCCGGAGGAAGAGAAACTAGGTCCCAAGTAGTGTTTTTCTGAAGAGAATTCATCTCTTCATCCATGGCAACTTGCCATCTCGGATCCTTCTGAGCATGGTAGTAGGATTTTGGGTCTGAAGTAATCATCAAATCGAAATTTTTGGACAAAAAATTATCAGGACAAGAGACGCAATACCTACTCTTTGGAAATCAAACTAGGTTCTCCTTGGATCATCTGGATTTCCAATCATATCTCCTGCGAAGGAGAGTGTTTGTCGGGCCCATGTGGGAAGATGATTTTGTACTTCAGGTTCTGATTCAGCATCTGATGATTTATGCACACTGATATTATAAATTAGAGGATCCAAATCAAGGTCATCACCCTCAATTTCATCATCCAAATATTCAGTAGAATAGGAAGGAAATTCAACAGTTTTCTCCTTCACTAGTTCCACCTCCCGAAGAGGCTCATCGAACTTGACACTTCTCTCAATGATGATCTGTTTTATTTTGATATCCAGTATCTTGAAAACTTTTGATTCATCAGGATACCTATCAAGTTGCAAAGCCCTTCTTTTATCAAGTGGAATTCGGGTCCATGCAGTGGACCCAAACACCCGCAGGTTCGACACATCCATCTTGTGTCTGAAGTATGCTTCAAAAGCGGTCTTCCCTTTCTTGGATGAGTGTGTCACCCTATTATGAATGTATGATATAGCATGCATGGATTCAGCCCACAAATTTGTAGCCAACTTCTTAGATTCCAACATATAGGTGGTCATCTCCTTGAGAGACCGATTCTTCCTTTTCGCTACTCCGTTCTGCTAGGGAGTGTAGGGAATTGAATGTTGGACCTGAATACCAATTTGGGAGCATATGTGAAGCAAATAATTACTGAAATACTCCCCACCATTATCAGATCTCAAGATCTTGATCTTAATCCCAGAGACATTTTCAATCAAGGCCTTTCAATTCAGAAACGTTTTCACATACTCTAGACTTCTTTTGAGGAAGAAGACCCATGTGTACCTTGAAAAATCATCAATAAAAGTTAGAAGATACCTTGATCCATTCATGGATGTGACAGGCATCGAACTGCTGATATCAGAATGTATTAGCCCCAATATGCATGTAGCTCGGTTTTCCTTCCCCCAATCGAACTTGTGCTTAGGGTGTTTTCCAATCACACGGCCCTTGCAAATTCCAGTGGTTGCCTTGATGACCGGGAGGCCTTCAACCATGGAGTTTTTCTGTAATTGCTGAAAATATTTGAAATTAATATGGCCAAACCTCTCATGCCAAAGCATACTAACCTCATTTCCATGAGTTAGTAGAGCGGTGGGCTTTTCATCCGGCACAAAGTGGGATAACTCATAGGGTTTTGCATGATGGTTTGCAAAGCCTTTAGCAATGAGTTTCCCGGATGCAAGTTCCATTATCTCAACATCATTTGGGATGAAAGAAACTGTCTTAGGCACTCCTGTATGTGTCATCTGATAGACACTAAGGAGATTTGATGCCATAGACAGTACATACAAAACATTTGAAAAATAACCATTCTCAAGATCAACTGTACCTTGTCCTTTTGAAATGATGGTGGAGTCATCTCCCATGTGGATGGGGATGGATTTGCCAGTCTCCAAGGATGAAAAGGAGTCTCTTTCAGCCATCATGTGGTTTGAATCTCTAGAATCAATCAAGAGTGCTTTGGAATTTGAAGTGCTTGCCATGAGGGCATGACCTTTTTCATGTTGTGGTTCCCGATCTTGTTGATCTCTCCTTCGAAAGCTTTCTGAAAGATTGATGTGATTTCTCACAAGGAGAGAGGTAGCTTCATCAATATTCTTCTTCATGCAGGCATGTTTAGTGTGGAATCCCTTCCTGCAGTATGAACACTTGACTTTTTCCTTTCCATGGTGCCCTTTTCCTGTGTTCTTCCTTGAGCTGGAAGACTCATCATGTTGTTGGTTTTCAACTCTAGGCTTAGGAGATTCGAATTTAGTTTTTGTGTTTTTCTACTACTTTCCTTTACCCTTCAAATATTTGGGCCCCTAGACATGGATGGCTTGATCACGGGAAGATCTGATGATCCCCTTCTGGACAAGCTTATCATGTTCACTTGTTAGGGACTCAATGAAGGCATTGAGTGTAGGCATCTTCCATCCAGGGGTTGTGAGCTTCCCCACATGGAATGTAGAGACAAAAACTAAATAATCAGCTCCAATTTTGGAGAGTATGGCAAGGATGAGCTGATCATCCACCTTCTCCACTTTGCATTGCTTCAAGAGTAAGACTGTGTGATTGAAATTTGTGAAAAAATCATTCAAGGTCTCGAAATTGGAGGGCTGGAGAGACATCAATTCATTTTCAAGATGATAAACTCTCAAATCATCCTGCTTTCCATATAGGGCTTCCAATTTGTCCCAAATTTATTTTTGAGTCTTCAATCCCGCAAGATGGCAAAGGAGATCCCGGGAAATAGAGAGGCACAAGAACCCGAATGCTTCATCCTTCTTGTTCAAGAATCTTGATTTCACTATTGCATAACCAGGCTCATCTTTAGTGTCCATGGTGACTCTATAGAGTCCTATGGAGTGCAACTGAATCTCCATGTCTCCTTTCCATGAGTGGAAATTGTATGGAGTCAAAATATCTACTGAGGAGGCCATCTGGATCTGCTGGAGTGAATGCTTCACCTGTAGAAAACCTGAAAATCATAACAAAAAGGGCAATGTAAGGTCGGATAGACTGCATATTTTAGGCTTTCATCACACCCAGCATAGTCAATCAAGAAATATTGATCAACAAGTTCTTTACTTGGGGTATTAAGTGGTAAGCCTTGGCTTTCGGTGTGGTGCTGGATTTTTGAGATATTGCTCAATTTTCATGCAGAAATCTGTCAAAAAGCTTGTTTTTGAGAGATAGAGCTTCATCCCACTGTGAGCTCTGATACCATATTAATATTGCATAGTGATATAGGGACTAAACAATAGTCTCATCAAATATTAATTAACAAATAACTCATGAAATGGTGTAAATGGGCTATAGAATGAGTAGTCGCTCTGTATAATCACACAAAGAATGAATGATTACTTTACAATGTCATGCTACAAGCATGAATGAGAAGCAATTTGAATTCCTAAGGAGGTCATTCGAATTGAATGAGTGAGTCTAGCTTAACTGAATGTAAGCCATAGTCAACACTCAAGTTAACCACTGATCAAAACCCTAATTGACTCAACTGAGCCCTAACTGAAGTCAAAGTGCAATAAATGACTGAGTCTCAACTGAAAGAGATCAGACCCATGTCACAACAAGCCAACCATCAAGTGGTAGCTCTTCAATGAATCCAATGAACCCCAATGAGGTTAACTGAAGTGTAACTGAACATCAAAAGTGGTTGGAGGCGCCCTTGTTGACTCCAGTTCATTAAATAATCATTAAATAATCAATTTAATGAAGGGAGGCACCTTCACTGCCCTGTTTAATTGATTGTAAACATCAGTTAGCAATTAGGTGCATTAATATCACTTAGATCACCCCTAGAGTGCTCCAGTTGGCCTCCCCAAATGTAGGAGAAGGCTAAGATAGCCTCCTTTATTGAAGGTAGGTGTGGATGTGATCTAGCTGATGACATTTAATGCTCCACTGATGTTAATTAAGCCATTAATACTTAGGATAGTGGTTTAACTAGGCCAAATTGACCAAAAGAGTGTGTAAGGTGGTAAATGTCTCCAACAGTTTCATGAACAAGCCAATAGGTTGAACATCCAATAAGAAGTCACGAGTCGATTCCGACAAGTTCAATAACCCTTCTCAGATGACTCCTCGAAAGCCCGATCATCAAAAGAAGAAATTTCAGAAAGACAAGAGGGATCGCAACAAACAAACTCCTGCCAGGAAATGGTGTGATTATCATAGTTCAACATGGTATGATACGTCAGAATGAAAATGTGACGTCCCCAACCCTCTGACCGGAGAAGAGGATTCTACCATACCATTATCTATCTGGGAAACTAGTCCCATGAACATGTACATACCTAAAAACTAAAATGCTTTGAAGTAAAACATGCATACATTGTTACATACAGCAAAAGCAAAACCATACATTCAATCATTTAGCATGTTCATCATTTTCATTAAACAACAAAATACAATTGTAGAGATGAAATAGACAAGAATACTTATCTTGTGAGGAATTCATCCCACAACCAACTACGTTGCTACAACGTTCCACCCAACCATAGGCTAGTGTGCTCCTTAATCTCCCAGCAACACTGTCACCTTCAAGTTGGGCATGACTCCCCAAGGTATAAGGAACAAGCAAGCTCACACATAGACAAAGATACACAAATCAGCCAAGCCAACACAGTTGGGTTTATCAGGCCATCAAGGAGCTGGGAAAAGTTGAATGCTAAGCTGGTGAGCTCATTGAAGAGATAAGGACACCTACACCAGAACTATCCTGGCTTCTAGGACACCCACACACACCCAACATAAGGAAATCAATCCCTTCTCTGCTACACAGTCGCTCAGGCCCTGACTTCCCTTCCAATGCTATTTAGGGGTTGTGGAGAAAAAAGCAAGCCCTCTAGCTCTGTTTGTGTGGCTCCCAAACACACGAGGTTTATCAAGCAAACCAAGCCTTCATTCCCACTCCAACATAGTCCGAAGACCAACCATTGCATACGCACAGCAAAATAAGAGGTTCACAGTTCTAACTGGAGAATTTGATTCCTGCCTTGTTCTTGGCCCTATCATGGCCAAAATGACTCAATAATAACCCACAGCAAACCAAAACAAAAAAGAACCCATATCAAACAAAAAATTGTGGGGAAAACAACAGCCCCGATCTCAACATTGAAGAAATGGGAAATACCCAGCCCAAGTTGGAAGAGGATATCTGACTCTTCGCTTGGACAGGGAAACATATACACAGACCACAAAATTGGTATGAATAATACACACACATAGCACAAATCATGCCCTTGAGGCCGCTCTTCTAGCTCGCTGCAAGAGACAAACAATCCCCAACCCGTGCATGAGGAAAACAATGAAGAATCCCAACTTGTGCATGAGGAGAAGAGAGCGATTGTCTCTGCGTGTGGATGGACAGAATGGAGGAATGGGAGAATGGAGTCGTTTGCCTCCCTTCCCACATGAAGTGAAAGGGTCTACTGATGGAGTGTGCGTGTGGGCAAGGACTGATAGTCCTGCCACACACCACTGCCCAGCAATAACTGCCCCAACTAACAACAGAATTTTTAATGTGGTAGTTAACTGATGTGACAAGGAAAGGTGAGTAAGTAAAAAGGGTGGGTGACAACTAAATGGGTTTAGCAGCTGACACATGGCTTTTCACCCATTGGCTCAAGGTTTAATAACCACCCCCCTTATCCTTAGAAAAATCATGCCCTTTTTATCATGGTTGCATTGACATAGCTGGTTGGGGTTCATTCTAATTAAAATGCATAATTACACGATGCCAAAACTATAATGTGTCAGATAGCATGAGATACCATCGTAATGATTTCAATCGCTAAAACATAAAACAACCAAATCAATGGTGGGGCTTTCACCTTTAACTCCACACCACGATTAATTACAATATATACATCATATACATTTAATGCAAATGAGGTCAAAACCGGGGTGTTACATTCCCCTCCCCCTTCAATAGCACTATCCTCAGTGCTTTACAATATTGAACAAAATGCTACACTGGTATCACCTTAGTGTTCCACAGAATTGAACAAAAATGTATATTCCAACTGCATGGCATCCTCCAGCTCCCATGTAGCCTGTTCAGGACCGTAGTGCTCCCATTGCACCTTTACCTGTCCTATGGCTCGGTTCCGGAGCATTGTGACCTTCCTATCGAGGATGCACATTGGATCGATTTGGAGCTCTCCCTCAGGTTCCACCTGAATCACATCCCAATTTATCACATGGTTAGGATCATGTACATATATCTTAAGCAAAGAAACATGAAAAACATTATGAGCTCTACTGCTAGTAGGCAATGCAAGTCTATACGCAATTGGCCCTATTCTTTAAATCACTTCAAAAAACCCACAATATCTTGGTGATAGCTTGGCACAACTTACAAGCTTCAATGAACTCTTCTTTGCCCTCACTCTGAGGTAAACATGATCTCCAACACTAAACTCTTTGTTCACCCTATGCTTATCTGCATAGCTTTTCTGTCTGTCCTGTGCTGCTTTTAGATTCTACCTGATCTTTACAACCTCTTACTCCATCTCCTTGAGAAATTCAAGACCAAGCACAACCCTATTCATTGGATTATCCCAAGTCACTGGTGTCCTACACCTTCTTCCATACAAAGCTTCATACAAACTCATCCCCAAGGATTCCTGCTGTCCATTGTTATAAGCAAACTCTACCAAGTGTAAGTAATCTTCCCACTTGGTTGGTTTGTCCATCACGTACATGCGAAGCATATCTTCAAGCACCTGATTAACACTCTATGTCTTCCCATCTGTCTGAGGATGGTATGCAATGCTTAATTTTAGCTTTGTACCCAAATCTGCAAACAACCCCATCCAAAAATTGGAAGTGAACTTGACATCTTTGTCAGATACTATTGCCTTAGGAAATCCATGCAATTTGAACATCTCCTTCATGAATATCTTTGCAATGTCCTCAGTCTTATGTGTAGACTTAACCGGTATAAAATGTGCTTCCTTTTTCAACTTTTCTACCATAACCATGATGGAATCATGTTGTCTCCAAGTCATTGGAAATCCCGTAGTAAAATCCATGGAAATAACTTCCCATTTCCATTCTAGAACTGGAAAAGGATTCAACAAACTAGCTGAGTGTTGATGCTCAACCTTTAACTGCTGACATTTCATACACCTTGAAATGTATTTAGCCATTTCCTTTTTCATTCCTGGCCAAAAGTACTATTTCCCAGCAGTAGCAATTGTCTTATGGTATCCTGGGTGACTAGAATATGGACCTTGATGGATTTCATCCATGACAACTCTCCTCAACTCTGCTACATTTGGAATATAAATTCTGTCTTTGTAAGTAAGAAGTCCATCTTCTTCCAATTTATTCCCCTCATACCTCTTCTCAAGGCTTTGCTGCTGCATTTTGTCTTTTACCTTCTCATACAATTCATCTCCAATGGTAGTACGGTTAACAACCTGCTGCCTCAAATCTGATTGGCAAACACTAAGAGATGCCACATGCATCTCCTACACCTTCCTGTTGAGTGCACCAGCTACCTTATTCTCTTTTCCCCTTATGTGCTTTATTTCAAAATCAAACTCACATAAAAACTCCAGCCGTCTCGCTTGCCTAGCATTTAGAGTAGGCTAATCAAATAGATACTTCAGACCACAATGGTCTATCCTGAGCTCAAATCTTCTACCCATCAAGTAATGCCTTCACTTCTTGAGGGCATGTACTAGGGCTGCAAGCTCTAGATCATGAGTAGAATATTTATTCTCATGCCCCTTCAGCTTTCTCGACTCGTAACATACCACATGGTTGTCTTGCATAAGGACTCCTCCAAGCCCTTGTCCGCATGCATCGGTACACACCACAAAATATTTCTCTAGGTCTGCAACTTTCAACACTGGTGCACTAGTGAGAATATTTTTCAACTGCTGGAAGCTTTCTTCACACCTCGATGTCCATTCAAACTTTATCCCCTTCTTTTGCAAAGAAGTGATGGCATGTGCAACTCTAGAGAATCCTTCAATGAATCTCTTGTAGTATCCTGCAAGTCCCATAAAAGATCTTACATCTGTCACATTTCTTAGAGTAGGCCAATTCATAATTGCTTCAATCTTTTAAGGGTCCACAGATATACCCTTTTATGAGATAATGTGACCCAAATACTGAATTCTATTTCTATAGAAGTCACACTTTCTCAACTTTGCATATAACTGATGCTCCCTGGGCAATTGCAATGTCAATCTCAAATGCTCTTCATGCTCCTCCTCATTCTTATAATAAATAAGAATGCCATCAAGGAAAACAAGAACAAACTTGTCCAAATACCTGTTGAAGACAATGTTCATAAGGCACATAAATGTAGCAGGTGCATTTGTGAGACCAAATGGTACCACTACAAACTCATAATGTCCATACCTTGTTCTGAAGGTTGTCTTATGAATGTCTTCATCCTTGATTCTCACCTGATGGTAACCATACCTCAAGTTTATCTTGGAAAATACCTTTGCTCCTCTCATTTGGTCAAAGAGGTCATCAATCCTAGGCGAAGGATATGTATTCTTCATAGTAACCTTGTTCAATTGTCTATAATCAATACACAACCTGATTGTACCATATTTCTTCTTTACAAACGGAACTAGTGCTCCCCACAGAGACACACTCGATCTGATATACTTCTTCTCCAGCAACTCTTGTAGTTGCATCTTCAGCTCTAGCATCTCTGGTGTACTCATCCGGAAGGGTGTCTTGGACACTAGTGCTGCTCCTGGCACAAGTTCAATTGTGAAATCAATGTCCCTCCTTGGAGGAAGCCCTGGAATCTCATTAGGAAACACATCCCCGAATTCCTGTAACACCTGATAGTCCTCCAACCTAGGAGTTTCATCCCCTGTTGCCTCCAGAATATGAGCTACATACAACTTGAAACCTTTCCTATAGAAATTCTTCAACTATATTGCTAAAACCTGCCTTACTGAAATCACCTTTGGAATACCTTTCACAACTACTGGGTTCCCTTCTTCATCCATGCATTTGAAAGTCTTATTATAATAGTCAAGATTCACCCTATGAGCTTCTAACCAATCCATTCTAATGAGAACATCATAGGAACCAAGTGGTAGAACATTCAGATCTACACAAGTGGCCAATCCAATCATGACGAATGGACATTTCTCTACTACTTCACTAACCTTTCTCTTAGTTCCAGTGGCTAGCTGAACTAACCAATATTTTCTGTGCTTTACTTTCTTAAAAGCACAAATCTTCACTACTCTAGGAGTAATGTAACTGTGAGTAGACCTGGGGTCAATCAAAATAGAAATAGATTCCTCAACAATCTTACCTGCAACTTCAACCACCGTTGACTGGTGATCTGCCTGGCGGTCCTCCAGTGCTGCATAAATCGTAGGGACTGCTCTTGCTACTTGACCCACTGTTTTTGCTTCTTGAATTTTGTAAGCTGTCCTTGCACTCTCAATCTTGAGTGGACAATTTCTGTGCATGTGGGGTCCTCCACATTTCCAACATTGGAGTGGTCCTCTATTTTGTTGTGGACCTTTATGCTTTTCTTCTATCACTCCAACAAGCTTACTCGCATCTTGGGATGGCTGCTTCTGCTGATTCCTGAAGTTAGAGGGTTTGAAACCTTTCTTTCTTTGGTCAAACTTCTCATTCTTCTTGTCATTCCATGCCTTATGGTAATCAGGTTTACCTTTTCTTTGCTCATAGCAATACTTAGCCCTCCTTATTGCTTCTTCAAGAGTTCTAGGTTCATAAAACTCAATTCTGTCTTTGTAGGACTCAGGAAATCCACTCAGAAAATGCTGGACCTTCACTTTCTAATATTTGATGTACCTGACATACCTCAACAATTCCAAGAACTTATTTGTGTACTCTTCCATGGTCTGCTGCCCCAATCTCAGCTCATGGAACTCCTTAATCTTGTCATCATAATACATGTCGGAGNTTCTTGAACTGTTTCCACTTAAGTCTCCTTTCATTGATCCTCTTTACTTGCTTGAAGTGTTCCCACCAAATGGATGCTCTTCCATTTAGATTGAATATGGAAACCCTTGCCTTCATGTTCCCCAAATAATCCTGAACTTGGAAGTACTTCTTTATCCCAATAAGCCAAGCTTCAGCCTCTTGTCTAGTCTTTACCTCACCATGAAATGTAGGAGGTTTATCCTTCTTAAACTCATCCCGAGAGTGATCCCTATGGTGCTTCTTTCTCTTTCCCCTGCAAGAAGAAGAGCTTGAATCCCTGTTGGATTCTTTGGAGTCACATGATTGACTAGAATTCCTTCTTCTTCTTCTAGTACTTCTCTTACTAACTTCTGGTTTTACTGTACCCCATCCAGAGTCTATCTTTCTTTGCAAGTCTGTCAAACTTTACAACATAGCAGCATTCAACTGATGCTATTCTTCTTAGGATTTAATCAAGCTTCTCATGGTGGCTGTAATATCTAGTGGTGTCTCTTAGAATCTCCTTCCATTAGACTCCATCTCATCATTTCCAACATGAACATTTTCTCCCATGGCATCTTGCACATGCTTGTAGGAATCCTAAGCATCATATCCATCATGGATTCTCATAACTGAACCACGACTTACCTTACCAAACCGCACTACCTGGAATACTGCCCTTGAAGGTGACTATGATTCTGCAAATGTGTTAGTAACACAACTGTTAGCTGCATAACATTTACAAATGATAACTACTTACCTTCCCTTGGAAAAATCATAAAATGACAAATTTTCCCAAGACACAAAATTTTCTTCCTTTTCAGCTCTGAAAATCCACTGAAAACTGCTAAAAAATCCCACTGAAAAACTGCTGAAATCCACTGAGAAATCCCACTTGAAAGCTGAAATTTTTATTTTGTCAAATTGGATCCCTTTCCAACTAACCATCCGATGTATCAGATCCTTAGTTGACTATGCTTCTGACACCTCGACGGTCTAATATTCATCTGTCTTCCAACGCTCATCGGCTTAAATTTTTTCGATGTTTCGGTTTGATCTTCCTCTGGCTTCTGACACATCAGTTGACCGATCATCTAAATTTCTTTGACGTTTCCTGTACTAAGAAAAATTTTAGAAAAATTTCTTCCTTCATTTGTCACCGCATCGGCTGCTCGATCACCTAAATTTTTCTGACACATCCTGCAGTTCGGAAAAATTTCTTCTTTCTTCCACCGCCGCATTGGCTGCTCGATCAGCTAAATTTTTTTGATGCTTACTGCACTTCGAAAAAAAGAATTCTTTCTTCCACCGTCGCATCGACTGCTTAATCAGTTAAATTTTTTCTATGCTTCCAGCACTTCGAAAAAATTTCTTCTTTCTTTCACCACCGCATCGGCTGCTCGATCAGCTAAATTTTTTCGACACTTTGGCTTCCTTCAGGAGATCCTCGACGACAATTCGGCTCTGCTTCAGTGAACAACTTTCGATGATTCTTTGGATAACTTCTCCCGAGAGACAGCGGAAACTTTTTTGATATTTCCCGGACTTGGAAAAAATTTTGGAAAAATCTTCTTCTCCTTTCTGCCACCGTGTTGCCTTCCTACCGGCGAGCCTTACTGACACCTCAACTCTTCCTGGCCGAGATCTTCATGACCTCCAGCCAAAATATTCAGCTCTCTCTTCACCTTTTCTCATACGATGGCGTCAGAAGTCCTTCTGGCTAAATGAGCCGACGTTTTGGTGGACTTTAGCTGATCTGAGCTGATGTATCGATGGTCTTCAGCTGAAGCCTTCTGATGATTTCAATACTTAGAAAAATAATTGAAAAAAAATTCCTCCACAGTTCCTCATCGGCTATGTCTTGGCTCAAACCAGTCGAGACCATCGGCTCCTCTCAGCCGAGGCCCTCGGCTCCTCTAAGCCGAAACCATCGACAACTTCCAAACTTGAACAAATTTCTGAAATTTTTATTCCATTAGTTCTCGTCGGGTGGAATTTTGCTTAGGCGATCTGGTGTATTGGATGAGCTTTCGGCTAAGTCCTCTGACATATCGGATGGGCTTCAGCCTAAGCCATATGATGTTTTTAACACTTAGAAAAAATTTGTTGAGATTTTCCCATCATTTCTATGATTCCTCATTTCTTCCTATGTGGTAGAGGGCAACCTGCCTCCATCACTTATTCTTCACGGCCCATTGAGGCCCATGCTGCAACAAGAGCTCTGATACCACAAACTGTGATGTCCCTGACCCTCTGTCTAGCAAAGAGGATGCTACCATACCATTATCTATCCGGGAAACTAGTCCCATGAATATGTACATACCTAAAAACTGAAATTCTTTGAAGTAAAACATGCATACATTGTTACATACAGTGGAAGCAAAACCATACATTCAAGAATTTAGCATGTTCATCATTTTCATTAAACAACAAAATACAATTGCAGAGATGAAATAGACAAGAATACTTATCTTGTGAGGAATTCATCCTGCAACCAGGTACGTCGCTGCAACGTTCCACCCAACCATAGGCCAGTGTGCTCCTTAATCTCTCAGCAACACTGCCACCTCTGAGCTGCGCATGATTCCCCAAGGTAAAAGTAATAAGTAGGCTCACACATAGCCAAAGATACATAAATCATCCAAGCCAACATAGTTGCTTTTATGAGGCCATCAACAAATCAGCCAAGCCAACACATTTGGGTTTATCAGGCCATCATCAAATCAGCCAAGCCAACACAGTTGGGTTTATCAGGACATCAAGGAGTTGGGAAAATCTGAATGCTAAGCTAGTGAGTTCATTGAAGATCTAAGGACACCTACACCAGAACTGGCCCGACTTTTAGGACACCCACACACACCCAACACAAGGAAATCAGTCCCTTCTCTACTACACAATCCCTCAGGCCCTGAGTTTCCTTCTAGTGTTATTCAGGGGTTGTGGAGAAGAAATCCAACCCTCTAGCTCTGTCTGTGTGGCTCCCAAACACACCAGGTTTATCAAGCAAACCAAGCCTTCATTCCCACTTCAACATAGTCTAAAGACCAACCACTTCATACACGCAACAAAACAAGAGGTTCACAGTTCTAACTGGTAAATTTGATTCCTGAGTCGTTCTTGGCCCTATCGTGGCCAAAATGACTCAATAACAACCCATGGAAAACTAAAACGCAAAAGAACCCATATCAAACAAAAAATCGTGGGGAAAACAACGGCCCCGATCTCAACATTGAAGCAACGGGAAATACACAGCCCAAGTTGGAAGAAGAGATCCGACTCTCTGCATGGACAAGGAAACAAATACACAGACCACAAAACTGGTATGAATAATACACACACACAGTAGAAATCGTGCCCCTGAGGACACTCTTCCAGCTCGGTGCATGAGGAAAACAATCCCCAACATGTGCGTGAGGAAAACAATGAAGAATCCCAACCTATGTGTGAGGAGAAGAGAGTGACCATCCTTGCATGTGGATGGACGGAATGGAGGAATGAGAGAATGGAGTCATTTGCCTCCCTTCCCATGTGAAGTGAAAGGGTCTACTGGTGGAGTGTGTGTGTGGACAAGGATTAACAGTCCTGCCACACACCACTGCCCAACAATAACTGCCCCAACTAACAACTGAAGTTTTAATGTGGTTGTTGATTGATGAGACAAGGAAAGGTGAGTAATTCAAAAGGGTGGGTGACAACTAAATGGGTTTAAAAGTTGACACATGGCTTTTCCCCCATTGGCTCAAGGTTTAATAATCCCCCCCTACTACCCTTAGGAAAATCATGCCCTTTTTATCATGGTTGCATTGACATAGCTGGTTGGGATTCATTTTAATTAAAATGCATAATTACATGATGCCAAAACTATAATGTGTCGGATAGCATGAGATACCATCGGCAACGATTTCAATCGCCAAAACATAAAACAACCAAATCGATGGTGGGTATTTTGCCTTTAGCTCCACACCATGATTAATTACAATATATACATCATATACATTTAATGCAAATGGGGTCAAAACCGGGGTGTTACAGAAAAGCTCAGAAGACATTTTTTGGAAAAATTGTCAACATCCGACTTGTCCAATAGAACCCTGGTAGAATCTGATCCAGATGCATCAACCCTCCTGGATTCGACCTAAAACACTTCGATAGCCTCGACCATCATTGATGAGGAGGAATGAGAGTTCTTATTCCATACACAAATATGGGTTCAGAAAAATCCATTACATATTATTTCGGATAATGGTAGCTAGAAGAACTTCGTTTTTTAATATCTTATGAAGAAATTAGGTCTTGTCACCACTCCACACCCTTATCCTTACAATATAGGTTGGATGAAGGATGGGTAGGAACTAAGGATCACATGACAATGATGAATTTCCTACTTCATTAAGCCTTTTGAAGATGAAGTACTCTATGATGTGGCACCGCTTTCCGTAGCCGACGCCCTATTCAGAAAACCCTACTTATGGGATCGACACGGTACATATTAGTCACAGCCTCAGAAAGTGATTGTCAAAATCTGAAATCGATGGTATGGCATACCAGAGTGAAAACCCACATCAACGGTTGCTATGATATCTGCCAAAAAAATGAAGAAGCTTATCAATCTTGCTCAAAATTTCACATTAATCATGATTAAGCCTTGACATACCAGGAATATTGTAGCAACGAGTCGACTGATTGACCAGCGCAGCTCCTGACAACAACAACAGATTGACAACATTATTGAAGAATACCAAAACATATTTCAAGTGCCAGACAAAGTATCTTTGCATTGTCAGGTAAAACACTCCATTGAACTTGTTCCTGGTTCTTCATTACCTAACTCATATTTTTACAGAATATCCATTCTCAAAAATGAAGAGATTTGCAGACAAATCCAAGATTGATTGACAAGTTTCATATCTACCCCAGCTCCTCTCTTTGTGGAAGTCTAGTCGTCTTACTTCCAAATAAAGATGGGACTTGGTGTAGGTGCATCGACTATCAGGCTCTCAACAAAATTTCAATGAAGTAAATATACCCTCTTCCATGGATTGATGAACTCATCGACAATATGAAAGGTGCTAAGTTCTTTATGAAAATCAACCTCAAGTTGGGATACCACCAGATTCCAATCGAGTCCATCGATGTATGGAAAATAGATTTCAAGACCAAGGAAGGATTGTTTGAATGGTTAGTCATGCCTTTCGGCTTAACCAATGCACCTGAAACCTTCATGAGATATATGGATGACCTTCTATGACCTTTCATCAATAAATGTGTCATTATCTATCTCGATGATAATTTGATTTTCATTCGATCATGGGAAGAACATGTCAAACAGTTTCGACAAGTCTTCGACACTATCCAACAACATCTGCTATATCTAAACATGGACAAATGCTCATTTTTTATGGCCAGTATCAAGTATTTGGGGTATGTAATTGACTTTGAAGGCATTCATGCCGAACCAAAAAAAGTACAGATCCTTAAAGATTGGCCCATTCCTTAAAAAAATAATGAAGTAAGAAGTTTCCTTGGTTTGGAGAATTTCTATAGACAATTCATACTTGGCTTCAGCCACATCGCATGGCCTTTGAATAAGTTGATGAAAGGAAATGGGGAAATTTTCTTCAAATCGACATCGACACAATAACAAGATTTTGAACAAATAAAAAAAAAATCTTTGTACTGCACCAGTACTTGTGTTACCTGATTTGCATCAGCCCTATGAGATTGATATGGAGGCATCAAACTATGCCCTCAATGCAGTGATCACTCAGTCAGGTCACCTAGTCGTGTTTCATTTTAATACTTTTAGCGACACTGTTATAATGTACTCAATGTATGAAAAACAAATGTATGCCATTGTGCAAGCTATTAAGCAATGGAGACACTACATTCTTGGAAAGGAAATGATCATCCTTACCGATAATAAAACTTTGCATTTTGCTCCGACTCGGTTGAAATTATAGAAAACCTGACAACTCAAGTGGATTAATTACCTGCAACAATTTCAGCTGATAATTAAGTATCAGAAAGGAAAATCCAATGCCACAGCCGATTGTATCAGCAGACCACCCATTACTCTATTGTATACAATGATGAGTATGCAGGGTTATGACACCACTACTTAGCCACAATTGTATTTGATATACTGCAATTTTTCTACAATCTATCGACAGCTTCAGACCGACAAGTTGTCAACTACCAACTACTTTTTGAAGCACACCTTGCTATACAATCTTGGACAACTTTGTGTACCGACCGGTGAGGACCGACAAAATATCATTTTGGACGCACACTACAGCAATACCTCAGGACATTTTGGAGTCATGAAAACACTTATTATCCTCCAAAATTATTTTTACTTAAATATGACGTCAAAAATTACATTCGATCATGCATGGTTTGTGCCATTTATAAACCACCGAATAGATGACAAGGAATGTATACACCCCTTCTAGTTGACCATGGGAATCTATTTCTATGGACTACTTAACAGGATATCCTACTACCAAAAATCATCATGATGCAATACTAGTAGTATTTGACAGATTTTACAAGATGGCTATATTCATACCATGCAAGAAGACTACGAAAAAACAACAAATTGCTCAACTCTTCTTTGAATATGTGTGGAAACACTATTGCCTTCCAACAACCATGATTTCCAGCAGAGATTCTATATTTGTCATCACCTTTTGGAAAACTATTAGGAAACAGCTCGACACGAGACTCTCTTTGATGACACCCTTCCATCCGTAGACACTGGACAAACAGACAAACGGAAGTTGTAAATTGCTTAGTCATACAATTTATTCACATGTACAACCACAAGCATCATCAAACATGGGATGAAATCCTTCCATACATACAACATAGCTACAATCATTCTCAACACAACTCTACGGGAAATATTCCATTTGATATATGTTATGGATTTCAACCCTCAGCGCCTATCGACTTAATCAGTTCCTCGACACAGTCAAAATACACCAACTTTGAAGGACGAGAAGTGGATAAAGCATTAAAGTTCGGATATCAAATCTACAACATTCAAAAGCAAGCACATGAGATTTTGCAACGCAAAAATGCAAAAGCTAGGGCCTGACACGACAAGAATCATATTCCTCATTCATTCCAAATCGGGGATCATGTCTAATTACATCTAAAGAAGGAGTGCTTCACTGGTTCATACAAAAATATGAAACCTTTGCAATATGGTCCGTACAATATCCTTAAAAATATTGGATAAAACGATTTTCTGCTCGACATTCCTGCATGCCTTGGCCTACATCCATTTTTCAATGTAGATCTACTTTGACCATACCATCTACCATTGTTGGAGCAGAATGATTTGCAACCAATGGAACCTGAAGAAATCAATCTAGATGTTCAGGAACCTCTTCTTTGTGACACGATTGTGGGATGACGCATACATATTACAAGGACGAACTCCATACCCTTGTTTCAAGTGGCTAAAGCTAGACAACTCCCCACACAAGGAAAATGGTACTCTGCTAATGAAGTCGTCGACAAGTTTCCTCACCTGAATGAATAAAAAATGGAGAACATTGTTTCTTAAGGAAGGAGGAATGATCCGAATAAGATCCAACAACTTAACCTTAACCAACAGGTTCACCTTCGACAGGTTTTCCTTGACATGTTCAGCCGACAAGTTCGCATTTGACAGGTTTGCCTTCGATAGGTCCACCTTGAATACAACATACTAACATTCTCTACGACGGTTGAACTTCTTCCTGTTATAACTTCTTTTGTAACTGAACATAGCAGGTAATCACCCAAGTATCTCAGCATCCTATATAAGCATGTACATTATGTAATATAGAAATCTATCCGATTCCTCCATATTTCATGGAGCAGAAGTAGTAAATTGGTTCAAATTCTTGCATGTTATCTATGTGTATCTTTATTTTTGACCTAGTGTTCTTCCTGCTTTGATGATTCTCCTTATAATATTCTTCCATAATATTACTCGACTCATTCATTCGACTGGTGTCCCCAACGTGCACCTAGGCACGACCTAGATCAGAAGTCCCCCAATTGGCTACATCACTAGTATTCTAGTCCCCCACACCTATGGGATCTTCATGATATTCTTGTTATTCTGCTTCTTCAACACCAGTGACATCATTTCTAGGATCCTTTACTCTCACATGGATTGAATCAGACTTCATCCATGTCCCAATAGTTTTATGATTTTTCCCCTCGGTCTTCTCATTTTGTAGCCACTTTGACATATCTTCAAGAGCATGGGTATGCCCACATTATTTGTATAAAAAAACATATTTGTTACCGCTTCACCAGTAGAACATAAAATCCTAATGATTATGCATTATTAGACCTATAGAACCCTCCAAAACTCATACATCAAGGGGAATCTGTTAATGCTTAAATATCACACACATGCAGCATTTTTTCAATTCACACAATAATGCATCATCAACAATTAGCATGAAACCCATCAAATACATACTTATCAAGATCAAAGAATAAATATGAGTCCAAAAATGCCAAATAATTGTCAAAATACAATTATGCACATCGAAACCTCTGTTAATTTGTGCTACTGCGCATGTAACTAGCTCTGTGCCTGCACTAGAGCTGCATAGATATCACTTTGATATCTAGCAGACTATCAAAAGAAGAGGATCTCAACTAGCAGCCACACATTTAAGGCTCATAAATGCCCCTCACCAACACAAATTTGAACTTGTCTTCTCAACATAATGGATGAGCATTCAATATCCCCCATTGTTTTCCTTGAAGCTAGTTCTTGAGGTGATGGAGTTCACACTTGGATCTAGTTGTTTCTTGGCCACCTGCTGGCCTATAAAAGGAAGCCATGGGAATGCATATTGTAAGATAAATAAAGAGCAAGGTTATGGTGCTGGAATTGTATTAGATATTCTTCATATCCCATCTTCTCCACACTCGTTATCATTCTCTGAGGCCCCTTTCCTCCTTCCCCCAAGAGGAAAGTGTTTTGTACATTTTTTCTTCATATTCTCTAGCATCTAGTGTGGACAAAATATGCCTCCCTAAGGGAGATTGTTTGATTCCCTTTGAAGCTCACACCTCCTAGGTGACACTGCATGTATTTTCTTGACCATTGTGAAATCTAAAGTGTTTCTTTCATTGGCTCATTGTTATGGTTTGCACCTTCTTCTCTCTTTTTCTTTGTATTTCCTTTTAATTTCTTTTTACCTAGTTTTGTTATTAACAAGAGATTGCAGGATTTACTTGGGATTATCACATTTTCTTTATGTTTCTAAATACTCGGGCTAGTCAACATCCTCAAGGGATTTCACCCAATGTGGAAGAGGTTGCACACCTTTTTGCATAATTTCCCACAGCAATATCATATTATGCATGTCTAAATTATTGTATGCTATATAGAGGTGACTATGTAGAAAAAGAGACATGTCCAAAATGTGGGCATGATAGGTGCGAGAAATAAAAAAAATAACTTAGATAAATTACATGGTCCTCCTTATAATATATTGAGACACATTCCTATAATCTCAAGGATTCAAGGGATGTTATATTGCAAATAATTATTTTTGTTGTAGGCGTGGCATGCCTCACATAGAAGTGAGTTGGGAGTTATGTGAACCCAAAAAATTGAATATCCATGAAGCATATAGAGGATACATGGCCTAAAAAATTCAAGAGTGAAGTATAGATCATGCTATTATCTATAGCCATGGATGGAGTTAACTCGTATTCCCTACAAAACAACAATTATTTTGTTTGTCCAGTAGTTTTGATCAATAACAATATCCCCTCATGGTTCTTCATGAAGAATGAACATGTTGTGTTGGATCTTATAGTACCTGGTAAAAGGCAAGTTAAGTGTATGAATTCCTACCTACAACAATTAATAAATTAATTTAAGCAATTATGGGAATGGATAGTTGTATAAGATGTATAAGACCAATCCCAAAAAAGAGTTATTTTACATTGTATGGAATATGTGTGTACACTACACATGATTATTCGAGATTAAGAGTTTTCAATAGTATTAATATTGATTTATTTGTTTATATTCATACCATTATTTTGCATAGTGAATTTTGTGTAATTATCTTCTTTAACATAACATGCTCTATATGCAATCACATCGTAGATATTGTAACGAGAGGGTGTCACAGATGTGAATGTTTTGGACCTTCTATAAAAGGATAGGTGGTCGAACCACCTACAAAATATAGTGTACAAATCCTTGCTGGTATTCCTACCATAATACCATCGTTATAGACAAACAACATTTTTCTTTCAATTGTAAACTAGAGAGAACCGTACAATCTAAAATAATGACACTAGATTAGTAATTAAGGGTCTATGACATGGAGAAGGAGAAGTGTTTTGTACAATTGTTTGATTCAAATGGGAGACCTATGTTATATGATCATACATTTTTTGACACTTATGTTGAGAAAATTCCCATTGGTATGAAATAAATCTGTATTTTATGAGCTTCGATATTGAGAGAATCTTAGGATTTCCTACTTAGTAGATACCATGCATATATTTAAAAATGTTTCATCTTATTTATGGATCCACATATCATCGAAAAAATTGATATGTTGGGTGTTAGGATAAATATTATTTATTCAATTACTAAAAGAAAACATTGTCCAATAAAATAAAGTAGAGGATAAGTTGGTCCCTTTTGGTCTGCCAACATCATGTTCATGCCAAGGTTGTTGATAATAGACTTGTTAGACTCAATTATGGAGTAGAACCCGAGTTCAACCAATATAGTCCTACTAGCCATTATGATTGGAACAAAGTAGATGGAAAGTTAGGTTATTCGAAGAAAATACAAGAGATCATGCTAGTAAACTTCTCGTCCTTTCAATTTGTTATTTTTTATGTTCAAGTGGTGGGATACCTTTGATTGGAGGGATGTCAAGGAGGAATGAGATAGTATGTATCAACTCTAAAATGATGTGGGATGAAACTAAGGAACCTTATCTTTTCCCAAAGCACTACAACCAGTTTTTTTTACCTAAATGTGTTGGATAAGGATTGGTGGTTCATGCTAACACACGACCCTAGATCAAACATATTTTTTACAACAAAATTTTTATAATTCCAAACAAGAAAGATTATAAGGGTGATGAAAAAAAGAGACCGATATGTACATGTTTTTTATTTCAACATTTATATTGTAGAGATTTCATTTTATTATTTCTATTTATAACTAGTCAACGTTTTTTTCCTATTCATTAGAGAAAAACTAACCATTTTAAACCATCATGTTAGAAATAAATAAAATTATTTTGGAATATCCTAATAAAAATATTGATTATGAAGATCCTCCTTCCATTTTGACAACCTTATGATAATGTAGCATATTAAAAAGGAGAAAAATTAAGTACTTAAAAGAGGCTTAGTAATGCACGTCTTTTTATCTCATTGCATATTTAGTAAAAAGCTTCAGAATTATTTCACGATTTAATGTGGATGACGTTATCATAAATTAAAAGGACTGGGATACATAAATTGTTAGATCTAAGTACTATAATAATAATTTTATTAAAATTAATAAAAAAAAATTAATAAAAAAATCAAAAGTATTTAAGAATAATTTTAAAAATATAATTTAATAAAAAAATATGTAAACATGTTTGATTAATCATTCAAGGTTGTAATATATTGTTGCACAACAAATAATTTACATTGAAAATTGGTTAAACATTAGATAATGACATTAAATGATTATTCCACGATTATTCCACAAGGCATTATAGCAAAATAAAAATAGCAAGTTAACTTTTATGTTGAAGATCCTTAAAAGGGAAAGTAAATGTTAAACTTGATAATATGATACTATAAAGAAATATATTTTTATTTCCATTTTAATTATCTATGTTTTACTATAATTCCAAACAAGTTGGCAACCAAATAAATAGATATATAAATTTAACTGAACTTATATATAGTGTTGTTTTTCAGAACTTTTAAATCTATTTTATTTATGAATGTTTTTGGATATAATATAAATTATAATTAAGTTAAAGTATTTTAACTATAATTGCCTATAAGTTTAGGTGTTTTTGGAGATTTTAAAGACATATTTTAGAAAATGTTGTATTTCACAATATTTACAATTCATACATCTTCTTTAAATAATCTATAAATAAAATATTTATTATTAATATTAAACATTGTTAAATTTCATCTAAATCTTTCATCAAAGATTACAAATATTTTTTTTCAATGTTATAGCTAAGATTATTTTTGATGAATTTTTAAATCATTTTAGTAGGTTAAAAATCAATTTAATGTATAATGTGTTTACCTATCTAGTATTATGTGATTAAATGGAATGGTTTAATAAAAATGAATTTGACTATAATTTTTTCCATTCAATTTGGAAGTATTTAGAATGAACTTAGTATGTCTAAATCTATACTCGTAAAAAAATTTGAAAAAAAACAAATATCATATTTATTTTGATGAAATTAAAATTTAACATACTTTTACTAATTTAATCAAGACATTGAAATTAAAATGTCTTTACTTAACGACAATGAAGAGTATGAATATAAACTCTAGTAATCATAGTAGCTTATCATTCATTATTTTCGTAGTGAAGTAAAATTTAGTGATCACAAAAATGAATACTATAAATATAAACTTCGATAATTAGATCGGTTAAACAATATATCCATCTCTAATTTAAATCACTAATACATATCCAAATTGATTTCAGAATTGAGAAATCATTAATGTTTTAATCATTAACATATACGATGCATTTTACAAATGATGTGATTAATGTCAATGTGATATTAAAAGGCATACTATACATGAATGCTAATATAAAAATCAATATATATGTCAAATATACATCTCAAATATGTCAAATGTTCCATATCAAATGTGAATGGGTGATATTGTTGATTGTACAACATCAAGAGTCATTCTTTGGACTTGTGAGTCATATCAAGTCCTATGTATCCTCATATGATTGAGGTGGAGATGTTGTATTGTAAATATTATGAGTAATATCAAGCTGACACTTGTGTGTAATATCAAGACTAGACTTGTGAGTAATATCAAGTCAAGTATTCTCATAGAATGTACCCTATGAGAATGAATCTTAAATTGTGGAGATGATCTTGTGTTGTATCAAGGTTGAATTCTTTTGTTATATCAATACCGTGAACCGCCATTTGTTGAGGTGGTTATACTATGTGATATATTGCTAGTCATAGTCACTGAGTGCTATAAGTATCCTTTCAGGATTTGCTTCCCCTAGAGTGAATTACTTTATCATATGACCATATAGCCCAAGTAATATGTATGATCATCAGTATGTATGGAATAATTCTTCTGAGTATGATATGATAAGATTGATAAATAATTAATACACATATGGACCATGCATTAATTATTTAATAATAATTAGATAAATCATAGAGAAATAGAAAGAGAATTTCCCATGCAAATGTCTGAGTGAACTCAAGTTATAAAGCTTCAGTAAAATATGAATGCCTCAATCAATGCCCCAGTTAAAAAATCATTTGAACTATTAATGAATGTAATCAGTTAAGTAAAGAAGATATTAATGTTCATCAATAAACATGCATCAACTAACTAAATAGATTCATGCAAAAGTTAATAATAGAAATTGTGCATTGTTAACACCAAAAAATGTTCACCTATCTCTCCATGGTCTAAACCATACTCATACATCATATTCCCTCTATTATTTCCTCAATTTTGACCTTAAAAACTACATTTCCACCCAATATGGTCCAAAACATTATTATTAATTCCCCATAAATGAATGGAAGTTGAGCATTTATTGTGATTTATCCCCACTCTCTCCAAAAAGGACCAAAAACTCCTAAAATGTGAATGGGTCAAAATACCATAGATAAATACCATGGACAATAAAATACCAAGGGTCATTACCATGGGTAAAAAAAACTTGGACCATCCTATAAATACATTGTGAACGCCTCCCCCAAAACACTTTTTCCATTTGCTCTCAGTCATACCATACATTTTTCTATCAGTATTCCCATATTTTTCCACGCCATTTCCCATGGTGTATGTTGAGATTACTCCATACCCATTAGGATCCATTCCCCATTTGACAACCATTCGCGGAAGAGATTGGAGACCCAAACCGTGGATTTGTGGGACCATTTCCTCGGACGGCTACGGTGGCCCACATTTCAGACAAACGATATATTTTGTCTTGTTTTGCATTAGTTAGTATTATATATCTGAAAAGTCTAAAAATATTGTTATTGTTGTTTTTGCTTCCTGTTATAATTGTTGAACTCTACCCTATGTTATGGATGAGCTAGGGTAGGTTCTTTTGCACATAGTTGGTGAGAAATCCCCACTACATTTTTGGCGACTCCACTTGGTCGATCCATACGGATTCTTTTCTTGCAGGTTTTTCTATTGGTTTTTTCTCCTTTTCTACCTTCAACCATCACATATTTGAACCCCTCGCAACAGATTTGAACCATTGTTTAATCAATTCCTACCCCCCCGACCCTAGCCGACATCCTTTTTTTTTAAAAATCCAGCTCCGATCGAGTCAAACTTATTCGACCGAAAGTTGTGACCCAGTCGCACCTTTTTTCTCGATAAGTGTGACCTAGGTCGTACCTTCAGAACGATCTCGGTCACTACTATGACTCAATTTTGTGCGACTTGTCGTGCTTAATCCTATATTTTGTGTGACCTGAGTCTTTTGACTATTTTTCTTCCCTGAATGTGATTGTTTCCGAATTTTGTGTGACCTCAATCATGCATGTTCCACCAATAGGTGTGACCTGTAGTTTTTCAGTCCTTTTTTATGCTTGAGATCCTTGTTCTAGACCCCCTGTCTGTGTTTTCCTCCTCCAATTTTCAAATTCTCATGACGTTCAGAGGGGGTTTTATCAATACCACCCCTAAATATATGTTTCATGGCATCTTCTAAAAATTTCTCCTATAAGTCAAAAGAATTTTAGTTTTGGAGGTGGTGTTTTAAAGACCATTGCCATAAGTTCAATTCTCATGTCTTTTTTGGGGGGAGGGATGGGGGGGTTAGAAGGACTTCCCCTAAATATATTTTTCATGTATGTTCTCAATATCCATCCTTTTGAAGAGTACTGAAATTTACAAATGATTACCCTGAAATTGACCCTTAATTAACCCCATAATTGACCCATAATTACCCCAGTTAACCACTAATAGCACCTAAATGACCCCTACATGACCACTAATTACCCTAAATAATCCATGCTAACCACTAATTAACCCTTGATAAACTCTAAATGTTCCCTACTTTCTTAGAAGGAAAACCTCATGGAGAAATCCAAGGGATGCCTCTAAACATTCATAGATGTCACATTCCCTATTAATCCCAGTGATGCAGACTAGTGTGCCTCACACATAATGATTTGAAATGGGCACATGCCACCATGAATCTAAATAAATGTCAAACATCATGAGAAACCTTGGTTTATCTAATCCTTGTGCTTAAATGTCCCCTACTTATCCATAATTCACCCATAATTACCCCTAGTTAACCCATAATTGACCCCTAATTACCACTAAGTAACCCTAATTGACCACATAATATTAACCCATAATTACCACAACTCATTACCCAATAATTACCACTAAAAGACCCTTAATTACTTGTAATTGACCACAAATTACCCTTAAATGATCACTAATCAACCCTTAATTACCTTTCATTTACCCATAATTACCCATAAACGACCCCTAACTCTAGGTGGGGCCCGAGTCCATCACATAGGCATTATAGAGGGAATTTTTTGGCTTGTGTGTGGGATATGGTGGCCATTTTTGGATGTATAACACCATGATATATTTTTACTAATATACCATGGTTTGGGATTAAACTCTATGGTCTGATTTCATATAGTTTCATCTAGGTTTCATGAGTCATGTGTAGTTCCACAAACAACCACACATGCCCTACATAGGAAATATTTAACATATGAGTGAGATATGTTCATCATTTTTAGAATTAACATACCAAGTGTGGTTCTTTATGACAATGCCATGGTCTAGGAATAAAAGGCAAGGCACCAGTCTATAACATATATTTCTATGGGGCTCACATGCCATGTTTTGTCACTTTAGGTATCACACATGCCCATAATACATAAGATTTTTCCTCTGGTTTTGATATGATGGTGATTCAAGGTTTGAAAGGCATGATATGTTTCTTGGGGATAAGGGCATAGTTTGGTGCAAAAACCTAGGTTTGAAATCCATGGAATCTATCTCTAAGCCCTACATGTCATGCATGGGGC
>LPNX010295109.1:0-15608 GCA_001517045.1 Pseudotsuga menziesii | reverse complement strand
ACTCAAATACATAATAGAAACATCCCGGAATAAACATCGGGTTACAATATATGAAATATATAGAAGAATACATTCCGAAGTTACATATACATCAACAATAAGCCATAACATAGGCCATGCATAATCAATATTTGGCATGTGAGTAAGATGTAGTGTCACATTTGAAGGATTAGCACACCAAGGATGGTCCTAAAGACACAAGTCATGGACCATGGTGAATATTCAGAATTTTATTCCATAACATGTGGATTGCGGGTTCTATATAGGCCATCAATGAGGCCCTAACCCATGTTTTCCCTATGACATGGATATGGTGACCAATTTTAGGTTTCTCACATCATGGGTTCTTCTTGGTCACTAATACATGGTATGATACCAAAACCCATGTTGTTGGCATAACACATGTGTCTATGGGGCTCATGGTCTTTGCATAGTAACCCACATCATTGCATAGGGCCTGTGTAGGGAATCCTTAGCCTACATGTGATATGGCCACCACATTGAGTAGGGGAACACTAGGAATGGATCTTGAGGAACATTCCATGATTAAAGAAAAAATCTAAGACCTTATGCTTTCATGGTCTATGTGTAGGGCCCTATGCATTATTACTTTACCTTACAAGTGAGATATGGCAACCATTTCAATATTTGTAACATTGTTCAGTATGGTTCTTGTGGCCTATACCGTGGCTTGTGAACTAAATTTAGGGTATAATTCCACATTAATTTTCTATGGAGTTGATGGTCCATGCATGTTAAACTAGACTACCACATAATAACTATGTATAGAATATCTATCCTAGATGTAACATTAATTCCATTTGTGGCTCACGAGTGATGCATTGTAAGGCCTTAAGACATCACATAATCTCCATAGAGGGAATATTATTTCAACTACAAGTGGTATATGTTGGTGGTTTATGGTGTCGTTCATTATACTGAATACTTCAGAGAGTCCCTTAGGGCCTAAATCATGGGTTTCATCCCTAACCATTGTTAAGTCCTTGAGACCCATCAATGCAACATTTAAGAGTGTGGATTAGGTGGACCATTTATGTGTGTGGGTTAGGTGTAAGTCCTTAAGATCCATTAATTCAAAATAATGATTTAAAAATTGGAAGTGGTAATGGTTTACCCAACATGGTTGGTGAAGGTAGTGTTAATCACAGCCCCAATAATGAGGGTACACATATCGGATTGTATGGAAAATCATTATTCTAATGATGAACATGCACATGTACAAGAACAAATAACATTGAACCCAATGTAAGAGAGATTGTAAATTAAATTAATTTTGGCACTAATGGAGAACCTCATGTAACAAGAATCTACATATGACAAGGATACCAAGTTTACTTGGGTGCACGATGCTGCATATTGCAAGATTTGTTATCCCCTTTTAACTTAAAAGTTGTCCATGGATGGACAATAAATAGTTTCACTAACCTTCCACAGTAAGTTTGTTTTTTACTAAATGGAAATTTCAAGTTTTTTATCAATAAAACTTTCCAAAAATTTAATGTCGCTATAAACTCTATTTTATCATTGTTGATGGCATTGTTAAAGGTTGTTATCAGGCCTGCAACTTCCAATTAATAACAAATTGCCTAAATCACAATAAGATCATGTCATTAACAAATGATTTAGTTATGGATGTTTCCAAGTGGAATGATGCATGTCCCAACGACTACATGCTATATTATGGATATGGTAAGGAATATTTAGATTAGTGCCCAAAAATGTAGTGAGCAAAGCTACCATATAAGTGCATTATCAAAAAAAGGTAGGATGAAAGGTACTTTTCTAGACAACTTTATCCCCACAATTTGAGAGGTTATTTAGATGCAAGGGAATGTTAGAGCCCATGGATTATCATGTGAGTAGAAGGATCAGATATGGTGTTATGAGGATGCCAGCTATGGATTGGTATGGCATAAGATTGAGAAGTGGCAATTTCTCAAAGATGAACCATAGAATGCAAGAATATCATTAGCATTGGATAGTGTGAATCCTTATGGAAATCAATCAACACAATGGTCTACATGTCCAATACTTGCTCTCAAAAACAACATAACCTCATGGTTGTCGACAACAAAGGAAAATGCTATGTTGACACTGATCATACCAAGTTGTACTTTATGGAAATGCATAGTATTGATTCCATGTGCTAATGGTAAGTAATTAATGATGCAAATTACAAATTGAAGTTAATTGTTTTACAGGGCCAAATCAACCTAAACGTATGGACACATACTTCGAGCCTTTAATTGGTGAGTTATTGATGCTTTCGTTATAATTTATAATGAAACAGTTCTTATGGTTATAATTTTTTTGTTTTATAACATGGTATTAGATTCATGTGCTTTGATTTTGAAAGATTTAGGAGATTTCATCTCGAGAGAGTTCGTACATGTGGAAATTCCTTGTGTTTCCTAACCATATGGGAATTTAAAAATGATGAATTTTTCAACTTTCTTAGTTATATAAGAAGGAAGAGGCAATTACATCTAGCCATGATAAGCCGACCAATCTTAGTCAATAAAAAATGAAACCAAAGCCATTTATTCTCTATATGTTTGGCTAAAGGAGGAGCAAACTGAAACCCTTCATCATTGTTGAGTGATGTCGAAGATCCATGAACAACATGGAGTTCTTGTTCTCAACTCAAAAGATAATCATGGCAAGTTTTGTAAGTCCTTGGAGGACATGCAATGTTGATTTTGACACACTAAATAAATGTTTAATGCAACTATAAATGTTCTTCTATTGAGACTAATAGATGCATAATTTCTATAAAATGAAATCCATGTATTATAATACAAGGGAAAATTATATGAGAGGAAATGCCCTTTATGCCTCCTGAAGAAAATTTGGTTGTCTTGTTGGAATGAAATTGTGCTTGTTATTTTCCTATTAATTTTCTTGTTCATGTTGACTACAAGTTTCATATTTTTCACTAAATGATGTGTTATGGTGCATCATGAATTTTCCATGCAAGTTTGGTAGGTGCATTAAATAAATATATTGGTATAAGACTTAATTGTTTAAGTTAGTTACGTGAGATGTTAGTTGTTAGTTAGTTATACTAGTTTCTTAGTATATATGTGCATAAATACATATATTTTCACTATGTTCACATTATGAGATTTAGTGATTAGAGGACATAGGGGTTAGGGGGTTTATTTAGGGTGAGGGGGTTACATTTAGGTGGATTAAGGGGTTAGGGGTATAGGGGGTTAGGGTTTAAGGGATTCATGGTTAGGAGGGTTAAGGGGTATGGGGTTAGGGGATTTTGGGTTAGCGTGCTAGATATGATTCTTTTTAGGATATTTATTTATGGTCGTACGCCCTTTTTCTCTCTGTTTGTTTTTTTTCCATTTCTGATACTATGTTTGGAGAGAACAAGGAACATGAACAAGACTTGTATGTAGAGACCCTTAATATTATTAATTTCTTTTTCACACTTTGGGATTTATTTCATATTATTATGTGGTGTACTTATTATACTTTATAAATAATAGATCTCAAACACTTTATGTTTAAAGGAAGTGTGACCCAATTTTTGTTGAACTAGTGGAGTTATTTTTAGTAGATATGACACATAATTTTAGTTAGGTTGATATTAGCTTATATACAAGGGATATATATAATATAGCCATAAAACATGGAATAATAACATGCATATAATGTGCATTTTTCTAACGTCCTCGACCCTCAAACCAGTGAAGAGGACACTACTATCACCAACATACGGGCAAATAGCCCCATGAAGTTGAACAGACATATAATGTTGACATAAAAAGCTTAAAGCATAAAACATACTAAGATGCATAATCCTTCATATACATTGCGGAAGAAAACATACATTCATTCAAGCTTACATACCACATGTTCCTTATCTTCATTAATCAGTAAATATAAATGCAGAGACAAAATAGTTAAGAGTACTTATCTAAAATAGGATTCGTCCCGCAACCAGCTACGTCACTGCAATGTTCCACCCAACCATAGGCTAGCATGCTCATCAATCTCTCAGCAACACTGCCACCCTTGAGCTGGGCATGATTCCTCAAGGAATAAGGGTCAAAGAAGGCTTACACATAGCCAAGGTACACAAATCATCCAAGCCCACACAGTAGGGTTTATCAGGCCGTCGAGGAGTTAGGGAAGGCTAAATGCTAAGCTGGTGGCCTCAACGGAGAGCTAAGGACACCTACACCAGAGCTAACCCTGACCTCTAAGACATCCACACGCCCAACACCAGGAATCAATCCTTTCTCTGTTTCATAGTCCCTCGGGCCCTTACTTCCCTTTCCAATATTCTTCAAGGGTTGTGGAGAAGAAAGTCAACAATATCACCCTATCTGAGTGGTTCTAAACACCAGTTTCAAGCATACCCAGCCTCTAATCCTATTCTCAACAATTCGAAGAACAACCACTGCATACCATAGTAAAACAATTAGCTCACAGCTCTGTGAAGGAGGTGAAGACAACAGGGTGACAACCCCAAATGACAAGGTGAACATAGCTCAGGTTAAACACGATGATTCAGAGTTGTTCTTGGCCCTAGCATGGTTAAAAAAACTCAACAATAACCCAAAAAGGTACTTTCATACACACAACCCAGAATCAGGGTAAATCAACAACAACCCCAATCATATAAGGAAACGGCGGCAGCATTACATGGTCTACAAAAAAAGGGAAAGAATCCAGATTCCCAACACTAATCCCATAGCACACGATTCTTCAATGCAATCACTGAAGGAAGTTACACAGACAGAAAATGGGAAAAGAACCGATTCTCAATCTGTGCATGAGGGGAAAGGACGCGACCAAAAAAACTGTGGAAGAGAATGCCACCATGATCCAATGATGGAAAATAGAACATTACACAATCTAAAAATGGTGGAAAAAGACACCGACTCTCAGTGTGAACATGAGGGTGAACACAACTGTAGACTAGCAACTTCGTGAGCGGAGGGAAGAACCGAGCCCCCCAACAAGGAAATGCACACCCTTAACTCAGCTCTGTGTGAGGAAGATGAACTGGCCCCCTTCACATCCCTGCATTAGAGTGAACCCAATGGCCAAGAGAGTGGTGTAGTGATGGTTTCTTTACCCACGTGAAGGTGGAGAGATGGCTGGTCAAGTGAGCATGTGGTAAAGACTGACAGTCCTGCCACGCTCCACTGCCTCAACTACTCAGCAGAACATTAAAGTGGTGATTGGATGAGACAAGGGAAGGTGAGCAAAACAAACAGGGTGGTGACACATGGCTTTTCCCCCCCATGGGTTAGAAAACCCCCTCTTAACCATAGGAATCATGCCCTTTTCATTCAACATTGCACCATCATAGCTGGCTATAGGTTTACTTTAATTGATGTGCGTATTTACATGATGCCAAAGATATAATGTGTCGAATAGCATGATATACCATTGGCAACGGTCCCTATTGCTGAAACATACACAACCAAATCGATGGTTGGGCTTTTGCCTTTAGCTCCTCACCACGATTAATTACAATATATAAATAATGTACCTTTTAATGTAACCGGGGTCAAAACTGGGGACATCACAATCCCATCCCCCTTGGAATAACACCATCCTTAGTGTTCCAATACATAGGAATACATATATAATTTGCACATCCAAAATTTCAAAATTTTGCATATTTATCCCATGTTCAATTATTTACTTGAACTTTTAGGACCAAGCCCCTCGGCTTCCATGAGCTTCTCCTACTAGTTCTCAGCTTTTGGCTCATCCCTAAGTCGAGGAACTTTGTGGCTGCTGCCCTCTTTATGTTCCCTTGTTGGGAATTCCCGGCTTAAATGATGTCCTCTGCATTTCCAACATTTCGTTGGCTGCCTCATCTTTACCTGCTCAATTTCCCTTGAGTCTTTCTGCCTGGACCGTTTCTTAACGGATCTCTTGGATGAATGTCCCACCATTGATCCACTTTCTTTTCCTTTACAGATTGCCCCCATAAGTATTTTTACCTCCTTTTGCAAACCAATAGAGTCTTGCAAAATCTGGTGGTTCATCTCATTCTGCCTTTTCTGTATCTTGGGCATATCTCCAAGATTCTCTTAGGTCCTGGAAATTGTTTGAAGGAGACTTCCAGCCAAGTCCAACAACTTTTGGTCTGCTGCCATGATCAATTTGTACCACTGGATTTCACCTTTCTCAACTGTGAAATGCATCATTGAGATTTTATTAGACTAAGCATAGTATAGGCATTAATATCAGTTAATTAATTGCCCAATTGGAATGAAAATCCAAGTCTAATCAAGGAGACTTTCATATTTTTCATGCCTTCCCAACATGCACATGAGCTCATTCATGTCCATTATTGGGCAGGGAATTAAGCATTCCAGCATTCACAATTTACTTTAAGCAAATAAACACATTCTATTTTCAGTCAGGCATGCATTCAACAATCCTTTGTTTTCACAATGCATAAATATGTATATATATATATATATATAATCAAAAGGGGCAAGAGAGAGCAGCAAGAGTTTTTCCCCTCTTTGTTTTGTTTCATCCTAGAATCCACACCCCGCTATGGCCTTTCATGCTCTCAGCCTCTTTCACTTCACCGTGAATGCTGGACCAATCCCTCTTGGTCATGACACTTAGTGTCTCTGGTCTATTTCAGACCTCTCAACCATGGGGCCTCCCCACATGGTTTGTCTCAGCTGCTAGGAACTTCATAGTCTCACTAGCACCTTTTTCATTACTACTCATTCTGAGCTCTTCGGGCTCTTCGGGATAGTCACACGTCCACACGCACCCCTAGGATGCTCTCATAGTCCTTGCTTCTAGTGATACCTATATTCAAACATTGAATAAATTCACATGTTTAGTTTATTCTCATCAGTTTTTACCTCTTAACAAGGGTTTAAAACATCATAACCAAATCATATACACATGTATATTCATAAGCAATATATTGCAAAATAATGCAATACTTATCTGTATTGCACGTTTCCTCATTGGTCCACAGGATCATGCTTCACTTTGCAAGCCTTGGGATCGCCTATGGACTTGGATGTTAGGCCAGCATGCATGCTGCTTCACAACATCCTTATATATATATCAGGCACAGTCAAGCCAACCATATCACAGAAGAGACCACTCCCTTCTCTAATTTGACAGTCCCTCAGGAATGTCTCCTTCTCTGTGCTCTTTAGAGAGACCACTCCCTTCTCTGAGTTAACAGTCCCTCAGGAATGTCTCCTTCTTTGTAGAAGGTAGGATGAGCTCAAGCCATTGTTCGTTTAGTATACAATACCAGACTAAATCTATTTACCCTGACAACACAAGCAATATAAGCATATTCGTTAGCGTTATTGCTCTAAAACCGTAATCATGTTTCATATCATTCTCTATCAAGTATTGAGACACCAGGAGTGTGTCAACTCCCTAGGGTGTAATCAATATTAAAAAACCCTTCCATGATCCGACATCGGGAAAGTCTGCACCCTTTTTCGGTGTGTGCCATGTAGGCCCTATGCATACTCAAGAAATCTGCCATAACAAAATCAAAACATGCTCTACATATTGAATTTAACAATTTGACATGCATATTCTTATGTAGGGTCACATAGCACTTATCCATTTTCTGAGGTAGTATTCCTTCGTTATGAGGAATGGGGGCTCCCTTCTCTGATTTGATAGTCCCTCGGTTTTCCATCCCAATTCCTCTTTGCATTTTGTATCCACACATGTCTTTCTGACA
The DNA here is from genome assembly GCA_001517045.1 of Pseudotsuga menziesii. Classification (NCBI taxonomy): domain Eukaryota; kingdom Viridiplantae; phylum Streptophyta; class Pinopsida; order Pinales; family Pinaceae; genus Pseudotsuga; species Pseudotsuga menziesii. The sequence goes on along the minus strand of LPNX010295109.1, from coordinate 7,867 downwards.
TAACCTATGCCATCTCACTCATGTTGTTTACCAAACATGCAGTGCAGATGAGACATTTCCAAAATGTCCAATGGATTTTCACCCGAAACCCATTTCTAAGATAAGGGAAAACCTCCCCATGAAGTTTGGCTCCTACAGGCCATCACACATGATCTTCCTGTAGTGTGTACCCATGGCACATTCATCAAATAGACAAACAGTCCATTATTATCTGATAATACAATCCAAATTTGATTGTTCCATAACCAAGCAATAACATTAGTAATTAAATTCAATGAGAATTTGCAACTCTGTTTAATACATAAATTGATTTGCTTGGAAATGAGGTGATCCTAAATTGTGGTTATCTTGTAAGAAGCACCACTATTCCCATTATAATTTTATGCTTACTATCATAACATGAATACCCACTTACAATGCATCCTCCTGACACAATCTTATGCAATCCAATAGTGATTAGTAGTTGTCAGCAATTTCTCAAATCCGAAATTCACAAATTCAAATTTAACAACCCATTATGCATACATACTATTTTTGCAGCCATGAGACTCTTCTCATAAGGTTTGGCTCTTTCACATGGTAGATTTCGGCATTTTCCATGGTCTTACTCTCATTGCCATGCTTTGAACAATCTACCTGAAACCTGAACTTCAATTAGCCAAACACTTGTCAAGTCTAGATGCATAACTTTTTCATTGCTGCAACAATCACTGAAGCATTTTCAGATTTTATAAAATTCAAACACTTCCAGCTGTTAATCACATCAATATTACAAAAACTCATTTACTTCACGCAATCATTATCATACTAAAATTTGCAAGGTCACATCGCTTATGCCAAAATGAAATGTTCAAATACTCCTTACTCCACAAGCGTATCATTGTACTACCTTGCCCTTCCATAGAGCATTTCCAGTAGCCAATTGATCATGACTACCCTCTTCATGCACTTACTATCTTGCATTCATAACAACTCTTGAAATGGTTTCATAATTGTCATCAATTAATCATTTCAGCCATTAGTTATTCATGATATAACATGCACTATCTCAATGCATTCATGCAATGCATCGCAACAATTGTACCCATACTTATGTAATCAGTTACTCACACACTTCATATGCATCCATTCAATGCATAACCATAAGATTTATAAAATCTTTTAATGCATACCCACTCAATGCTACCTTGCATTGATTTAGGAATACTATTCATTCAAACATACCATGCATGGCCTAACCATGAATACTTCATATAAGATGCATTACTATAATCAAGATCATCAGTGTTTACTTTCTTCGGGTTACTAAGCTCATAGCAACATAATACAGGCATAGCATATTTCTATATGAATGCAATATAAAATTCAAATATCCACATGGTATGAGATCTCTTACCTTTACCATTCCAGGCAATTGTCATAATTAAACTCTTACCTTCATGGGCCCTACTTACACCCTTGACATTACCAGTTTGGTTGGTCCTTTGCAGGAGATTGTAGAATTTTCTCAGCAACTTTTGATTCTGGACTTGTTGCCTTATCCCTTTCTTCATAGGGTTGCTGATCACATTCATCAGCATCGGCAAAATATTCATCCATGTCCATGTTGTCGTTGGTTTTCCCACTAATGCCAATACCAATGCAATAATTATCATTAGTGGTTCATTATAAATGTATATTTTACCAACATGTAACATCCTATGCATGCAATGTCACATACCCCAATTTTGTAAAATTATGTAAATTGTTTTATTTTATTTCTAAGACATTATGTTAAACTTAATCCTAAGTAGGGATTGATGACTCAGCAGAGTCAACAGTTATGAGTGTAATTGAGAATATTTTATTAATAATAAATAAATTATGGAGACAACAGCATGGGAGAGCTGTTAAAAGAGGTTACTGGTCAAACTGGTGGTTGGAACTAGGTGGAAAGGAAAAAGACAAGTGGCAGCATCCTCAAACACTTCCTAAGTTGCAGGTGGCAACTTCCCTATATTTGGGGTCATGATTCCCCAAGAAAGTGGAATGTGAGCAGGTGGCTCATTAAATGACAGTTAACCCAACTAAGACCTAGGCAATATTTAAAAGTACTCAATGAAGAGAGCTAAGGCTGCTCAGTTTTTATTTCCAGAAAGAATTCATTCAGCTGAATGTTATTCAGGAATTTCATTTGAGGAAGAAGGGAAAGACAGTAAGGAAGTGCTTTGAGTGAATGTTTGCAGTAACTTGATGCTGATTACAGCTATTTGAGCTGAAGGATCTGACTAATAGTTCTGAGTAGATACTAAGTTGAAGACTGTATCTGTTTTGCTGCACCTAGTTCCAAGCCAGGGAGACCAGAGCAAGCTCGGGGGTCCTGAGAAGTCGCTGTCTGAGCGCTCTCCAGGAATTGGTAGGGAGGAACGGCCTCCCATTGCTGTTGTTGTCCACAACATTAAACAGGTTCTTCATTCATTTCTTTATGTCTTTCTGAGTATAAATGGATAGATGTTATAATTATTTATATGTCTAAATAATTGTTTAGTATCTTGGAACGTTAGTAGCAAAAATATGTTAGTATCACTGTGTTTTTCCACATCTGATATCATCAGATAGTACTCTAGCACAGCCTTTCAGTGTTGGGAAGTAGTAAACTTCTGAACTGAGCCATATTTTAACTTGCAGTTTACACAACTGTTTTTCTGTCTAACTCACTAATTGTATTAAACAGTTTAAAATATTTTAGTCCTGTAAGTAACCTTGTTTTAAAGTTAGTACAAGTATTTTTGCAGTTAAGTTTAATTGTTCTTCTATCTTGAAAATAATTTATTGTTATAGAGTTAAAATGAAATATTACTGACAGAAGAATATACGCATATTTTCTTTCTAAGATACTGCATACACATATATTCCAGCTAGGTTAAAGTATAATTTCCTAACTGTTATTCTTACTTTTAAATCTGGTAAATAGATGCTATTCTATGTACAAGTATCTTTACAAATCCTATAAAAATTACTTTAACTCTTAGTTTAGTATTATACAGAGATATACAAACACTAAAACCAAATAATGGTTTAATCATATTAAAAACCATAATCAAAGAATATTAAGGAGTAATATTATGTTATAATATTAAATTACAGTATTGTATTACAGTGTTGTATTATAGTACATACAATGTAATAAAATGTTATACAAACAGTATAATAAAATAAATACAGAAACCTAGTATATTAAAGCAGAGGGAATAAATAATAAAATATTTATAACTAATCTTTAGTATGTTTATTTTTATAAACTAAATTAAATATTGTTAAAAGACAATTAATATTAATCGAAAGATTTCATTAATAAATAAAAATGGTCAAATATTCATTACAGTCGCATGGTATAAACAATAATAATATATTATATGAATTTAAAAACAAATAATCAAGCTTAAATAAACAAAGGTATGTCTCAGTACCAAATTAAAAGATACAAGTACTGAATGCTCGATAATCGATCTTAAACATTTTTTTTAAGCTTAATCATTAAGCTAACGAGACAAAGGTCTCTACACACAATCTTTTAAATAAAAACCAAACTGATAACATTTACAGCTGGGCCGTTAATAGACACAGTAGATTTCTTTTGTTTTATTCTTCCATCTTAACATTAAATAATGCAAGAAGAAGAACCAGATTTCTTTTTATATTAAAACAGAGGGTAAAAACCCTATCCATAATAAGCAGTAGCATAAGAATTACAAATACTCTGTTCATTAAAAACCCATAGCTGTAAATGTGAGGCTCACGCCTGCAAAATGTTAATACAGTAAACATATGGCTCTCGGCCTTTAAAATATATTAACACAGTATTAAACAAGGCTCTTAACTTGCATAATGTCTTCAAAATCTACAGCACTGTTAAAAACAACACATTACATTCACGGCCGTAGCCAGAAGACTCTCGCAAGAGTCAGGGTTTTACCCTTAGAAACAAAAGAAAAACTGTAATAATAACCCTTAACACTTGGAGGATAACAGGTCAGCCTCGGCCAAGATCTTTCACTTATAATCATCGCAGGGAGTAACCCTGCCCAAAAACTAATTAAAATAACCTACAGTCGTACGCTAGCAGAGAATCAAGAACCACAGAAGTGCACCCATTCTTCACAACCAGCAAGGAGGATGCCACGGTTGGGACAGGGCTTACCCGTGAAGCGTGAAGCCGAAGCTGTGAGCGTGCTTCTCTGCATCAAGGAGGTCGTTGCTGCCATCAAAAGACAGTCAAGAAGTTAGAAAAACCTAGATAATATCTTATCTAATTTATTCGTTTGCTTTTAAAACTAATGGGTACAAACTATAAATTTATTTACCTGCATTTGTTGAAGTCGAACAACCACCGAAAGGAAACAAGTAACTCAGTATCGGAGTAAATAAACCCTTTCTTCCTCCTGCAAGAATGGGCTGACAGGAAACCGAGAGTTTTCTCCAAAGGAGACGCAGCTGGTAAGTTTTAAAAGGTCTCGTTGCATGCCGTGACCAATAATCACCAGAGTTCTTCAAGTAACCCATAAACCAGCAACGACTCAACGCTGTCAACAACCGAACTACCAATATCTTCACAGAGCTATAAGGGAAGCAAACGAAGGGTACACTAAAATCAACAGCTTGAAGCATGAAACCGACCGCAACAATCCACTAGGGTTTGTAGAGCTCAAGCCCGAAGGCGAGGGAGAAACTAAGGCATGTGAAAGGAGCAATTCAACCTTATAAATGTCCAGTGCATGGCGAGGAGACAGCCACGCCAGCGTTCAAATAATTTCCAATGAGTGGGTCGATTTTGTTATGTTTCAAATCATTGGAGGGCCAACAAAATAATAGCAAGAAGATTTCCTTGTGGTCGTAACTTCGACCTCACCTATATCGTAATACATATTGTAATGTTAGTATTAACCTAAAAACGTTGCAATGCAAACAAATCACTATAACATAACTATGATAACCCTAGTTTAATGTTATAGTATATCTATGATGTTATAATACGTATTACATTGTATTACAGGTATAATGTTAGCCTTCAACATTTAGAGCATTGTATTGAAAACTTTAAACTATATTATAACAATGATATCAATACCCTAGTTGGGTAGTTATAATACAAACCATGCAATTTGACCTCGATTGAGGGTATACCTTTACATGATAGTATAACCAATGAACCATATGTTATAGGATTATAAATGTGAAGCTAGGTTAACTTAGTGCTTAAGGTTTAATGCCTTATGATCTCTTACTTAAGTCCACCATCAAAGCAATTAGTTTAATATTCTTTTTATTGATGAATATTGTTCACTCATAATAGGACCTAGAGAGAATTGTAGAATAAATAGAGGTGAAGCATCTGTGGACTTTACTTATTGCAAACTTTATTCTTGTTATCTGCAGTCAAACTTTTTGTACACTGGGCATAACATGGTAAACAGTAGATAGATAAATAAAATAAAATCAAGTATGATAATCCAGATCTAAGCTATGATCTAGAAAAATAATAGTATGAGTACACTGCAGTGAATTCATTAGATACAGTACTCCATAAAGATATTTTAATGTTACTAATGAAAATGAAAATGGCGATCTATTTTTCTCTAGTGTCTCTAAACTGTTTATCTTGGAATTTTTCTTCCTTGTCAAAAGGAGTACAGGGAAAAGCTATACATGTAGGAAGCTGAATAGTCTGGCTAACATGCATTATATCTATATTTCTTTACTGAATGAATTTGGTAACAGCATATGATTCTATTACTTTAAAAATATCTATTAAGCAACAATCCCAAAACTGTACCTAGATATCTGTAAGAAAAAGAAAACTGTGTGCGTTAGCTTAATAGCTAAGTAAGCCCAATCTAACATAGCATATCCCCTTGCTGTTGCAACCAGAAAGTAATCAGAAGACTGACAAGAAAACTTAGTTTGTTTTCTAAACATAAATAAAGATTATTTAGACACAAAACTAATAGCATTAACTAATCAATATTTAAATATTGCATTAGTAGGAGTTTACGCTATTTATAAAAGTTTAAATTTTTTTGAAAATTTTGGGGTTTTGACATGTGGTATCAGAGCATGGTTCAAACACTAGGCCTTAATGTGGCTCAATTACTTTCCGCATAACAGTAAAATAATATACTAATCTGTATTTTGTTTTATGTGAAAAGCAGAAAATTATTTTCTTTTCTGAATTTAACAGGCAGGTATGGAGAACTTAGGAGCATATGCAATGGAGGAGTCTCCTAATACTGAAACCAGACAAGTACCTAGAGAACCTGAGATAGAGGAGGTAACTGTTCACTCCTCAGAACTGATGCAGACCATAAAGGTTCTAAAGACTGAATTAGAGTCAGTCAAAAGGGACAATGAACGAATTTTGAAGACTCAAGAGGAGTTAAATCAAATTCTGATAGAGAAATTTCAGACTGAAGGAAAAAATAGAAGGTCTGAAATGGAAGAAGCTAGTCATCAAAAAAGTTCCAAAAAGATGAAATTAGCTAAATCTGATAGCAGTTCCTCATCTGAAGGCCTTAAGGAACAACGGAGTTATTATTCTACCAGTGATAGTAGCGAAGCAGAGGTGTATAAGAAAAAGAAAAAGTATAGACCTTACGAAGAGATCTCTGGGGAATTCAAGAAAATAAAACCCCCAACCTTCAATGTAGAAATGGAAAAAGGAGAAGAGGCAGAATCCTGGTTATCCGGGATGAGAAAATACTTTCAGATTTATAATTATTCAAACCAGCTGAAGGCGAGAATGGCCATATATAACCTTTCAGGGAAGGCAGATATATGGTGGCAAGATTTGAAGAGGGTGAAAGGGATTAAAGAAAAAGAGGTCAACTGGAGTACATTCAAAAGGTACTTCAAGAAGAAGTTCCTATCTGAACAGTACTATGAAGAAAGGGCCAAGGAGTTTTATGAGTTAAAGCTTGGGTCCATGACAATGAAAGACTTAAACAGCAAATTTTTGAGTCTGTTGAGGTATGTGCCATACTTAGTTGATGAGAAACCGAAGGTACAGCGGTTTCTCAGCTGCTTTCCATACCATATAAAAGATAGAATCGAATATGACAATCCCAAAACTCTGGAAGAAGCTATGCGAAAAGCAAATTTCTGTTTTGAACAGAATAAAAAGAAGGAAGGAATAGCCAATTGGAAGGCTAAAAAGAATGGTAATCAGGCTGAATACAAGAAAAAGGAGTTTACACCTCAAAAAAATTTTAAGAACAGCAAGAACAGAAACCATTTTAATGGCGAGAACTTTCAAGGAAGCAAGAATGGTGCTTCAAATAACTCCAACAACTTCAAGGGCAGTAAGGAGAATTCTAACAATCACGGAAATTTTACAAAAAATTTTGAAAGGAAGGAACCTCTTAAATGTTGGGAGTGTAATGGCCCACATTATGCGTCAGTTTGCCCAAACCGTAAGAAGCCAAACAACAATATTCACACAATTCAAGATGAAATGACAGTTGGAGACTTTGCAAGGACCATGCCCCGGATTAATGCAGCATTGGAAAATCGGCAAGCTGAATACCAAAATTCCATGGTGGAAGTAGAAGGTATGGTTAACAAAACTTCTGTAACTATTTTGATAGATCCAGGTGCTAGGTTAAGTTATATTTCACCACAGATAGTAGAAAAGTGTTATCTGAATGTTGAAAAGTTTGATAACTCTTGGCTGGTTCAACTAGCCACAGGGGCAAAAAGGAAGGTAAATTGTTATGTTAATGATTGTATTTTAGAAATGAATGGTTTTAAAACTGCTATTAAATTAAATGTGCTACCACTTGGTTCTTATGACATACTTATAGGTATGGACTAGTTAGAACAACATAGGGTAGTG
>LPNX010295101.1:26584-61671 GCA_001517045.1 Pseudotsuga menziesii | reverse complement strand
CACAGTTTAGGGGCACTTGGGTTATTATACACTAATTAAGGTGTAGGCTCAAGTAATTAATTATAAGTTAAGCCGACATGGTTGAGTGCACTTCAAGTCATCGGAAGAATATAAATAGAGAGTGAGAGTCTCTCTATTTATCACTCGTGACTTAGCTCTCTTGCTCTCTCAAGTGTGGCGCACTTTTGGAGAAGGAAATTCTTGGGCTCGACAGAAGACAGAAGGCTACTGTTGTGAAGGGAGGTCATCTTACTGTTTTTGGGTTCACATCTTGTGGTGATACTATCTTAGAGGAAGTTGAGGGGTTTTCTCCATTTATGGTTTCCCCTCCTAAAATATTTGTGTCTCTTGTCTCTTGTGATGTGCTTATGTGATTGCTGTGCTTGTTATTCTCTCAGTGAAAAGATATTAACATAATGCTAGCTTAAATGTTGAAAAACTAACAAGGTGAATTGTGGGAGTTTAATCCCTAAAAATATTAAAAAGGAAACCCGCATTACGGAGGGTCAATTGCGGAAGAATAATTTATAAAGAGTTAAAACATGTTCCGCAATATGCAATCCACATTACAGACGGTCAATTGCAGAGGGTTAATTTATATAGAATTGAAATGCGTTTCACAATCTGCAATCCGCATTGCAGAAAACCAAGTGCGGAAGGTCAAATTATAAAAATTTAAAATGTGTTGCGCAATCCGCATTGCAGAAAGATAATGGTGGAAGGTTAAATTATAAAGGGTTTATTATATGCATTTCACAATCTGCAATTCGCATTGCGGATGTAACGTCCCCAACCCTTCAGACCGGCAAAGAGGACGCTACCATGGCATTAACCATCCGAGCAACCAGCCCCATGAACATGTGCATTCATAAAATGTTGAAACAAAATGCACTGAAGTAGAACATACACAGATACAATTATTTATCATACACAACAGAAGCAACATACATTGATACAAGCATTCAACATGTTCACCAAATTCATTAACAGTAAAATGATTGCAAGAGTAAAATAGACAAGATGACTTATCTTATGAAGAAATTGTTCCACAACCAGCTATGTCGCTGCAACGTTCCACCCAACCATAGGCCAGCATGCTCCTTAATCTCTTAGCAATGCTGCCACCCCTAAGCTGGGCATGATTCTCCAAGGAATGAGGAACAAGCAGGCTTACACATAGCCAAGGATACACAAAACACAGCCAAGCCAACACAATTGGGTTTATCAGGCCATCAACAAGACATCCAAGCCCACATGGTTAGGTTTATCAGGCCATCAAGGAGTTGGGAAAGGCTAAATGCTAAGCTGGTGAGATCATTACAGAGCTAGGAACACCTACACCAGAACTAGCTTGACTTCTAAGACACCCAACACAAGGAATCAGTCCCTTCTCTGCTACACAATCCCTCAGGCCCTGAATTCCCTTCCAGTGCTATTCAGGGGTTGTGGAGAAGAAATCCATCCCTCTAGCTCTGTCTGTGTGGTTTCCAAACACACCAGGTTTCTCAAGCAACTCAAGCCCCCATCCCTGCTCCCCACACAGTCTGAAGACCAACCATTCCATGCATGCAATCAATCAGCAATTACAGCTTAGATAGGGAAACGAATACTGAGTGGTTCTTGGCCCTATCATGGCCAAAACAACTCCCAAGCAAATTACAACAGTCCCAGAACGTATCGCTAAACACAGATCACGACATGGGGAAAGCAACAGTCCGCCCTGGACCATGAAGCCACTAGGAAAACTTACACAGACCACACTAGGGAATAAAATACAGTCTCCTAGCCTGTGCGTGAGGGAAACTTGCACCAGACCCCAAAATACAGAGGGAAAAACATATGCACGAGCCACAAACCGGTAAGGAAAACTTACACATTGTCCCTAAGCATAAAAATGGCTCTCCACGGGAAAAATCGTGAGTGATAGTGACCGAATGGTTCCCAGCTTGCTGCGTGAGTAACAACAACGCAGAACCCAGTGCGTGAGAGAAGATTCACACCAAATCCCAAATACGGATCGAAACACACTAGACTCCTTTGTGTGGAAATGTGAATGACAGTGGGAACGGCTCCTCTCTCCTGGCTGCGTGAGACCAAACAAGAAAGAAGCCTGTGCATGAGAAAATTAACATACTATGGTGAGAATGCGTAGTGGAGTGAGTGGAATGAGGGGCGTCGTCATTCTGCCTCCCATCATGTGGTTCAATCCCCTGGTGGAGTGTGCGTGTGGGCAAGGACTAACAGTCCTACCACACTCCACTCCCAGCCATAACTGCCCCAACTAACAGCAGAGTAAAACAAGGAAAGATGGGAAAATCAAAACAGGGTGGCAACACATGGATTTTCTCTCATGGATCAAGGTTTGACATCCCCCCCCCCCCCTTATCCTTGTGAAAATCATGCCCCTTCTCAATTTAGTTGCTGTGAACGTAGCTGGTTGGGTTCATTTAATTAAAGACATATATTTACATGATGACAAAACTTGATATGTATGCCACATGCCCCGATATACCATCGGTGACAATTTCAACCCAAAACATAACATAACCAATCAATGGTGGGGCCTTGGCCTTTAGCTCCGCACCATGATCATTTACAATATATACATCATATACATCTATTGCAATGGGGTCAAAACGAAGGTGTTACATTCCCCTCCGCCTTCAATAGCACTGTCCTCAGTGCTTTACAAAATTGAACAAAATGCTACACTGGTATCGCCTCAGTGTTCCGCAGAATTGAACAAAAATGGGTGTGCCAATCGCATGGCATCCTCCAAATCCCATGTAGCCTCTTCAGGTCTATAGTGCTCCAATTGCACCTTTACCTTCCCTATGGCCCGGTTCCAGAGCATTGTGAATTTCCTGTCAAGGATGCGCATTGACTCAATTCGGAAGTCTCCCTCGGGTTCCATCTGAATCACATCCCAATTTATCACATGGTTAGGATCATGTATATATTTCTTAAGCAAAGAAACATAAAAAACATTATGAGCTCTACAGGAAATGCGAGTCTATATGCAACTGGCCCTATTCTTTCAAGCACTTCAAATGGCCCACAATATCTTGGTGATAGCTTGGCACAACTTCCAAGCTTTAGGGAACTCTTCTTTGTCCTCACTCTGAGGTAAACATGATCCCCAACACTGAACTCCTTGTTCACCCTATGCTTATCTGCATAGCTTTTCTATCTGTCCTATGTTGCTTTCAGATTCTGCATGATCTTTACAACCTCTTACTCCATTTCCTTGAGCAATTCTAGCCCAAGCACAATCCTGTTGACTGGGTTATCCCAAGTCACAGGTGTCCTACACCTTCTTCCATACAAAGCTTCATACAGACTCATCCCCAAGGATGCCTGCTGTCCATTGTTATAAGCAAACTCTACCAAGTGCAAGAAATATTCCCACTTGGTTGGTTTGTCCATCACGTACATGCGAAGCATGTCTTCAAGCATCTGATTAACTCTCTCTGTCTGCCCATCTGTCTGAGGATGGTATGCAGTGCTGAAGTTTAGCTTTGTACCCAAATTTGCAAACAACCCCTTCCAAAAGTTGGAAGTGAACTTGACATTTCTGTCAGAGACTATTGCCTTAGGCAATCCATGCAATTTGAAAATCTCCTTCATGAATATCTTTGCAATTTCATCTGTCTTATGCGTAGACTTAACCGATATAAAATGCGTTGCCTTTGTCAACTTGTCCACCACAACCATGATGGAATCATGTTGTCTCCAAGTCATCAGCAATCCCGTAATAAAATCCATGGAAATAACTTCCCATTTCCAGTCTGGAATTGGCAAAGGCTGCAACAAGCCTGCTGGATGTTGATGCTCAACCTTTACCTGTTGACATTTCATACACTTCAAAATGTACTCAGCCATATCCCTTTTCATTCTTGGCCAAAATTACTGCTTCCTAGCTGTAGCAATTGTCTTCTAATATCCTGGGTGACCAGAATACGGAGCTTGATGGATTTCATCCATAACAACTCTCCTCAAATATGCTACATCTGGAATATAAATTCTACCTTTATAAGTGAGAAGTCCATCTTCTTCCAATTTATATCCCTCATACGTCTTCTCAAGACTTTGTTGTTGTAATTTGTCTTTTGCCTGCTCATACAATTCATCTCCAGTAGCATGACTAACAATTTGTTGCCTCAAATCTGATTGGCAAATACTAAGAGATGACACATGCATTTCTTGCATCTTCCTGCTGAGTGCATTAGCTTCCTTGTTATCCTTTCCCTTTATGTGCTTGATTTCAAAATCAAATTCACATGAAAACTCCAGCCATCTCGCTTGCCTAGCATTCAGAGTAGGAAGATCAAACAAGTACTTCAGACCATAATGGTCTGTTCTAAGCTCAAATCTTCTACCCATCAAGTAATGCCTCCACATCTTGAGAGCATGTAATATGGTACAAGCTCTAGATCATGAGTGGCATAGTTCTTCTCATGCTCCTTCAACTTTCTTGACTCATAACATATCACATGGTTGTCCTGCATAAGGACTCCTCCAAGCCCTTGTCTGCATGCATCGGTACACACCACAAAATCTTTCTCCGGATCTGCAACTTTCAATACGGGTGCACTGGTGAGAAGATTCTTCAACTGCTTGAAACTTTTTTCACACCTCGATGTCCATTTGAACTTCATCCCCTTCTTTTGCAAAAAAGTGATGACATGTACAAATTTGGAGAATCCCTCAATGAACCTCCGGTAGTATCCTGCCAGTACCTTGAAATATCTTACATCCGTCACATTTCTTGGAGTAGGCCAATTCATAATGGCTTCAATATTTTCAAGGTCCACAGATATACCCTCCTCTGAGATAATGTGACCCAAATACTGAATTCTATCTCTATAGAAGTCACACTTGCTCAGTTTCACATACAGCTGATGCTCCCTGAGCAATTGCAATGTCAATCTCAAATGCTCTTCATGCTCCATCTCATTCTTAGAATACACAAGAATGTCATCACGGAAAACAATGACGAACTTGTCCAAATACCTATTGAAGACACTATTCATAAGGCACATAAATGTAGCTGGTGCATTTGTGAGACCAAATGGTACAACTACAAACTCATAATGTCCATGCCTTGTCCTAAAGGTTGTCTTATGAATATCTTCATCCTCGATTCTCACCTGATGGTAACCAGACCTCAAGTCAATCTTGGAAAATACCTTTGCTCCTCTCATTTGATCAAATAGGTCATCAATCCTAGGAAAAAGGTATTTATTCTTCACAGTAACCTTGTTCAATTGTCTGTAATCAATACACAACCTGAGTGTACCATCTTTCTTCTTTACAAATAGAACCGGTACTCCCCAAGGAGACACACTCGGCTAGATATACTTCTTTTCCAACAACTCTTGCAGTTACATCTTCAACTCTAGCATCTCCGATGTACTCATCCTGTAGGGGGTTAGCGACACTGGTGCTGCTCCTAGGACAAGTTAAATTGTGAAATAAATGTCCCACTTTGGGGGAAGCCCTGGAATCTCATCAGGAAACACATCCCGGAATTCCTGTAACACCAGATAGTCCTCCAACCTAGGAGTTTCATCTCCTAATGTCTCCAAAATGTGAGCTGCATAAAACTGGCAACCCTTCCTACAAAAATTCTTTAACTGCATTGCTAAAACCTGCCTTACTGAAATCACCTTTGGAATACCTTTCACAACTACTAGGGTCCCTTTTTCATTCATGCATTCGAAAGTATTATTGTAACAATCAAGCTTCACCCTGTGAGATTCTAACCAATCCATTCTAATGAGAACATCATAGGAACCAAGCGGTAGAACATTCAGATCTACGTAAGTGACCAATCCATCCATGACCAATGGACATTTCTCAACCATTTCACTAACTTTTCTCTTAGTTCCAGTACTAGCTGGACTAACCAATATTTCCTATGCTTTACACTCTTAAAAGCACAAATCTCCACTACTCTAGGAGTAATGTAACTATCAGTAGAACCAGGGTCAATCAAAATAGAAATAGACTGTACCTGCTACTTCAACCACAGTTGATTGGTGATATGCTTGGTGGTCCTCCAGTGCTGCATAAATCATAGGGACTTCCCTTGCTACTTGACCCACTGTTTCTGATTCTTGAATGTTATAAGCTGGCCTTGCACTCTCATTCTCGAGTGGACAATTTCTGCGCATGTGAGGTCCCCCACATTTCCAACATTGAAGTGGCCCTCTATTCTGTTGTGGATCTTTAGGCTTTTCTCTTGTCATTCCAACTGGTTTACTCGTAGCTTGAGATGGTTGCTTCTGCTAATTCCTGGAGTTAGAAGGTTTGAAACCTTTCTTTCTTTGGTCAAACTTCTCATTCTTCTTGTCCTCCCATGCCTTATGGTAATCCGGTTTACCCTTGCTTTGATCATAACAATACTTAGCCTTCCTTATTGCTTCTTCAAGAGTTCTAGGTTCATAAAACTTGATTCTATCTTTGTAAGACTGAGGTAATCCACTCAGAAAATGTTGGACCTTCACTTTTTCATCTCTGATGTACCGGACATGCCTCGACAGCTCCAAAAACTTATTTGCATATTCTTCCACGGTCCGCTGTCCCAATCTCAGCTCATGGAACTCCTTAATCTTGTCATCATAATACCTGTCAGAGAGGTATTTCTGCTTGAAATACTTCTTGAATTGTTTCCACTTAAGTCTTATTTCATTGATCCTCTTTACTTGCTTGAAGTGTTCCCACCAAATGGGTGCTCTTCCATTCAGATTGAATATGGCAACTCTTGCCTTCATGTTTCCTGAATAATCCTGAACTTGAAAGTACTTCTTTATCCCAAGAATCCAAGCTTCAGCCTCTTGTCCAGTATTTATCTCGCCATCAAATGTAGGAGATTTAGCCTTCTTAAATTCATCCCGAGAGCGATCCCTGTGGTGTCTCTTTCTTTGCAAGTCTGTCAAACTCTGCAACATTGCAGCATTCAACTGATGCTGCTCTTCCTGGGCTTTGATCAAGCTTCTCATGGTGGCTGCAACATCTGATGGTGTCTCTTGGAATCTCCTGCCATTAGACTCTATGTCATCATTTCCATTACAGACGTTTTCTCCCATGGCATCTTGCACATGCTCGTAAGAATCCCGAGCATCATATCCATCATGGGTTCGCATAACTAAACAACAACTTACTTACCAAACTGCACTACCTAGAATACTGCCCTCGAAGGTGACTATGATTCTGCAAACGTGTTAGTAACACAACTGTTAGATGCATAATATTGATATAAATCAGAATGACTTACCTTCTCCTAGAATAATCATAAAATAACAAATTTTCCCAAACACGGGATTTTCTTCATCAAAGAACGTCTATCTGAGGGGAATGACGGGGGTCAAGGGGGCTTGCCCCCTTGTGGCTTCCCCTCAGTTTTTTTTTTCGTAAATCTATGATTTTCATGCAATCTGGCGCATAAGATCGCTGCCACTTTCTCCTTTTTAGCCCTGAAAAATAACTGAAAATCCTACTGAAAAACAGTCGAAATCTGCTGAGAAATCCTCCTTGAAAAGCTCAAAATTTTCTTGTACAAGATCAGGTCTCATCCCAACTAACATTCCGATGTTTAAGCGGTCAGCACAACTAACTTCCTTTGCTGTTCATCGGCGACTGGATCCACTAAGCACTACCACGTCGGCGATCGAATCTTCCAACCTTCGAAAGGATAGTCCATTAGACAGTCAAAACAGTGGACGTTCAATCCACTAACTTCATCCAATGTAGCTCATTAGCAACTGAATTAACTAGGTGTCGGAAATGTGTTCAAATAACCATCGCCGATGGCCGACAATTCCAGGACTTAGAGAAAAAAATTTGAAATTTTCCCTTTAGTCTTCCTTTTTGCCGCTTGATCAGCTCAATTCTCTTCTTTTCATCAGCAAAATAGTTCCATCAACAGCCGCAACAGCCACCCATCATCTTCGATCTTCTTCCAATCGGCGGCCCAATATGCGGAGGCATAACCTGATCGGTATCGGCGGTATCTTCTTGTTGGAAGGCTAGTGCTCTAGGCTTCCGAAACGGTGGGTGCACGAACCACTTTCTACTTTCGATGGTCGATGTTTTCATTACTTAGAAAAATTTTGAACTTTCTTTACTGCGTCAGTGGTTGGAGGCCTTACCCATCGGACGCATAGTTGTCTAGCCATCCGCAACGACGAGCGCTCAATCAACTATGTTCCGCTGATGGACATCGAACTCTTAGAAAAAATTTCCCACAATTTTCCTTCCAACTATCCTCCATCGGGTGTGCTTCTGCCTAGATCTTCGCTACATCGGAATTCCGTCCCACTAAGTGTTTCGATGAACCGATAGTGCAAACACTTAGACAATTTTGTGAATTTTCCAGTCATTCACCGATTTCTCCTGGGCAGAAGGAAACATGCCTCTGCTAACTAGTCTTTCATGGCCCATAGAGGCCCATGTTGCATCCTGCAGGCTCTGATACCACACTGTAACATCCCCAACCCTTCCGACCGGCGAAGAGGACGCTACCATGGCGTTAACCATCTGGGTAACCAGCCCCATGAACATGTGCATTCATAAAATGTTGAAACAAAATGCACTGAAGTAGAACATACACAGATACAATTATTTATCATACACAGCGGAAGCAACATACATTCATACAAGCATTCAACATGTTCACCAAATCCATTAACAGTAAAATGATTGCAGGAGTAAAATAGACAAGATTACTTATCTTATGAAGAACTCGTTCTGCAACCAGCTATGTTGCTGCAACGTTCCACCCAACCATAGGCCAGCGTGCTCCTTAATCTCTCAGCAACGCTGCCACCCCCGAGCTGGGCATGATTCTCCAAGGAATAAGGAACAAGCAGGCTTACACATAGCCAAGGATACACAAAACACAGCCAAATCAACATAGTTGGGTTTATCAGACCATCAACAAGACAGCCAAACCAACATGGTCTGGTTTATCATGCCATCAAGGAGTTGGGAAAGGCTAAATGCTAAGCTGGTGAGCTCATTACAGAGCTAGGAACACCTACACTAGAACTAGCCTGACTTCTAAGACACCCACACACACCCAACACAAGGAATCAGTCCCTTCTCTACTACACAGTCCCTCAGGCCCTGACTTCCCTCCAGTGCTATTCAAGGGTTGTGGAGAAGAAATCCAGCCATCTATCTATGTCTGTGTGGTTTCCAAAAACACCAGGTTTCTCAAGCAACTCAATCCCCCATCCCTGCTCCCCACACAGTCCGAAGACCAACCATTGCACGCATGCAATCAATCAACAGTTATAGCTTAGACGGGGAAACGACTCCTGAGTCGTTCTTGGCCCTATCGTGGCCAAAACGACTCCCAAGCGAATTACAACAATCCCAGAACGTATCGGTAAACATAGCTCATGACATGGGGAAAACAACAGTCTGCTCTGGACCATGAAGTCACCGAGAAAACTTACACAAACCACACTAGGGAAGAAAATACATTCTCCCAGCCTGTGCGTGAGGGAAACTTGCACCAAACCCCAAAATACAAAGGGAAAAACATATGCATGAGCCACAAACCAGTAAGGAAAACTTACACACTGTCCCTGAGCGTAAAAATGGCTCTCCACAAGAAAAATTGTGAGTGATAGTGACCGAACGGCTCCCAGCTTGCTGCGTGAGTAACAACAACGCAGAACCCGGTGCGTGAGAGAAGATTCACACCAAATACCAAATACAGATCGAAACACACCAGACTCCTATGTGTGGAAATGTGAATGACAGTGGGAATGACTCCTCTCTCCTAGCTGCGTGAGACCAAACAGGAAAGAAGCCTGTGCATTAGAAAATGGACAGACTATGGTGAGAATGCGTAGTGGAGTGAGTGGAATGAGGGGCATCGTCATTCTCCTTCCCATCGTGAGGTTGAATTCGTTGGTGGAGTGTGCGTGTGGGCAAGGACTGACAATCCTGCCACACTCCACTCCCAACCATAACTGCCCCAACTAACAGCAGAGCTTTTAATGGTGGTGGTTGGAATAAAACAAGGAAAGATGGGAAAATCAAAACAGGGTGGCAACACATGGATTTTATCTCATGGCTCAAGGTTTGACATCCCTTATCCTTGTGAAAATCATGCCCCTTCTCAATTTAGTCGCCGCGAACGTAGCTGGTTGGGTTCATTTAATTAAAGACGTATATTTAGATGATGACAAAACTTGATATGTATGCCGCATGCCCCGATATACCATCAATGACAATTTCAACCCGAAACATAGCATAACCAATCAATGGTGGGGCCTTGGCCTTTAGCTCTGCACCATGATCATTTACAATATATACATCATATACATCTAATGCAATGGGGTCAAAACCGGGGTGTTACAGCGGAAAGCTAATTGCGGAGGGTTCGGAAGGTTAAATTATAAAGAGTTAAAGTGTGTTCCGGAATCTTCATTACAGAAAGCTAATTGCGGAACACTAAATTACAAAGAGTTAAAATGCGTTCTAAAATCTATAATCCACATTGCGGAAAGATAATTGCGGGAGGTTAAATTATAAAGGATTTATATGTGTTCCACAATCCGCAATCTGCATTGCGAAAAGTTAATTGTGGAGGATTAATTTATAAAGGGTTAAAGTGCGTTCCACAATCCGCATTCCAGAAAGCTAAGTGCAGAGGGTTAATTTATAAAGGGAAAAAGTGTGTTCCATAATCCGCAATCCACATTGCGGAGGGTTAATTTATAAAGGATTGGAGTATGTTTTGCAAGCCGCAATCCGCATTGCGAAAGGATCATTGCAAAAGGATCTTTGAGGAAAGAACTATAACTTCAGAAATCAGAATTAAAACAGTTAAATAAATTGAAGCATAATTGACATAATGGGTTCTAAGATTAGGAAAGGTTAAATGAGCAAGTAAATGCCAAGCTTATGCAATAAGCTCTCAATGTTCAATAATGCCCTTTTACAGATAAGAACTTAAATAATGGGTCTTATATATATGTTATATAAGATTTTTTTTTTCTTTCAGGTGTGTTACATCTCCCATGTTATTTATCTTATACTTGTACATCAAGTACCTAATACAAGGGGGAGAACCACTTCTATTAAAAGAATAGGATAAGGCATATTGTTTTTAATTTTAAAGTTATAAGTTAAAAATTATTTCTAGATTTACTTAATCTTTTTCCAAGATTCTTTATACTTATTGCAACCCCAAAATTCATCACATATATTTAACTGAAAAATATTATGAAATTTGATTCTTTTAGTTAATTTTAAAAAATGATCTTCTCCATTCACATTTTATTTTTTAAACATAAAATGATCTTTTCCATTCACATTTAATTTTTTTAAAACAAGAATCATATTGTTTTAATAATTTCAAATGTATTATTAATATTTTTAATTAAATAATAATTTTATTAAAAAATATAGATTATTATTAATTAAAAAATAAATAAACATAGTGAAGATAAATATAAATTATATTTTTATGTAAAAAAATTAATGAAATATCATGTGTTTATTTAAGTTTATTTGTTAAAATTTTGGTTAAAATATTAAGCAATTTAAAAGCTGATAGACTTAAAAAAAATTGACATGATATTGATAAAATTCATATTATTGTTGTCAAGTTTTGGAAGGGATTTTTTGTAACATTCCCAAAATTGAAAAATAAATATTTATTATTTATTTCAGCAAAAACATTATGTTAATTTTTATTATAAAGTTTATAACTAAGTGGGTCAAGGATGACTGTAATTGAAGAATTGTTTATTTTAATAATTAATAAAAGGAGACACCTATTCAAGGGAGACTGTTAAATGAGTGTTCACTACCTAGTATGAGGAAGGAGCAGTTGTATAAAACTGGTTGACAAGTGGAAGCAATAGCATTCACTTTCTAATTGTTGCAGAAGCATAATCCCTAAAAAAGTGGCCATGTTCCTTGAGAGGGGGAACTAAACTGGGTGGCTCATTAAATTCCAAAACTGGCCTAGAGAGCTAGGAAATCTTATTTAAACCATCAAATTGAGCAATAGGCTCACCACTCATTCTGATTATTGAGAGAATGAACTTTGTGATTGCTACAAACTGAAAAGTCAGGCATACAAAGAATTTAATGAGGGCAGAGCTAAAGTGAATTGTTGATTTAATTATATTACTGAGTGCTAAGTTGCAGAAGTCTGATGTGTAGCAGAGATATTCGTCCTAGTGGTGCAGTGAGCAAGCTCGGGGGTCCTAAGCAAGTGATTTGGCTGCTTCAGAAAAAGGTTGGGTGGAACAGTCTCCCTTGGGTTTTAGTCCCTTTCTGCAACACATTCAAGTTCCAAATCTATATCTATAAAATGATATGTATTTCAGTTTAAGTACTCTGTAATTATTTCCAAATGTATTATAGTTAAATGATATGTATTTCAATGCTTATTTGATGAAGTAATGGCATAGAAATTGATTGAGAGAGAAATGAATTTTAAATTCATCTCCTGTATTTTTCCTCTCACCGAAGTGATGTACTCTAGTACATGAAGATATGATATTATGTTGAATAGTAGTATTAGAATGCATGAATAAATGTGTAGTTTCGTTATTATAGAGCATAGAAATGAACAGATCCAAACTTATTCTTATTACTCTGTTATAATAATCTCTCTGGGATCAAACTGTATTCCTTAATCAAACTCCAATATTATTATAGAATAACCAGATCTAATATTGAATCATTTTAAAACTAAACTAGAATTCTTAAGGGTATCTTAACCCAGTTTCTTAGTAGCTAAACTATTAATGTAAACACCAAGTCGATATTATCGACAAATCTTAGCACTGGTTATAGGCTTCCGATTTAGTTTGGTGTTATTTTCCTGTTGTGTTTCTTCTTCACAACAAAAGCTACAGACAACCTTAGGGCTTAACCTTTTAAATGTCCAAATAGTATGGTTAATATGTATGAGAATTACTTACAGTCTTATAGCCATTAAATTTAATAAACAAAATAAACTACACAAGTTAAAACTTTACCAAACAATGAAACCCTAAGTTCTTTACATAAACCGATTAATTTACAATAGTTTGCAAGTAAACTAAAAAAAATAGACCTAGCTAATTAACAAATGACTCCAGGGTCTTTTTAAATGATGATTACTATCGTAGAAACAGAATCATGAATGTAGAACAATAGTGCTAAGGACATTTAAAACATAGAATCTATCTTCATAATGGAACAACTAATAAAATAGCTCACGGCTTTCTCAAACAAAACGACAGGAAGGGATTCGTTACAGTTGATATTTACAATCTGTGAGACTTACAACCAATAGTTAACTACTGACTATTTCTATAATAGTTGCATAATAAATCTTCAGGACTTTAATCCCTTACAAGTCGTTCCATCATTTAATAAACAACCTCAAATAGTAAATTTGTTCAAGTATTCCTCGGTTTCTTGGTTAAAATGTATTACAACCCTTACACAGGTGGGAAAATCAAATAAACGAAGTTTATTACAGTTTCATAATATAGTAAGGAAGGTACATGGGTCTTACCCCAAAATCATATCCATAATAAGACTACGCCAGTGGTTTATAGCTAACTATCTACTGTGATGAAATCTTCACTAATTAACACAGTTGAAACTAAAAATAGGTCTAATATAAATATAAATCCCTCATGGGTTTAATATCATTAACAACTTTTTATAACTTATTATTTTAAAAAGCAGAGATTCAAAACTAAGTCCTCTTCCATACCAAACAAAGTCTTTACAATCAAACAAGAGCAGTCTTAGGAAATGAAATCCAAATGCAATTAGTTTGATTTTCCATCGAAATTAACAAGACAGTGATCTATTTGGATTTCTTTGCCCAGAACAAAATAGATAGAATAAAGGCTTAGGGCCATAAATATTAAGCATTACAAATAAATAAATTACGGAACCTTTTTAGAAGCAACCAGGTTGAAAATATGTTTTCTATAAAAAAACAAAAGGAAACCACTGGCAACAATAAGTGTAGAATTATCCTGTAGCTCTCCAAGTAAGGATTATTTTTCAGTCTGAACTTTTCTAAGTCAATAGTAGGTAAAAAAAACCAAGTGCAGTATCGAAACCCTTATCGGTGTCACAGCCTTTAAACAAGGTTTACAGCCAACCAAATTATTACAGAATTGACATACTCATATAAAGACTCCACAGTAATAAAAATACCATTGCAGTAAAGAAATTATACCAAGCGATAAATCACTTCCACCTCATCACTACAGTACTAAGTGGACAACCCCAGCGCTAAAAAAAAACACCCCAAAATCCTAGCATGGGGCCACGCAAGGAATGACTTGGTATTACCAGTTCAAGAGAGGTCTTCTCGACAAAATACCAAATCACCCTCTTGTCACAGAGAAGAACCCTGCACATGCAATCTAGGTCGGGATTTAAACTACCTTTTATATCATTATGTAAGAAAAAGAAAACCAAGAAGATGGTTGCAGTTCACGGTTTACCTTCTTAGTTATTGAAATCTCCAGTTAACACAGCAGTGGTAAACTCCATCAACGAAGACATAGACTCAAGGTGGTAATGGCCGAATTTGGTGGTTCTTCCATTTCTTCACACAATTGAGTAGTAGGGCTAAGCGGCTGAGAGCCCTTGCGAAAATGATGGAATGTTTAAACTCCTCCAGAACACTACCGAAAATACCAACACAGTTTTCAAAGCACATTAAAAATTTAGGGTTTTACATTGCATAAAATGTCGACAACTGGAGTAAGGATTGTTGTCATATGGTCCGAGAGGGGGCGAGTTTATGACTCGTACCCTTCCTTTCATCATCACCATTAAATTCACTAATGTATCGATACCTTGGACAAGGGTTTATTCAAAGCATGACTGTGTTTAGAATATCATCACCCCCTATCTCTATAGCTCTTTTTACAACCAAGATTAACCACTTATACTGTTATACCCCATTGTAAGGGTTAAGTCTAGGCAACCTTCACCATTATAATTTATAAGAATAATTACTTCTTTGATGGCTTTTAAACTTTAAAGAATAAAAAGGGGTTAGGATCAACACCTTGCCAAAACCTTAGTATTGTTCGCCGTTTCTGCTTATGGCATCTTAAACCTTAGTTGTCCTTTTATAGTGTCGAGGTACTTCGAAGCATGTACATAAATAAAATTGGAGGAATTGTGAATTAGTCAATACGACTAAGTAAGACCACGATCCCTTTCTTGTGTAGCCCAAGGCTAGAATTTTAAACTACGAACGACAACGACAAACTGTATTACGACAACAAGTTAACTATAGACAGTTTTAGTATGACACAAAGAATTGTCATGTCAGAAAATCACCATCTAAACAAGTTAATAATAACTTAAATACATGATGACAATAACGCATGATAAAAGAAAGTGTGAGTTCTGACATCTCTCTAAATAATGTATAGTAATTTCTAACATTACATGCAGAATTTTTTTTTTTTATTTACGAAATTGAGGGATGTTACATTTTTTAGGGTGATGAATCCATTTCTACCATCAAAATTGGGATCAAAACATAGTTGCATTTCGATTTTGTAAAAAAAAAATGGTCCTCTCGTCTAAATGATCAAATTTCTAGACATCTCCATTTAAAAAATAAAAAGTAATATAAAGTAATAAACCATCCAATTAAATTTATGTGTCTATGTGTTGGGATTTTTGTTAAAATATTAAGCAATATAAAAATAAGAAGTAATATAAAGTAATAAATGTTAATTATAATGAATAAATTTTTGAAATAGTTTTAATTTATAAATATTGGATTTAAAAAAAACTATTTAGAAATTAAGTTTATTTTGTCTAAAAGAATTTAGTTACAATACTCATGAGTGGCGTGTTAAATTTTCAATGAATCTTATTTTATTTTATTTTTTTTCTATTAAAACATTGTGGGATTTTTTTTTGAGTATTAAACTTGTGATCTGGTTAAACTTATTTAAGTAATTCTTAAAATTAAATAAATAAATTGTTTGTTTGGATTTATAAAGTTCATATTTATTAAGACAACCTAAATTTAATAGATTACAGTATGAATTTTGGATTTGTTAAAAAATTACTTGGAGTTTGAGATCACTTTATGGTTTAACAAAGGATGAATTGCAGCATTTCTTATGTAAATTTAAATTCTAAAAAATTTCACAAATCATATAATTCCAAAAACTTAAATTATCATAAAATTTAATAATAATCTTACCTAAATTTAACATCTCACACCAAATAAGTAAATAATACAAACTTATTAACAATATCACAATTCACAAACTTTAACATATCTTTTTAACAAAAATATCCATTAATAATAAAGGACATATTATTACTTGTAACATAAAGGCATTTTTCCAACCAAACTGTATGATACATGATGTTTGTATTTAAGAATGGCTTCATTATTATATTTTTTATAAGTTAAATAATTTAAAGTAGGAATGATAATTATTATTTATTTAAAAATTAGTTTATAATGAGTTAGTATTTAAGTTTTTTAAAATATTTAAGTATATTAATTATTTTTAATTTAAAAATTAAAATAATTATCAATTTTTTTTAAAGTTCTATGTAAATATTTATTTTTTTATCAAATATTAAAATAACTAACCCAACCATATCAATAAATGAAAACAAAACGGTAATAAAAAAAACCTATCACTTATCGATAAATATATGATAATCAATATACTGCCGATAATATTAAAATTTCACAAACCATATCCCCCTTTTATTGAAATATCTTTTTGCTGAAGACATGCTTGCCTCTCTGGCGGTATCGGTTGTTTTAGATGACCCTTCCGCTTAGTCTTTGATTCACCCCTCCTCGGATACATCTCTTCCTAGTACTCTTGTTGGGGGTAGAGAGACCCCTCCTACTTATGCTTTGTCTATTTACCAGGTTTCGGGGGGGAATCTGGTTTCTCTTTCCATGGGTATCAGGGAAAACCCAGTCTTACTTTCTCCCTCTTTTGGGAATGACCTCAACATCTCTTTGTCATCCTCACCTCTCTCTAACAGATCTCTTGATGATACGTCTCGCCCGACCAGCCTTTGGATATACCTTTGTCGCCTGTGGTCAGTGGAGATTTTATCAACTCCTCACTGGATTGTTTTCCACCACTTAAAGTTTACAATGTCCATAATCCCCCTCCATCTAATATCTTTCCCCTCTCTGTGTCTCATACAACTAATGTATCCATCCGCAAACCAAATAAAACTGGTATGGGAAATATGAAGGGGCTCAAAGACTCCATTCGTGAATAGTCTTTTATAAACCTTAAGGTTGTTTCGCTGGACAGCAGAGGTCTTCCCTTGGCCTCGCCCTTAGGCACTGTCAATTATTCTCAGGCTCTTAGAGAAAGCTCAACCCCTTCTCTGGTTAACTGATGAATTTCCTCACCTTTAATATCAGAGGGCTAGGCAAAGGACCGAAACGCATCGCCTTTAAGAGGTTACTAGACCAATGCTCTCCTGCGGTGGTGTTCCTACAAGAGACTATGACATCTTGTGATCGTGCTTGTGACTTATTATTATGCTTGTGACCAAATTGGAAGGTCTATGCGTAGGATGCTTTAGGGTTTTCGGGGGGCACCCTTGCTGCTTGGAACCCTCAGCTGGCTAAGTTCCAAGCCTTTGATTCTGTGGTGGGTATTCTGCTTCAAGGGAAGTTACTAGGATTTGAGCACCCTATCTCTCTACTAAACATTTATGGACCTTATGATAATCTCCATGTTTCCTGGTATTCAGTTAAATTATGTGGGTTACTTGATCTCCCTTTTCTCATATTGGCAGGGGATTTGAACTTCACTTGGTCAGCTGATGAGGTCTGGGATGCTGGCAGACCTTGCGACCCGTAGCCAGATTATTTCATTTCACTATTTAAGGATTCTAATCTACGAGACATTGCTCCAGCCGTAGTTTCGCCTACATGGTATAATGGGAGGACTGGAACACACTCTATTGCGAAGCGATTGGAATGATACTTCATGGCAGATGAACTATGTGGGGCTTTGGGAAATTATAGATCTTGGCACCTATCCAGTGGTGTCTCGGACCATAGGGCAATTATACTTCAATTGGAGTTCAACAGAGACCTCATTATGTACCTTTTTAAGTTCAATCCCACCTGGCTCTCGGAGGTGGAGTTTAATGATGTGATTAGGGAAGAATGGGTCTTGATGTCATCTGGTTCTTCCTCTTCTGCGAGCCCTATGAAATCCTTTTTACAGAAGCTGAGGATGCTTCAACCAGTGGTAGGATGTTAGGAAAAGACAAAGAAACAATCAATGAGCTCGGACATATGTAGACTAGAAAAGGAAGTTTGCTCCATCATTCCCTTTTGATCGATCCTAGTTCTGAATTTTTACAGGAGGTTGTTAAATCTTGTCTTTCTAACAGAACAAAAATTCTCACCCACAAGGAAGATACTCTACGTCAGCAAAGTAGGGAAATTTGGCTGCTCGTTGGTGATGAAAACACTCGCTACTTTCATAATTTTGCTAATAGGAGAAGGGTCACCAACTCTGTCTGGGAAGCTAAGGACATAGGTAATACCATAGTCTCTGATCTGAGGTCCATCAAGAGGATTTACAGATCCTATTTCTTTGAGTTATATTGGGAGTCAGACTGTTTTAACATCACTGATCAGCTTGATATTGTGAAAATGTTTCCTACTTATTTCTTGGAGGAGGATGGCTGGACAATCTCTGGTCCTGTCACTATCAAAGAAGTGGAATCCACCCTGTGACACTTTGCCAAAGACAAGAGTCCCAGGCCGATGGCTAGACTGTCAAACTTTACCTTCATTTCTTCAATCTGTTTGGCCAAGAAATGGTGGAGGTGGTGGAGGATTCTTGGTTGAATGGTTGTATCCCAGACTCTCTAAATAGTACTTTCTTGACCTTGATTCCTAAAGTGGAAAATTCTGAATCCTTTGGTGACTATAGACCGATCGCTCTCTGTAACCTGCTCTATAAGGTTGTGTCCAAGATTATTGCGGAGAGGATTAATCCCTTCCTTGGCTCTCACATCTTGGTTGAACAGTTCATTTTTCTACAAGATTGACAAATTATGGATGATGTTGTGATAGTACAGGAAGGACTTCACTCAATGAAGACTAAACGATCTCCAGCCATTTCCCTGAAGCTTGATTTAGAGAAGGCATACGACAAAGTTAACTGGTCTATGCTCAGGTTAACTCTTTTAAATATTGGTCTTCCTTTTGATGTGGTTCATTGGGTTATGAATTGTGTTACCTCTACCAACTATAAGGTGTTGATCAAGGGTGTCCCTTCGGAGACTTTTCGGGGCTCCCGGGGGGTCCGTCAGAGGTGCCATCTATCCCCGTCAGAGGGTCCGTCAGAGGTGCCGTCAGAGGTGCCATAGAAAGGTTGAGTCTTATAATCTCCCAGGACAAGAAGGAAAAGAAGATAAAGGGATGCAAAGTGACTGGAAAGTTGTATCTCACGCATATTTTCTTTGTGGATGATGTTTTGTTGTTTGGGGACAAGAGTCTACTAGAATGGATGCAATTCAAGTCTCTGATTGATCTTTTTTGTAAAGCTCTTGGTATGTATGTCAGTGTGAGAAATTTGGCTTTCGGCTTCATGAATATTTCACAGGAGGTTATTTCCTCAATGAGCAATATCTTTTCCTTTCGCTGGAAACCTCTTGAGGAAGGACTCACCTATTTAGGTTTTCACCTTCGTCCAAACAACTATCGTTGTGGTGATTGGTCTTGGCTTGTCAGGAAGTTTCAGAATCAGGTTAATCGTTGGGTACCTAGATGGTTATCCTTGGGTGGTCGGGTAATTTTGGCCACTTCGGTTCTTCAATCGATACTTGTATACTGGATGTCACTGTTTATTCTCCCTGCTAGGATCCTATAGGATATTCGAAGGATAATGTTCCACTTTTTATGGATGGGTGTGATTGACAAGAAAAAGATCCACTTGGCCAATTGGAAATATCTGTCAAGACCTAAGTTTTGGGGTGGTTGGGGGATAAAAGATCATAAACATTTCAATTTGTCTCTGTGTGCCAAGAACTTGTGGCGGGCTCTGTATCATGAGGGTCTGTGGGGACTTATTATAAAATCTAAGTATATGGCACAGATGTCATTAGACATTTGGTTATGCAGAACCAATTTTAAATAGGAGAGGGCTTCATCGGTTTGGCGTAGTTTTCTCTCATCTTTGCCCATTATCATGACTCATCTTTGCTGGCTTCCTAGTGTGGAAATTTGATTTACCTTTGCCTAGACCCGATTTTTGGCACACCTAGATCCTCCCTGTCACGTCCTCTATTGGATTGGTTACATAACAAAAATATGTTTCTTCTTAAAAAGGTTTTTGTCCAGTCAAATATGCATCTTCCAAATTGGCTATCATCTTCGGATCTGGGTCTTTCAGGGGACCTGGAAACTAAATGGAGCACTTTCAGAGCTTCTCTTGTTGAGACTGCCATCTCCCTAAACGATTGTCCTGATAAAATTATATGGAAGGTAAAAAGTCAGTCGGGGAATGTCACAACAGATTTGGCATATAACGTGTCTCTAAAAAATTCGGAAGACCTGGAGGATCGAGGGTGGTACATGGCTCTGTGGAAACTGAAAAATCATGAGTAAGATTAAATAATTCTATTAGTTGGATTTCCATTCAAAAATTCTTACATGGGACAACCTACAACGTCGAGGGTTCGTGGTTTCTGGGAGATGCATTTTTTGTCTCGAAAGCCTTAAAACGTTGGAGCATATCTTTGGAGCATGTCATGTATTCAGACAGGATGGACAGGATACGTGCATGTAGCTCATGGGTACATGGCATTGGGAATACCCCTCTTTAGTGGAAAATTTTGAGCATTGGCAGAGGTTGACATGACTACCCCTCAACGTTCCTTTCCTTCTCATTTGGGAACCCTGCAAGGCCCAAAATGCCTATGTTTTTCAATATCTTCCTGTTACAAGGGTTCACATCATTACGAATGCTTGTTCATCTTCCTCACTCTCTGTTTATTTTCCTAGATCTGCAGTTATTAGAAACATCTACCCCCCCACCGATGTTGTGAAGGTATCATTGGCTATTTTGATGGAGCTGCTAATGTGGGTGCTTGTGGGGAAATATTTTTTATCTACATGGATAGGATAATTTCTTTTAGACTTCTCATGGACACTGGTTATGGGACATACACAAATTCAAAGCTGTTGGCCCTATGGGGGCTACTATTTTTCTCTAAGCACAAAAACTTTTTGTCCCTTCAAATCATAGGAGATTCTAAAGTCATCATCGACTGGGTGTTGAACAAAAATGAGATCCACTATGTTGCATTGAAGCACTAGCTTACCAGAGTTAAAGATTTATTCATAGATTTCAGATCCCTTACTTTTCAACACATATACAGAGAATATAATGATCTGGAAGATGACCTATCTAAAAGACCTATAGGTTTGGGTACTAGTTTTATAAGATGGGAAGAATACTCTGGCATCTCAGTGACAGACTCTGGCTTTTTATAGCTACACTGAGTCACTTTCGGCCTTGATAGTTTTCTTTTTTGACATTATGCATTTAAGTATTGCAGGTATTTTGGTTGTGTACCGAATGATATTTTTTGCAGTATGTATATCTGATGGGTTTTGAGAATATGGACTGTATGATCATGATGACCTCTTGATAATATGTAACCAGGCAATGTCGATTTTAAGACACAGTTTTATAAAAGTTAAAATTGTTTTTTCGTATGAAAAAAAATAGAACTCTAAAGCAATGACAAAATGCAATGTGGATACATCAAGATGGATGAATTTAGAACCCTAAAGCATCTTGTCATAGAGCCCGTTCAATGAAAACAAAGTCCCATTAGCTACGCAACGGACGAAGTGGTTATGGATTCTGTTACAACAACGGTTAGACGACTACAAAAACTACCTTAATATCATTTGTACAGGTTTCAGACTTTTATTTAAATCTTGAATTTTGCTGAGAAAAGTGGAGATACTCTTATTTGGTCTGCTAACCCATAGGGAATCATCACTATTTATCAAACTATATTTCAGAATAGTTCCAGTAATGTACAAAAATGATGGTATAAATATTTGTGGAAGTGGAAAATTCCATTTAAAATGAAATTTTTTTTATGGTTTGCAATACAAAAGTGTCTAAAACTAGCAATTGCCCCTAAAAGGTGTAATAATACACCCATAGGTTGTTGTTGGAGGGTGAAATGGATAAAAAGGGAAACTAAAATCGATTATGGTTGTTTTCAGGAATGTTAATAACTTTCATGTCAACTAATAAGAAATATCCAACCATGGGGTTGGAAACACTCAATGAAGTCTACTTGGTCCACTTTGCAACACATGACTTCAAGAACCTTCTCCAATTACTTCATGTCCACTTAGTAACAAAAAAACATTTTCCATAAGGTAACTTGTTCGGTAACCAAAAGGATCTTTCATAAAATCACCAAGAAGAAAACCCAAAAGGTGCTTATATCATGCCCATGATGACCCTCCAAAAAATTTCCTTCGCTCATATGAGGATCAATAACATTTTAAAAGATCTCCATTAACGAGACCTTTTTTACCTCAAAAGCGCCTCAATCTCTTTCAAAAAGGTCCACAAAGTTGCACCAAGCAACATACTTCCACCACCTTGAACTTTATGATGGGCTCCTTCGAAGTTATGAATAAGAGAGGCAAAGTAATATGTATTAAGGGGGACAACCCATAAAGTGTCATGTTATTCATTGAACTCACAAACTCCAAAAGAGAAAAAAATGCACCATCGATAAAACTCAAGTATCGTCCATGTACAAGCCAGAAGTGACACTATCTCATAATCTCACAGAGAAGGGGATGGTCTGATGCAACAAACTGAAATGAATGGCAATGCTAACTAGAAAGTATTGCTTGCAAAAAAGACAAGATTAATACTTAACAAGTTTTGCTTGTAAATGCATCAATATAAATGATGTTATAGAGTTTGTTTTATGAAGACTAAAATTTTAACATAATGTAACTATGAATAATATAGTTGAGATAGATAGGTGTCCACATTTGTGGAACTGAAGTAAATCTAAAAAAATCCTATTACTTATGCGGACTTTTATTATGGGTTTTGTTGTTACTATTTTTTGTACATATCTATTGGCACATCCACAAAAGATTTCAAATTAAGATTTGAGTTAACTAGATACACATGGATTAGAACGATTATAATGTAAGGATGAATAATTTAATTGAGAGTACAGAATTTCTTCCAACAAATGGTCATACCTACGTCTTAGTGACAACACCAAGTCACCTTTCAATGCCAAAATAGTAGGAAGATATTAAATGTTTAAATATTGCCAAAATGTAATTCAATTTCAATTTTAGAGTGATTTCGCTTGAAAATTTCCTATTTCAACCACTTCATTACTTGAAAATTACACTTTCATGGTGCAATCAATCTTAACATTAAAGTGGCAAGCAGTAGACTTGAAATTAAATAACCCCGTCTCTTTTTTTATTTTTTTTAGTGATCTTTGTTTTTGTTTAGAGATTTTTAATATATAATCAAAATAATGAGAGAATATAGCATATAATTATGGTTTTATCATGTCATTTGGATTTAGCTTATAAGTTGAGAAAATGAGTATTATGAGTATATTTAACCACATCCTATTAAAAATTATGTGTATCATGTATTTGATTAACCCAATTGTCCTAAAAGGTGCAAAAGAATTCCAAAGAAATACTTTTTCTTTTTTTCCTTCAATGTTGTATTGCACATTTTGGGAGTATTGCTAGTAAATAACACAGAAATGAAACACCAATAATAATAATAATTGATTACATAACAATGCAAAATTCTTATTTATGTCATGATAGTGTTAGCACTGAAAGTGTATTAGAAATGATAATATTCTATATTGGGAAAATAATATTTGAAAATTCAAAATTAGTAGTCCAAATATATAAGAGAATATTTTTAGTTTAATGATTTATTATCATGGAAAATTTAGAAGTCAAATTTGGTTTATAAATTTATTTTCCAAAAAATATTGTCTAATTTTCTTTTTTTTAAGATTCATCTATAGAAAAAAATTATTTAAAAATCAGAATTTTTTTTTATAAAAAACATATAAAATACTTATAAATTCAATTCTTTTTAAAATATATCACCAAACATTTTATATTAGTCATTTTACGAATTAGTAAGATTTGTAAAGGCTTTTACACTTTAATATAAGTATGAATATTTAAATTTGTGTATTATAAACTTGCTTATTATAATGGAATATTTGTAAATTTGAACAATTACAAAAGAAAACTAGAGTGAGCAAGAAGTTGCAAACTTATGTTTCAAAGGAAGGTATTTGAGGATTTTGTTTTCACTCCTACCAACACATCCTCATCTACCAAGAGTACTCAATTCTAGAACCAAGATAAAGTCAAAAGAGACCCATGTTAACAGTATATGTGTAAAGCTAGGAAAGTGATCAAAATGGATATAGGTTTGTTAAGAGTATATGTATATGTAATATTTTGTATCCTTCAAAATGGATATAGGTTTCTTGTGGTTTGAAGTCCATAAAACTCACATTTGTGCAAATATGGATATGTAAAAATATATTTTTTATTATTGTTAAGATATGTGTCGAAATAACATTTTATGTAAATATCATTTATAGTATTTATAATAATAATAATAATAATCTATTTTTAAGGTCACCGCCAAGCGAGACACCAAATTGGTGTATGAGACCCCCTTGTTTGTGGGACAAGGGACCCCCCTCTGCGCAGCGATTTAACTGCTAAAGTCTACAGAGGTGTACATACACTACCCCCCTTTGGATTTGAACCCGTGACCTCCTAAGAGGAAACACATGCTCTTAACCATTAGGCCCACTCATGCTGTTGGATTTTTGTGTAACTTTTGTGTCTTTTTTAAATATCTTTATATAATAGTTTTTATATTACATGTGCATGTCAAATCTCTCTTTTCATATAATGTTAAGTTGTTGTATTTCTATTTATATCTATATTTAATTAACATATAGTAATCTTATTATTTTTGTAATACATGTTTTTAAGCCAAAACATATGGTGATATAAGAAGACATCTCTATCATACTAAATTATAGAAAAGTTTTGTGACTTTTAATGAAATAAAATCATACAATTAACGCTTTCCAAATCTTGGGATTTCCTCCCAAATTCCATCATAGTGAGCATTGTGTAAGAATGTAATCTAGTGTAATGAGGTAAATGTAGACACCTTCCTCTACAAGACAAGCAAAATAACAACAACACTTTATTTGATCATTTATAATGAGGTAAACATAGACACCTTCATACTCGGATAAGTAGAATGACAATACCACTTAAAAAGGTGAGTCAGTGCAATGAAAACTTGAGATGGAATGTAAATTAAGTACAAGTTGAAAAAGGGAAAGAAGGCTAAATAACTTCTATATTGAATTTAAAAGTTTTTAAAATGGAAGGATTTTTTATGATCTCATTTCCAATTTGATACTATTTAAATAAAATATAATAATTCTCACCAATTAAGAAGTTACTTTAACTTTTTTTTTTCAAAATATTTAAATTTAAGCTAATTTAACCAATATTAAAATTTATTTAAAAATAAATAAAAATAAATATATCCTTCATAATTTAAAATATGATTTAAATTTATTTAAAAATAAATATATCCTTAACAATTTAAAATGTGATTTACCTTTGAATGTGGCATTATTTAATTTAAAATCTTACTTTTTCTTCCTATTTTTTAATTTGAAAGAATATAACATTATGTAATTTCAAAGGTAATGTTTTACTTACCTTTTTAACTTGTACTACCTTTAACATATGAGTTGCTTAATTATATTTCAGGAAATATGTAATAAAATTATTTTAACTAATTTTATTAATATCAAGAAATTGTAAATATTAATATTATTTATCATCGAATGTTTTTCAACATTTTCGGATTATAATAATAATTTTAAAAAAAATATTGTAATTTTGTATATAACTATGTTTAAAAAAATTATAATAGTTTAAAAAAAAATTATTGTTATTTTGTATATCAAATATGTTTGAAAAATGAAAAAATTATAATATGCAGGTCCATGCCTTTTAATGAAGTCCCTAGTAAAATTAGATTAAAAAAATGAGACCAATGAAGAAATTGAGGCAAAACCATATGAGCTTGGAGAATCCAACAAGGGGAAAAGGAGCAAGCCAGAGGGCAGCAGTGGCAGGAATCCAGAACAACCCATATCTAGAAACTTCAAGAGCTATCAGGATTGTCCTTGGTACCATGCACTTTGTGTGAATGGACCAAGACCGTCTTTTGTATAATTCAATCAAATTCATATTCTGTAGAATTGAAATAGATGGACAGTAGTTTCTTGAAGGTGAAGGTGGAGATTCTTTGAAGGATTTCATACCTTTCAAACGTTAATAACGCCATGATCCCTATCCTCATTGATTCACCAAGTTCAACCATGCTCCATATCCTCATTGATTCGCCAAGTTCAGTAGTGTAATAGAAAATCCATTCATTAGGAGTTTTTGAAAAACAAATACATTAAAAAAGACTTGCAAATGAACTTTTTTTGTGTAGGTAACTATAATGCAGTAGATATGATCAACAGCTTTCGCCCGCAGTCATTCATTCCTATCTGTAAGAATTAAGTGCAGGTAAGAGTTAGTGGACAAAAGAACAAACAATTGGAAGATTCAGAAGGATGAACCATCGATGGCTGAGAATCCCTCGATGGTCGTCTAACATCAATCAACTGCTCTGAATCTTTCTATTTGGAAATTCTACTAATAGTTCATTGTGTCTATGAAAGTATGTGCTTCCCCGTCTATGGATAGTAATAGACCATGGTTCTATTGAAAAGGATATGAGTCTGCTAACAATCTAAAGGCAGATTCCCTACTCATGGTCAAAACCATGGTGTATTCACTCTCTTGAATACTCGCATACTCCATGATTATATCCCTAATGTCATGCTCTGGAGTCCAGGAGCTGCATACAATGCATGATTGCTCAACTTCGTAGAGATTTCAGAAATCCCAAATGATTCCCAACACTGCAATTGCTGAAGAAATAAAAATAGCCCAAAACCATTGCTGAAGAAATGAAAATAGCCCAAAACCACAATAGTCCAAACATACTTTCTTCTTGGGATTATAACAGTCCTCGAGGTGACCATATTCATCAATTCGGAGCTCATCCACCTTGCATGTATTCCCATACTTTGGATACATATGCTTGAACTTGTCATAGGCTTCATCAAACTCGATGATGGAGTCATCAGTATGAAAGATCCTCTCCGCAGCCTCTGCAGTAGCCCTAGAGGTGGTGCCGCTGGTGGGATTGAGACACCTATCATCCTTTCCCTGCCATTCCTTTCTCGTAAATTGCAAATGGGTGTGAATGTGTGTGGATCAAAGAAAGCCCCAATAACATACGTTGATAATGTGTAGGTAGATAAACTCTATACTGGAAAATCCACGAGCAAGCAGGCATAAGGGAGCAAACCCCAAGCCGTTGAATCCATGAGCAAGTAGGCGTAAGGGAGCAAACCCCAGGCCGTCGAATCCATTAGCAGGTAAGTGAAAGAATGAAACCCTCAACTAACAGTTCTCTTATGGCAAACAGTGCTCTTATGGAATACTGCAGGCATGCCAAAGGAGGATAGATATCGAGAAACATTGTGATGGTAAAAATGTACAACCATATGCAGCAAACTTGAACAACATGAATGTGAGGTGCAGGAAACTTGAACAACACGAATGTGAGGTGCGTGTGACATCAGCAAGGAAACATATGTCGGATTTCTATTGGACGGATGGACGTCGGACAAACATAAAGGTACAAATTTTTTTCAAATTTGACCTAAGAGAAAAACACCTATCGACGTAAACATGGGATAATCTTATGAGAAAGGGATGGTATGGGCCTAATTTTTGCATTCAATGTAAAAAGGATGCATAATCTTTTGATCGTCTGCTGATAAACTGTAGCTCACTACAAATATTTGGAAGAATGTTTGTCTTGCTCTCAAGATCCCCAAAATCTCGAAAGGAGATCATTTTGATCATGCATGTTACCTTTGGTATAAAAATTGTAAGGGTTTTTATACTTTACTTGCTATTATCTCCTAGAAAATATGGACTATGAGGAACACTTGTAATTTTGATGAACATTTATAGGATTAGGATCTTATTTGATCTCATATTTTGAATCTGGAAAATGAGTTTGGAATAAAGAAAGAGATTGTTCTAAAGACGAGGGTCATGAAAGACCTTCCGATTGCAGGAACTGTTGGATTCTTTGATGGTGCAGCAAAGGATGGTCTCTATGCAGTTGGTGCATTTTTATTGATTAACAATTCTCATTGTTTTTACTTCAAACTAAATTGTGGAATTGGTTCTAACATGAAGGATGAGTTATTAGCTCTTTGGTGCTTGTGCAAGATGGCTGATATCTTTGGTATAATGAATTGTAAGGTTTTTGGTGATTCCAACGTTACTATTAAATGGGCACAAGGTGACTATATACTGAATGTAGTTTATTTATTACCATGGTGCAGTAGGATCTGCTCAGTTTTTAAAAACTTTAGTCATATTACGTTCCAACGTATTTATCGAGAGCAAAACCATAAAGTTTACTATCTTTCGAAGTCTGCTTTAGAAGGAAAAGAAGGGATGCTCTTTTGGGAAGAATGGCCAATGGATGAATCTCAAATTGATTATGGATCCACAAATCTCTATGAAATCTAGTTCTCAGTTTTTGAAGAAATGAGACTTATTTTTTGGGGGGAATTTAGTTAATCATGATACATGTCTTTTGGGTTAGATCTTATTTTGATAGTATTTCCTACATATTTTTGTTTTTGAGATTGATATGAAAGATCCAGTCTTTTCAATACTCTCAATACTCAGGAGACCATCTTTGTACTTTTTAATACAATTTTGAATAACAAAAGTACTTTTTTTTCCAAAAAAAAAATATTTTATAGGTACCTCATCATTTGTTATGTCACCTCATGATGTTTCAAATTATTCAATATGACTTTATAATACATCATTTTAAATTTGTTTCTAAATTCTTTTAAAATTGCATAAATAATAATAAAAAAATTAAATTAATAATAATAATAAAAGTATTTAAACCCATATTTTATAAACTCTTTTATTTAATTTGGAAAAATAGAAAAATATAGTTTCTCATTACGCGTCAAACTTCAAAGTGAGGATATCGACATATCGACATTACACATTACGCGTCAAACTTCAAAGTGAAGATTCTGGTTATTTTTAAAATATTATAATATTAAAATTTTATGAAGATGATAGTTATTTAAAATTTTTATAATATTAAAAAATATTA
Organism: Pseudotsuga menziesii; assembly: GCA_001517045.1. Classification (NCBI taxonomy): domain Eukaryota; kingdom Viridiplantae; phylum Streptophyta; class Pinopsida; order Pinales; family Pinaceae; genus Pseudotsuga; species Pseudotsuga menziesii. The sequence goes on along the minus strand of LPNX010295101.1, from coordinate 32,257 downwards.
ATATTAAAATATTAAAATATTAATATTATGAAGATGATAGTTATTTAAAATTTTTATAATATTAAAAAATGCATTATAAAAAGATAATACAATTGCAAAGCATTTAGGATATATATATTTTTTTATTTGTTGCGGTCATTAATATCGTGCTGCTCTTGTTGCATTGACTTATTCATCCTATTTAATATAACAAATCCCCGAACAAAATCTTCAAAAACACTCTTAGATTTTAAAATCCTGCTCTTGTTGCATTGAATTTTTAAAATCTTCAAAAACACTCTTAGATTTTAAAATCCTGCTCTTGTTGCATTGAATTTTTAAAATCTTCAAAAACATTGTTAGATTTTAGAGGGTTTTTTTGTAACCTGATTTTATTTTTAAGTTTAAAATAGTCTAACAAATAATAATAAAAATTATAGATTTTGTAGATTAAATCTGTTGGATTCCCGCTAAAATCAGCCTGAAATCAAAAAGTCAGCCAACCAAAAGGCTTTTAACCTGAATTCCGCAAACAAATTTTCGCTGAAATCATAATTTCAAATGTTTAAATCGTAATTTTAGTCATTTAGATAATTTTAAAATCCAGGATTTACTCAAGAACAAGTAATACAATTACTGAACTTGCAAAATTTCAAAAATAAAAATTTACAGAAATTTTTTTGATGGATTTAGAATAGAAATCCGCTGGAAAAGTGGGGCGTTTTAGTTGTTGTTTATCGTATTCTTTTGTCTTGTCTTCGTTAGACAGCTCCGATACATATATCCGAAAAGAGGCAGAGGCATCAGCATCCGAGACTGTTGCTGCTAACAAACTAACAGCAATGGTTAAACTCCTCAAGAACTCTATCGAAAAGACCAAGACCAACACAGTTTTCAAAGCACATTAAAAATTCTAGGGTTTTACAATACATAAAATGTCAACAACTGGAGTAAGGATTGTTGTCATATAGTCCGAGAGGGGGCGAGTTTATGACTCATACGCAGGTTTCAAATTTGAATCCTTCAAAGCCCTTCAAAGGCCATTTTAAACGTCATAGCAGGCCACATGGAATTTTACCATGCAAAAAAAAATTAGTTTCATTTCCAGCACTTCAATAATGAAATTGAGTAAGCCTGGGTAAATTTGCAACAGAAGGGCACCTACAAAATTTTCCTATCCAGGACTATGGGAAAGTCGAGACTCAGAGTCTTCCCAAGTGCCCTTGAATAGTCTAATCATGGATGAGGATCTCAGTCCCCATGACACAGACCACAGTGGGCCACTAGGCTGCCTAGATTAGATGTTCACTTTCAAAGCATTTAATGGCGTTAGCATGCATTACTGATTCACCAACTTCATTAAATCTTGGTATGAGATGATGCCACCTGCCAACTCGATTTTCCATCTGTCGTCTTATTGTTCATCGAGTCACGTGATCTCACAACTTACAAGTCACTTGAGTATTTGAGTATATGATGTGAAATTAAATACTCATATGAGTCATATCTATGGATGGTGAATTGATTTGATAACCCTCCATTGTCAAGGCTCCGTAAGGAAAAACTAATGGTGTTTTTTTTTGTTACAATCCGTCGAGATTATACAATATGTAAATATTGTAAATATATACTGAACGTGAATAGTCATGTAGGAATATGAATAGGTTGGTCGGAAGTTGAATCACAACCAACATATGAATTGTATAAATATATGCATTAGCAATGGAATAAGATAGAATCGGGAGTTATTTACCCATCAGTGGTATCAGAGCACCACCTGCCATAACTCATACTGTTAAGTTTCAGTCCCGGCAGCCTGTATGCTTGCCAGTGCATTGCCAGACTGCTGGCCCATTAATGTGTCTTCCCTCTGATCAGAATTGAACATTTCTCCTCCAATTCTGCTGCACGAACTCAAAATCATTCTGCCTGCATGCTTGTCCCGTTAGTCTCCCTCTCTGTGCGTTTCTCCTTCAGCCTGGGTGCCAATAATTCTGTGCGTTATGTTGCACTGTTGCATTTTTTGTGAAGGAGTTGTACTGAAACCCTAATTTTTCAGAACTGTGTGTTTTATCCTCTTTCTTGGAGCTGTGACTTCCATCTGTTAGTTGCATTCTCTACTAGATCAATTGTATGTGAATACTCAGCGTTTCATTATTTGAGATTGCTCATGATTGATGTAGATCACGTGAATCCTTCGTTTGCGTTGGATAAGAGAGGCCTGTAGCTATTGGTTATGGCTGCTGTAAATTATTTTGGTACAATAACTATTGTATTTGAGCCGTGTGATACTGGTGAATGATATATGTTGCTGTGTGAAAGAGTTTCTTCTTCCTGAACTATTGAGACAGAAGCTGCAATGATGTTGGCATTGACTACATTTAAAAGAGCCGCGGTCGCCCGTCTAATGTTTTCCTCTCGTATCGACATCTGGCCAACTGTGCTTCTTCTCCGTTGTGAAATTCATTGAACTCGGATTATTTATTTCGGTAACGCCCCTTCTCTGGAAATTAGTAGACTAAGTTGGATGCCCAGTATTGGTCCCACGAGAGGTTCGAGGAGAAAAACGCACGCAAGCATCTCCATGTGGCTGCTGATGGCGATTCTTTCAAGTATTGTGCGATAATATGCTCTCTCTTCCCAACTTAGCTCGCTAGTAGATTGCAGTGCGACTGGAACCCGTGACGACTAATAGGCACTGGAAAGAGGTGAATGCAACGATTCTTTAGAGAAACTTTGAACATGCCAGAGTCGTGCCAGAACGGAATAAGTTCTTTGCTTCTTGGTTTTATGGGTTTTTGAACAGAACCTTAAGTTACTCTTTCTTTGTATCTGAAGTTTGAAGCTTGAACGAATGAAGGTTTTGTAGTGTGCATTGAAAAAATGTATGTGATTTCATTGCTTGTGCATTAATCTACTGATTGAAGTTGCGTGGATACCTGCATTCTCTTTGTGTGGAGACCATCTCAACGTTCTTTGCCTGCATCTTATCATTCGGAGCAAAGCGTCCTTCCATTGTGGGCGTTCTCTCAATCTGGAAGCTACGACCTGAGCGTTGTCAAGCGTGGAAACCCTAATTTTCTGTGTGAACTGTTCATGCTGATAAACCGCGACCTCCCATCTCACTGCGAGTTAAATCAGTGACTCTTTGTGACTTGGAAGACTCCATTCTTGGTGTGTGCCATCCAAATGCTTGCGACGTGAACTATTGCTAGCTACATGGACTCTATCTGTAGAGCGTGGGCTCTTCTAATTGAGCGTGGACTGCATTTTATCTGAAGACTATTTTGTGCCTACGACCTCTCTCAAGGAGCTATGTTGGTGTTCGTTGGTAAGTGTGCTTCTATATGTCTTGAGCCATTTCTAATGAGGAGAAATATAATATAGTTTTGCAGTGGATTCAACCTTGATTTTGTAAGTGTTGTCTATAGTATACAATATGACTGAACAAGAGATTAGGAGGCTACAATTGTATCTTGGTGTCAAATTGTCAATGATGACAGAGTTTATCACTTTTTGTTTGTAAGCACCACAAACTATTGCAGAGACTCAGACCTACATTGTGTAGAATAGTGCACATAGTTTATTGAAGGAGAAGATTGTTGTTGTTTACTGTGACCGCTTTGAAGACTGATTATCATTGGCATTGTTGTAAAGCTTTAGGAAGGTGGCAGAGACTTAGACCTGCACCTTTACTCTTTCTTCTTTTTCTTCTATTGTTTTAGTTGTAGATTCATCACAGAAGATGCAATCTATAGCATCTGTAGTTGGTGCCACTCTTTCTGGCAAAGAGAGAGGCAGAGGAAGAAGAAACTTCAGACGAAGAGGAGGCAGAAACAACTCCAGCAAAAGATCATATTTGCAGTGCAGGCATTGTGGAAAGACTGGACACACATCAGATCAGTGTTGGGCTTCGTGGGACTCCATCAAAGACAGACATAACCAGAAGAAAGATGACAATAAAAACCAAGATGCTAGTAAATATTCTGATTCTGCTAATTGTATTGTTGCACATTGTAATCTTGGAATTAATGAAATGACTTCACTTTCATCTTACAAAGAGTGTTGGCTACTTGATACTGGTGCAACATCACACATGACTTTTAGAAAAGATTGTTTTGAAGAACTTAATGAAACAATAAATGGCATAGTTTACTTTGCAGATAAGTCAAGTCTTAAACCAAAGGGAATGGGCACCATTCGACTGAAGATGCATGGATTCCCTGATTTCTTGTTGAAGAATGTTCTTTATCTTCCAGAGCTGCAGAGAAGCCTACTGTCCTTGGTGGAGATTCGACAGCGAGGCCTTTCCATCCACATGTTTGATGGAATCGTAGAAATAAGAAAGTCCTCTGACAACCAAGTCATCATGACTGGATACGAAGATGGGAAGCTGCTGAAGCTAAAGGGTTCATCTGCAAGAGTTCAAAACTATGCCTACTTCTCTCAGCATGGAGAAGGTAATTTGTCATCAAGTTTATTGTGGCATGCAAGATTTGGTCATTTGAATTATAATAGTCTTCGTTTGTTGAGAAAGAATGGTGTATTTGGTTAGCCCACCATTCCCAAAGAGAAGAACAAATGTGATGCATGTATATTAGGGAAACACAGTAAGCTGCCATTCCATGAATCTAATTTCAGAGCAAGTAGGAAATTAGAATTAGTGCATTCTGATTTATGTGGCCCAATGCCAACTCCTTCTGCCAATGGGAATAAGTATTTTATGACCTTTGTTGATGACTACTCAAGAATGTGTTGGATTTACTGTTTAAAGACAAAATCAGAAGCATTTCAAACATTCAAGGACTTTCATGCATTGATAGAAAAACAAGCACAATCTAAAATTGGTACACTTCGTACTGACAATGGGAAATAATACACTTCAAATGCTTTTGAAGATTATCTTCGCCAACATGGAATTGCACATCAGACTACCGTTCCCTACAATACTCAACAAAACGGTGTAGCAGAAAGAATGAACAGAACCATAATGAATATGGTTCGCTCAATGATGTTTTTTAAGAATGTAAAACTAATGTTTTGGGGTGATGCAGTGAAATGTGCATCCTATTTGAGAAACAGAAGTCCCTCAAATGCTCTTGATAACAAGACTCCACATGAAATGTGGTTTGGCCATCTCCCTTCAGTCAGGCATCTCAGAGTTTTTGGTTCCACCTGTTATGCCTTGATTCCAAAGGAGCAAAGAAACAAGCTTGTTGCTCGAAGCAAAAGATGCATTTTCCTGGGGTACGAAGAATACTCCAAGGCATACCGTCTGTATGATGAGGTAAACAAGAAGTTTGTTATTTCCAGAGATGTCATTTTTCTTGAAACTAATAAAAATGACCATTCCATTGAGAGACAGCTTGATCATTTGGAAAAATATCCTCATCCAAAGAAATATTCTGAAAATGAATATGAAATTCCAAACCTTGAAGGGGGGATTCCTATTCTGGATCAACCTTTGGAATTTCCATATGAAGCACCAACTCCCCCGCATGAAGAAGTTCCTGCTACTTCACCTCAACAAGAGATTCAACTGGATGATGTGATTGAGAGAATTGGAAGACTCTCAATCAATGATGAAGCACCACCAGCTGATCAACCAGGACCATCACGGAAGATTCCTAAATGGGCCACAAAGACACTTGAAAGTTTCCATCCAGATGAAGTTGGAAAGACGGGAACGAGCAG
>LPNX010295101.1:0-26085 GCA_001517045.1 Pseudotsuga menziesii | reverse complement strand
TGCAACCCTATATCTACTCCAATGGAACCGAAAATGAAGCTCACATCAAGCGAAGGAAAAGAATTTGAGGATGCGACCAAGTATCGACAACTTGTAGGAAGTTTTATCTACCTTACAACAACTAGACCAGATATTTATTATGTTCTTGGCATACTTTCAAGGTTCATGCATAAACCTTGTGAAGGACACTGGTCAGCTGCAAAAAGAGTTCTAAGATACTTGAAGGGGACTCAAGACATTAGACTCAAGTACTCTAAAGTGGATGACTTCAAACTTATTGGGTACTCAGACTCAGATTTTGATGGCGATAAGGAGACAGGAGTATCAACTTCTGGATACACTATGAGTCTTGGATTAGCAGTTGTCTCATAGAGATCACACAAACAGTCAGTTCCGGCAGATTCAACAATAGAAGCAGAATATGTGGCTGCAGTTGAAGCAACGAAAGAAATAGTATGGCTCAGGAAGATACTTAAAGATTTGCAAGAAAAACAAGAGAACTCCACTCCATTATTGATCGACAATACTTCTGCAATCAAGCTGGCTAAGAATCCTAGATTCCATGATCAAACCAAACACATCAACAAAAAGTATCATTTGATTCGACATCATGTAGAGGCCAAGACAGTCCATCTTCGACGTTGTTCCACAAATGATCAAGTTGCAGACATCTTCACCAAAGCGCTTGGACGAGAAAAGTTTGAAAGATTCAGAAACATGCTCGGACTTACTAACACCCCTTCGGATTAAGGGGGGGATTGTTGGAATATAATCCATCGAGATTATACAATATGTAAATATTGTAAATATATACTGAATGTGAATAGTCATGTAGGAATATGAATAGGTTGGTCGGAATTTGAATCACAACCGACATATGAATTGTATAAATATATGCATTAGCAATGGAATAAGATAGAATCGGGAGTTATTTACCCATCAACTTACAAGTTGCAATTTACAATGCATTGAGCAATATTTGCTAGATTTGAACCTAACCTGGTTCAATGGGTATGTAAGTTTCCAGACGAGGGTTTCACCCAGTGCTAGAAATTTCTATTATGACCACCACAAGACTGGGATGATGGATCTTTGGTAGCAGGCTAGCAGCATGGCGCCCTTTGTTTTTGCTCATGAATCATATCTTACACTAGTTAGTCCAGGATTCTAGGATTTATTCCAATATCCATTCATTTACTGGGGTCAGAATCATTTGAATCAGCACTCCCAGTCTCCCACGGTCCACCTAGGCCGCTTAGCCTACCTGTCTCATCGGAGGAAGGGGGTTAGGCAATGGAGACAAAGCCAACTGGAATGGAGGGCCATCCAGAGAGAATGGTTTTACAATATGCATATAGTCATCTCTAAAAGAAACAAAATAATTTTTCATATACCTAATTGAATATTATCATTACTTAATTTGTCGGTATGCTTACATGGTAACGCTTATGCCCGAGCTGTTTATGAGGGTTTCCTATGTCTATAATGGCTACGATTTAGAGAGGCTCGTTCCCATCATTATAACACTAGTGGTTTTCTCTTGCAAATATCACTATTACATCTCCTCTCCTCACTCACCTCACCTTTTGACTTGAGTCCTCTTCTTCTTCTTCTTCTTCTTCTTCCCATGGGCTCTCTAATCTACGCCCTGAGCGCCCTCATAACGAAGAATGATCTCTGAAAGTCTCTGGAAACCTCAGGAAAACAATACCCAGTTTTCCCTCACCTAGACACCCAACTTGTAGTGATATTTGTTGGAGAATTTAAAGTTCTTCCTTGTAGTGGACTAATAAATACTTAACCTTTTCGATAGGGCTGATAAACTCGATATAGATTGGAGAGACTATCCATAATCTACCTAAAATTGGGGATTTTGTTTGATCACTTCGAATTGGGGTATAAAATCGATATACATTGGAGGGACTATCCATAATCCACCTAAAATTGGGGCCTTTGTTTGATCACTTTGATTTAAGCATGTGGGGAGGACATGATTCAATTCTAAAAATAGGTGTTGAATTTAGGGTTAATAAAAAAGTTTCTCCATGAAAGCATTAGGTATTACATTCTGGGGTTTTTCTTTTAGGTAGGCCAATCACACTTGACCAATAGAGCCACCATCAAGCTAAATCAATCCTCCATTCAAAGGTCCTTCCAAATTCCAATGCCTTATTTTATCAACGACCTAGCAACCGAGTATTTCACCGGCCCAAATAGAATTTTTCCTTATCTAAGTTCAATAAACTATATGCTCCAGGGACCGAGAGAGTACATGGTTTACCTCACTAATTCCATGTAAATGTTGAATCACTCTATATTTCTTCTTATTGCCATTTTTTTTCTATACACTATTTTTAATAAATAATAAAATTTTGTTGTACACTTACAGTGTCAAATGAAAAGAATGATTTATTTTTACATGTCAACATTGAAGGGTTCAATTTCTCATAGCCTTTCAAAGTGAAATGGGACCCTACCCTACAAATTTTATCCCTGCTCGTACCCTTCCTTTCGCCATCACCATTAAATTCACTAGTGTATCGATACCTTGGACAAGGCTTTATTCAAAGCATGATTGTGCTTAGAATATCATCACCCCCTATCTCTACAGCTTTTTTTACAACCAAGATTAACCACTTATATTGGTATACCCCCATTGTAAGGGTTAAGTCTAGACAACCTTCACCATTATAATTTATAAGAATAATTACTTCTTTGATGGCTTTTAAACTTTAAAGAATAAAAAGGGGTTAGGATCAACACCTTGCCAAAACCTTAGTATTGTTAGTCGTGTCTGCTTATGGCATCTTAAACCTTAGTTGTCATTTTATAGTGTCGAGGTACTTCAAAGCATGTACATAAGTAAAATTGGAGGAATTGTGCACTAGTCAATACGACTAAGTAAGACCATGATCCCGTCCTTGTGCAGCCTAAGGCTAGAATTTTAAACTACGAACAACAATTGCAAACTGTATTACGACAACAAGTTAAATATAGACAGTTTTAGTATGACACAAAGAATTGTCACATCAACAAATTACCATCTAAACAAGTTAATAATAACTTAAATACATGACGACAGTAACGCATGATAAACGGAAGTGTGAGTTCTGGCATCTCCCTAAATAATGTATAGTGATTTCTAACATTACATGCAGGATTTTTTATTTTTTTTTACAAAATTGAGGGATGTTACATTTTTTAGGGTGATGAATCCATTTCTACCATCAAAATTGGGATTAAAACATAGTTTCATTTCGATTTTGTAAAAAAAAAATGGTCAAATTTCTAGACATCTCCATTTAAAAGATAAAAAGTAATATAGAGTAATAAACCATCCAATTAAATTTATGTGTATATGTGTTGGGAATTTTGTTAAAATATTAAGCAATATAAAAATAAGAAGTAATATAAAGTAATAAGTGTTAATTATAATGAATAAATTTTTGAAATAGTTTTAATTTATAAAAATTGGATTTAAAAAAAACTGTTTGGAAATTAAGTTTATTTTGTCTAAAAGAATTTATTTTTGTTTGTTTTTTGTTTTTTGTTTTTGTTTTTGTTTCTTTTTGTTTTTTTTTTTTTTTTTTTTTCAGAGGAAAAAATACTAGACCTTGATATTCTTATTGAATCAAAGGACATCATATACAATCCGCCTACTAAAGGCAATCTGAGCTTCAGCATAAACATAATCATTTGGGGTCCCCTCTGATTACTAAATAATCAGTGAAGCATACCAAGCTGCCAAAAAACATGGGCACAGAAAAGCATAAAGTCTGCCAAGGGCAGACTTTTCTCATAATTCCTGTTAAAATAGGTCAAAAAATCTTGTTGAAATAGAGATAAAAAATGACAAAAAAACTTACTAGTCCTGAGCATAACAAGAATGCTGAAAGACTCTTCAATGTCAGCTAAAAACCAGTTCTAACATACATAGACATACGTGCCAAGGAAAAGAGAAAGGGCAAAAGCCCAGCACAAACTAAAAAAGCTGAAAATTCCCATGATCAATGATCATACCATCCAATGATTCAGTATAGTTCCCATAGTCGGGGTCCAACAATAGAGCATGTTTAAAGAAACTGTCAACCTGCTGGTTATGCTCACGATAAATATGCGTGATGGTCACTGAAGGGACATGTTGCAGCAAAGATAGAATGTCATCACACCAGTGACTCAATTGGGGGGCGTTTAGTGATGCAGTTTTGTTAAACCCAAGAAATAATGACAAGTGAATCACCATATATAGTAAGGAGAGGGATCCCCGGATGATTGGAAACCACAAGAAGAGCCCACAAAGCCAGAAGCTAAGATCTGATATTTGTGCTTCTGCCACAGCCCAGAGAGTAGCTAATAAAGTATGAAGCATGCAAATGTATCACAAAGCCATCTCCACCAGCAGCCCCATCATACTCATTACAATTTAGTTGCAATACTCATGAGTGACGTGTTACATTTTCAATGAATTCTATATTTTTATTATTATTACTAAAACATTGTGGAATTTTTTTTTTGAATTTGATATTACAGTTTAAATCTTTCTTAACTTAAACTTGTGATTTATAGTTTCATGGTTAAACTTATTTTAGTAATTATTAAAATTATATACATAAATTTGTTTGTTTGGATTTATAAAGTTCATATTTATTAAGACAAAAGCTAATTTTAATAGATTATAGTTGAGTTTTGGATTTGTTAAAAAATTACTTAAAGTTTGAGGTCACTTTATGGTTCAACAAAGGAGAAATTGCAGCATTTCTTATTTTCTCCATCTCAAGAGGAGGATTCTTGGAACTTGGAAGTAGTGCGCAATATCCACTTGAGGTTATGATTTTTTTAAAGAACTACTCCATTATCATTACTTAGCTTAGAAGTTTAAGTTTTTTAGGTTTTATTTATTTTATTGTTTTGAGAAATATTTAAACTAGTTATATTGATTTTATTAAAAATTAAATTAAATTAAAAAATAATTAAATTAATAATTTTAATTTAGAAATATTTAACAAAATAACTCTTTAATTTATATATATTTATTAAATCTTAATGTAAATTTAAATTCTAAAAAATTTCACAAATCATATGATTCCAAAAATTTAAATTATCATAAAGTTTAATAATAATCTTAACTAAATTTAACATCTCACACCAAATAAGTAAATAATACAAACTTATTAATAATATCACAATTCACAAACTTTAACATTTTTTTAACAAAAGTATCCATTAAGATTACATAAAAGGACACACACACATATATATTTTAACAGAAACAGATAAAAATTGTATTAGTTTAAAAAGGTTGTAGCTCAGGCAAGCTTACAAAGGGGGAGGTGCAGATGAAAGAGGTCTGATGACCTCTAACAGTATTGTCAATGTTCTAATGAATACTTTGGGAGAAAGATCTCACTTGCTTCTAGAGCTTTTTCGTGAAAAAAACGAATGCTTATAGGAGTAAACTCTCACGAATTGTGAGCAGAGAAAAGTGCAGAAGCAAAGCATTAAATGGAAGGAGAGGTGAGATGCCCCTTAATGAAAGGGTCCAATTGCTTCTAGGAGCTCGATAAAATGTTTGAGGCCGCTTCCTTTTCCCTGCGTTCTTTGTTGGTCTTTCGCCCTCTGGTGAGAGGAGGAGAAGGGGCTGTAAAGTCTTGAGAATCAGAGTTTCCCTCTGACCCGGATGAAGGGACTAAGGACGTCAATCCTGCTTGGGATGGAGCCTCATGACCTGACGCTTGGGGGGGATCAGGAGGAGCAGTTCCTGGAGAAGCTTCTTTCACAGAAGGAGCGGCAAGAACTGTCTTAGAGGGGCTAGAGGGCACAACTTGCGCTTGGTCATCTGCTGCTTCCAATTCTGGATCTTCGAGTTCCTACAAAACTTCAAAGTTGCTTTTATTTATTCTGCGAGAGGAGTCAGATCTTGAGATGAGCCCTTGTGCTGTGAGGCTTGAGGCTCCTTTCTTCGAGGGGGCCGCCGTCTATTGATGACCATTTGGAACTCTATATCTTTGGGAGCTGGAGGAGTTGCTATTTTCTGTGATTCTGCAAGCTTGGGGCAGCTTTTGGCAAAGTGGTCATATACATGACAAAAGTTGCATTTGAATGGAATCTTCTCATAGTCTAGTTCTTGGATGTGACTCCAATCTCCTAAAGTAAGCTTTAGGGCCTCCAAAAGCCCTTTTTCTAGATTTACCTCTACGCAAATGTGGGCACATCTAAACTGACCCCCTTTAGGATCTGCACTATCTAGGTAGTGCCCTAACTTATTACTGATGTCCACAAGAGTGATTTTTCCCCAAAGATGAAGTGGGAGGTTTGGGAGTCTTACCCATATTGGAGCAGCTGTAATCTCTATGTCTGGGTTAAACCCCATAGTCCAAGGAGCTAAAAACAACCCTCTCGATCCCATGAAGTAGGGGCTCGATCAAAAGACTATTTCTTCTTTATTCAGAAACAGGAAAACAAAATACACCCTACCAGCTACAAAGAGAGAGGCGTGTCCTTGCAAAATAGGGTTCCAATGTTTCACAATCCAGAGTGCCACCACCTTAGGGCTGGGCCACAACCATGTAAACTTACCGATGAGGGATTTCTCTGAGAGTATGGGTGCTTTCTGAAATGGATCCGAAGGAGAGAGCTTTAGAGAGGGGATCTCTTCTATCTTCTTCACAAAATTGGAGGGGGCCTGAGAGGCTGTCGAAGGGGCGGTCGCTTGAACTGAGGCCTTGAAGGCTAGGAGCTGGTCATGAGAAGCCATAACCAGGAAAAACTTGAGCCACCGGGAAAGTAGGGAAATTTGGCTTCTCATTGGTGATGAAAACACTCGCTACTTTCATAATTTTGCTAACAGGAGAAGGGTCACCAACTCTATCTGGGAAGCTAAGGACATAGGTAATACCATAGTTTCTGATCCGGGGTCCATCAAGAGGATTTCCAGGTCCTATTTCTTTGAGTTATATTGGGATCCAGACTATTTTAACATCACTGCTCAGCTTGATATTGTGAAACTATTTCCTACTTATTTCTCAGAGGAGGATGGCTGGATAATATCTGGTCCTGTCACTATCAAAGAAGTGGAATCCACCCTGCGACACTTTTCCAAATACAAGAGTCTCAGGCCTGATGGCTAGACTGTTGAATTTTACCTTCATTTCTTTGATCTGTTTGACCAGGAAATGGTGGAGGTGGTGGAGGATTCTCGATTGAATAGTTGTATCCCAGACTCTCTAAATACTACTTTCTTGACCTTGATTCCTAAAGTAGACAAGCCTGAATCCTTTGGTGACTATAGACCGATCACTCTCTGTAACTTTCTCTATAAGGTTGTGTCCAAGATTATTGCGGAGAGGATTAAGCCCTTCCTTGGCTCTCACATCTCGGCCAAACAATTCAGTTTTCTAACCAGATTGACAAATTATGGATGTTGTTGGGATAGTACAGGAAGGACTTCCCTCGGTGAAGACTAAATGATCTCCATCCATTTCCCTGAAGCTTGATTTAGAGAAGGCATACGACAAAGTTAACTGGTCTATGCTCAAGTTAACTCTTTTACAGATTGGTCTTCCTTTTGATGTGGTTCATTGGGTTATGAATTGTGTTACCTCTGCCAACTATAAGGTGTTGATCAATGGTGTCCCTTTGGAGACTTTTTGGGGCTCCCGGGGGGTCTAGTAGGGGTTCCATCTATCCCCCTACTCGTTTCTTCTTATCATAGAAGGGGCGAGTCTTATAATCTCCCAGGTGAAGAAGGATAAGAAGATAAAGGGATGCAAAGTGACTAGAATGTTGTATCTCACGCATATTGTCTTTGTGGATGATGTTTTGTTGTTTGGGGATGGGAGTCTACAGAAGTGGATGCATTTCAAGTCTCTAATTGATCTTTTTAGTAAAGCTCCTGGTATGTCTGTCAACATGAGAAAATTGGATTTCGGATTCATGAATATTTCACAAGAGGTTATCTCCTCGGTGAGAAATATATTTTCCTTTCCCTGGAAACCTCTTGATGAAAAACTCACCTATTTAGGTTTTCACCTTCGACCAAACAACTATTGTTGTGGCGATTGGTATTGGCTTGTCAGGAAGTTTCAGAATCGAGTTAATCATTTGGTACCTAGATGGTTATCCTTGGGTGGTCAGGTAATTTTGGACACTTCAGTTCTTCAATCGATACCTATATACTGGATGTCACTGTTTATTCTCCCTACCAGGATCCTACAGAATCTTTGAAGGATAGTGTTCCATTTTTTATGGATGGGTGTCATTGACAAGAAAAATATCCACTTGGCCAATTGGAAATCTCTGCCAAGACCTAAGTGTTGGGGCGGCTGGGGGATAAAATATCTGAAACATTTCAATTTGTCTCTGTGTTCCAAGAACTTGTGGTGGGCTCTACATCAAGATGGTCTGTGGGGCCTTATTATAAAATACAAGTATATGGAATGGATGTCATTAGACATTTGGTTACACAGAGCCAATTTTAAATAGGAGAGGGCTTCACCGTTTTGGCGTAGTTTTCTCTCATCTTTGCCCATTATCATGACTGATCTTTGTTGGCTTCTTGGATGTGCAAATTTGATTTACCTTGTCCTAGACCCAATTTTAGGCATACCTAGATCCTCCCTGTCACATCCTATACTGGATTGGTTACATAACAAAAATTTGTTTATTCTTAAACGGGTTTTTGTCCAGTCGAATACGCATCTTCCAAATTGGCTATCGTCTTCGGATCTGGGTCTTTCCGGGGACCTAGAAACCGAATGGAGCACTTTCAGAGCTTCTCTTCTTGAGACTGGAATCTCCCTAAAAGATATTCCTGATAAAATTACATGGAAGGTAAACAGTCAGTCAGGGAATGTCACAACGAATTTGGCATATAATGTGTCTCTCAAACCTTCGGAAGACCTGGAGGATCGAGGGTGGTATATGGCTCTGTGGAAACTGAAAATCATGAGTAAGATTAAATATTTCCGTTAGCTGGATTTCCATTAAAAAATTATTAGATGGGACAACCTACAACGTCGAGGGTTTGTGGGTCCTGGGAGATGCATTTTTTGTCTCGAAAACCTTGAAACGGTAGAGCATATCTTTGGAGCATGTCAGGTATTCAAACAGGTTGGATAGGATACGTGCACCCAGGTCAAGGGTACATGGCATTGGGAATACCCCTCTTTAGTGAAAAATTTTGAGCATTGGCAGAGGTCGACAAGACTACCCCTCAACATTCCTTTCCTTCTCATTTTGGAATTCTGGAAGGCCCGAAATGCCTATATTTTTCAAGATCTTCCTGTTACAAGGGTTTGTATCATTACGGAGGTTTGTTCATCTTCCTCACTCTTTGTGTCTTTTCCTAGATCTGCAGTGATTAGAAACATCTGCGCCCCCACCGATGTCTGTGAAGGTATCGTTGGCTATTTTGATGGAGCTGCCTGTGGGGCAAGCTTTGTTATCTATGTGGATAGGATAATTTCTTTCAGACTTCTCATGGACATTGGTTATGGGACAAAAAAAAAGTCAGAGCTACTGGCCCTATGGGGGCTACTGCTTTTCTCTAAGCACTAAAACCTTTTGTCCCTTCAGATCAATTGGGATTCTAAAGTCATCATCGACTTGACATTGAACAGCAATGGTTGACCAGAGTCAAAGATTTATTCAGAGATTTCAGATCCCTTACTTTTCAACACATATACAGAGAATATAACGATCTTGCAAATGACCTATCTAAAAGAGCCATAGGTTTGGGATCTGGTTTTATAAGATGGGAAGAATACTTTGGCATCTCGGTGACAGACTCTGGGTTTTTATAGCTACACTGAGTCACTTTTGGCCTTGATAGTTTTCTTTTTTGACATGATACATTTAAGTATTGCAGGTATTTTGGTTGTGTGTCGAGTGATATTTTTTGCAGTATGTATATCTGATGGGTTTTGAGAATATGGAATGTATGATCATGATGACCTAGTGATAATATGTAACAAGGCAATGTCGATTTTAAAACACAATTTCATAAAAGTTATATTTTTCCGTGGGAAAAAAAAGAGAACTCTAAAGCAACAAAAAAATGCACTGTGGATACATCAAGATGGATGAATTTAAAACCCTAAAGAATCTTGTCATAGAGCCCATTCATTGAAAATGAAGTCCCATTAGCTACGTAACAAACAAAGTGGTTATGGATTCCGTTACAACAACGGTTAGATGACTACAAAAACTACCTTAATATCATTTGTACAGGTTTCATACTTTTATTTAAATCTTGAATTTTTGCTGAGAAAAGTGGGGATACTCTTATTTGGTCTGCTAACCCATAGGGAATCATCACTATTTATCAAACTATATTTCATAATAGTTCCAGTAATGTACAAAAATGATGGTATAAATATTTGTGGAAGTGGAAAATTCCATTTAAAATGAAATGTTTTTTATGTTTTGCATTACAAAAGTGTCTAAAACTAACAATTTCCCATAAAAGGTGCAATAATACACCCATAGGTTGTTGTTGGAGGGTGAAATGGATAAAAAGGGAAACTAAAATCGACTATGGTTGTTTTCGGGAATGTTAATAACTTTCATGTCAACTAATAAGCAATATCCAACCAAGGGGTTGGAAACACTCAATGAAGTCTACTTGGTCCACTTTGCAACACATGACTTCAAGAACCTTCTCCAATTACTTAATGTCCACTTAGTAACAAAAAAACATTTTCCATATGGTAACTTGTTTGGTAACCAAAAGGATCTTTCATAAAATCACCAAGAAGAAAACCCAAAAGGTGCTTATACCATGCCCATGATGACCCTCCAAAAAATTTCCTTCGCTCATATGAGGATCAATAATATTTTAAAAGATCTCCATTAACGAGACCGTTTTAAACTCAAAAGTGCCTCAATCTCTTTCAAAAAGGTCCACAAAGTTGCACCAAGCAACATACATCCACCACCTTGAACTTTATGATGGGCTCCTTCGAAGTTATGAATAAGAGAGGCAAAGTAATATGTATTAAGGGGGACAACCTTAGAGGTGGCAGGTGCGGGTGGGATCCTTCTGGATCCCAGAGGACAAACTGAACAAAACTTTGCTTGGGGTCTAGGCCATAAGACTAAAAACGAGGCCAAGTGGATGGCTCTCTTACAGGAAATGGAAATTCTAGCTAATACTGATCTCTCCATGATAGCGATATTTGACTCAAGACATGTCATTTATAAAATGATCAATGGATACACCTCAGGATCCATAAAGTGTCGACGGGTGTATGATAAAATCATAGCTCTACTATCGAAAAATTATGAATTCTATCACATTATTTGTGCAAATAATGTCCCAGCAGATACTTTGGCCAATGTAGGGGCCTCCTTCCCTCAAGGTCACTATTGCCTCAATGGTTTAGGCATAAACACCAAACCCATTTCCTAATGAAGTTGTGGTATAACTCCACCTTATCTACCCACCCCATCGAATTTTGTGAAGGCTCAAAGGTTTTAATTCATTGCACACATGCTCCCATCCTTGCCGACGTGTGGTCTCCACTCCTCACCGGCCTTACCTCGATCCTTGTTGATTTAATGAGCCATCTCCCTCAGCGTTATTGCACTCCTAGCTCGCATGCTCTAGGTCTCTTCATCCTTTTCAATATGGATTCCACTAGAAGTTTCCCATATCTCCATGCTTCTTTTGCAAACGGTGTGCTCTCCTCTCCCTCTGTTTATTCTCTAGAGAGGACTCTGCTTGCTGTCATTTCTGGTGTTCATGAATGCATTGTTGAGGGAATTCCATGGGAGTCTTTTCCTCTGACCAGGGTCTTCATCAAGGAAAGGTTGGCTCTAGCTACTTTCTTAACCTGTTACTGCTCTTCTCAAGCCGGTGGTCCTTTGTGGCAATTAAACTCAGGAGCTGTGTTCAACATTCCTGTTGAAGGTCAGCCTTTCATAGCAGGTAACGATTCGATTTTTGGGTGTAAGTGTTCTGGGTGGAAGGAAGGAGTAGTCGGCACTCTCTCTTGTCGCAACAAGAAAGAAACTGACTCTCTTCAGTAGGAATTTAACACTCTCAATTATGTCCTCGGTGGTCTTTTTTGTGGTGAGCAGGCTCAAGAGCTCGAAGGTTTAGCAAGGGATCTCCACAGTAGTTTCTCTAGATTAACTCTTTCCAACCCCAATTCCAGACAAGACAAAATGGACCATGCAAACGGTCTTGCTGATTTGAAGAAAAATCTAAGGCGTCTGTACGAAATGGTGGCTATTGGGATCATGGACAGCAAAGAGACTGCTCAAGAAATCAAGAATCTGGTGGAGGTGGTTAGTTACACCTTTTATCAGATCAGCAACCACGACTCCAGGATTGACGACACAGAGATGAATCTCAAAGAAATAATGGGTAAGGTGGACCGGATTCAGGAGGACCTCTAGTGTTTGGTAAACATGAATCAAGGCAGTCAAGCAAATGAAAATCCCACAGGGTTAGTCCATCTTATGGAGGAGGAATCGGTTGTTCAGCCACTGAAGCACCCAGGCAACTTTTAATGGTTTTTATAGTCCATGTTTTTTTGTCTGTTTCTTAATCAGCAATTTATTAGGGTATATACTACCTCTGTTTCTAGCAGCTATGTAAAAACTCTGTTTGGCTTTATATGGTCATCTCTTTGGCCCTGTTTTGCCTTTTCCTTTTCAAAACAACATGAACTCTCAGAGAAAGCTTTTTTGTAATGTATGGTTGTGCCCAGCCTGTTTAATATTAAACCTTTCATTGTTTTTGTTAAAAAAAGGGGGGGGGGGGGGGGGGGGGGGGGACAACCCATAAAGTGTCATGTTATTCATTGAACTCACAAACTCCAAAAGAGAAAAAAATGCACCATCGATAAAACTCAAGTATCATCCACGTACAAGCCAGAAGTGACACTATCTCATAATCTCACGAAGAAGGGGATGGTATGATGCAACAAACTGAAATGAATGGCAATGCTAACTAGAAAGTATTGCTTGCAAAAAAGACAAGATGAATACTTACCAAGTTTTGCTTGCAAATTCATCAATATAAATGATGTTATAGAGTTTCTTTTATGAAGACTGAAATTTTAACATAATGTAACTATGAATAATATAGTTGAGATAGATAGGTGTCCACATTTGTGGAACTGAAGGAAATCTAAAAAAATCCTATTGCTGGTGTGAACTTTTATTATGGGTTTTGTTGTTATTATTTTTTGTACATATCTATTGGCACATCCACAAAATATTTCAAATTAAGATTTGAGTTAACTAGATACACATGGATTAGAACGATTATAATGTAAGGATGAGTAATTTAATTGAGAGTACATAATTTCTTCCAACAAATGGTCATACCTACATCTTAGTGACAACACCAAGTCACCCTTCAATGCCAAAATAATAGGAAGATATTAAATGTTTAAATATTGCCAAAATGTAATTCAATTTCAATTTTAGAGTGATTTCACTTGAAAATTTCCTATTTCAACCACTTCATTACTTGAAAATTACACTTTCATGGTGGAATCAATCTTAACATTAAAGTGGCAAGCAATAGACTTGAAATTAAATAACCCCATCTCTTTTTTTATTTTTTTTAGTGATCTTTGTTTTTGTTTAGAGATTTTTAATATATAATCAAAATAATGAGAGAATATAGCATATAATTATGGTTTTATCATGTCATTTGGATTTAGCTTATAAGTTGAGAAGATGAGTATTATGAGTATATTTAACCACATCCTATTAAAAATTATATGTATCATGTATTTGATTAACCCAATTGTCCTAAAAGGTGCAAAAGAATTCCAAAGAAATACTTTTTCATTTTTTCCTTCAATGTTGTATTGCACATTTTGGGAGTATTGCTAGTAAATAACACAAAAATGAAACACCAATAATAATAATAATTGATTACATAACAATGCAAAATTCTTATTTATGTCATGATAGTGTTAGCACTGAAAGTGTATTAGAAATAATAAAGTGTATTAGAAATTATAATATTCTATATTGGGAAAATAATATTTGAAAATTCAAAATTAGTAGTCCAAATATATAAAAGAATATTTTTAGTTCAATGATTTATTATCATGGAAAATTTAGAAGTCAAATTTGGTTTATACATTTATTTTCCATCTATTTTCCAAAAGATATTGTCTAATTTTCTTTTTTTTTAAGATTCATCTATCGAAAAAAAATTATTTAAACAACACATTTTTTTTTATAAAAACATATAAAATACTTATAAATTCAATTTTTAAAAAAATATATCACCAAACATTTTATATTAGTCATTTTACTAATTAGTAATATTTGTAAAGGTTTTTACACTTTAATATAAGTATGAATATTTAAATTTGTGTATTATAAATTTGCTTTTTATAATGGAATATTTGTAAATTTGAACAATTACAAAAGAAAACTAGAATGAGCAAGAAGTTGCAAGCTTATGTTTCAAAAGAAGGTATTTGAGGATTTTTTTCACTCCTACCAACACATCTTCATCTACCAAGAGTACTCAATTCTAGAACCAAGATAAAGTCAAAAAAGACCCATGTTAACAATATATGTATCAAGCTAGGAAAGTGATCAAAATGGATATAGGTTTGTTAACACTATATGTATATGTAATATTTTGTATCCTTCAAAATGGATATAGATTTCTTGTGGTTTAAGTGAAGTCCATAAAACTCACATTTGTGCAAATATGGATATGTAAAAATATATTTTTGATTATTGTTAAGATATGTGTCAAAATAATATTTTATGTAAATATCATTTATAGTATTTATATTTTTGTGTACCTTTTGTATCTTTTTTAAATATCTCTATATAATAGTTTTTCTATTCCATATTAAATCTCTCTTTTCATATAATGTAAAGATGTTGTATTTCTATTTATATCTATATTTAATTAACATGTAGTAATCTTATTATTTTTGTTATACATGTTTTTAAGCCAAAACATATGGTGATATAAGAAGACATCTCTATCATACTAAATTATAGAAACATTTTGTGAGTTTTAGTGCAATAAAATCATACAATTAATGCTTTCCAAATGTTGGGATTTCCCCCCAAATTCCATGATAATGAGCATTGTGTAAGAATATAATCTATTGTAATGATGTAAATGTAGGCACCTTACTTTACAAGACAAGCAAAATAACAACACCACTTTATTTGATAATTTATAATGAGGTAAACATAGACACCTTCATACTCGGATAAGTAGAATGACAATACCACTTTAAAAAGGTGAGTTAGTGCAATGGAAACTTGAGATGGAATGTAAATTAAGTACAAGTTGAAAAAGAGAAAGAAGGCTAAATAGCTTCTATGTTGAATTTAAAAGTTTTTAAAATGGAAGGATTTTTTATGATCTCATTTCCATACTATTTAAATAAAATATAATAACTCTCACCAATTAAAAAGTTACCCTAACCTTTTTTTCAAAATATTTAAATTTCTTTATTTAATTTTAAGCTAATTTAACTAATATAAAAATTTATTTAAAATTAAATAAAAATAAATATATCCTTAATAATTTAAAATATGATTTAAATTTATTTAAAAATAAATATATCCTTAATAATTTAAAATGTGATTTATCTTTGAATGTGCATTATTTAATTTAAAAACTTACTTTTTCTTCCTATTTTTTAATTTGAAAGAATATAACATTACGTAATTGATGAGGCCTGGAAAATTGCAAGCAACAACAGTAATGGATTATTCCCAGTCAACGTTCCCAACTAGTCCGTGACTGTTTGGTGTAGGGAATCCATCCGGTTTGCGGTCCAGCTACCGTAGGTCAAGTAACAAAAACTAAAAGGTTTTACTGGTTGCGGCTCGGTCCATCGTATACTTTTGTATTTTGACTTAAAGGATGATATGCAAGTGCCTACTTAACATGTAGAGCAATAAAGAATGCAAGGAGTATTCACAATGTGATGCGCAGGTTCTTACCTCTCGTCTTAAACTCTCAAGCATCTAAATCACACACACAGCTAGAAATTAAAACTAACTACCTACCTATCCCTAGGGAGCAAGCTAGTAGCTTATTAATGAGTAATGTGTCTTGTGCATGCATTATAAGAGAAATTACAGATAGCCAATATTTCTTCCAAAAAAAAACACATGAACAATTAAAGATATTTAAACAATCAGATAGCTAATCGCTTAATGACAGCATTCATTAGTCATGGTGGCATTTTCATAAAATAAACCATAAATCATTTAAACAAGAACGTAGGTCCTGGAAATCAGAACGATCTCATAGTTAGTGGACAAAAGCTGAAAACGAAATAGTTCCTCTTCAACAAATCCATAGCATAACATTTGAATGTTCCGCCATACTTTCTCCGACATGAAAACTATAATTCTTTATTGCAAAAGGAAATAGTTCTTCTTACAATATCTCTTTACTAATCTAACTGGGAAAAAGTCCTGTTTTTCCTCTAAGTCCTCTATATTTATACAAAAGAATAAGACTATTGGGCTTCCCACAAATAACTCTTGGGCTTTCCCAACTCTTCGCCTCCCAAAATTTACTTTCACTAAGTGTTTACAAAATTACAACATATTGCAAGAGTGAACAAATGTTCATGAGGAGCGCCCTGCTTGATTATTTACAAATTTATTCAATGCTGAAGCTTCTAAGGCGATGCCTTCAAATTCAGAAGATTCCAAAAATCGAATATTTATCTCGAATTTTGCAGCCTGGTTCCTGATGGCTTCAATTCTGGCTGCACTCAGGCGAAGCTGATCTTCTAATAACTGTACACTGACTGCGGAATGATCTACCTCATTCCTTAAGGTCTGTTCATCTAGATCTTTAATGTGCTGTATTCTTCTTTCCTCTTCTTGGTACCTTTTCTGTAAAATTTCCCCAAACAGGCTGTGGTCTAGAAAAGCATCTATTCTTTGTTCAGCCTCTACCTGGCATCGGTTATAAGTAATCAGAAGTCTTCTAAAGAATTTTGTACATGCCCCTTTTGTCTTTCTAACAGCCTTCTTGAACTCCTCGGCTGTGTTGATGGCAAACTCCAATAAGTCGTAGTCCTGCCTAAGGGCCTATCGATCCTTTGAGGGTAACTCTGTAGGATCTTCTTCATTGGTTTCTAGTCTTGCCATCCTTGCTGTCAGGACTTCCAGTATGTCCTGAGATCTTTCAAAAAAATATGAGGAGGTCTCCAAAATATCCTCCAACAGGCCATCTACCTGCAAAACCCTGCATCTTTCCTCTTCTATGGCCACCTGTAGCTGAAGCATCTTGGCTCTCTGTGCCAGAACATGTTCTTTGAAAGGTTGGAGACTAACTTGTTGTTCTCTGGCTTCCTCTAAAGCTGCTGTCAGCGAGGTAATCCGCTCTTGAAGTTTTGCCTCCTGCCCTTGAGATTGCCTCTCATTCGCCTCCAAGGTAGTCTTCTGTAATTCTAGATCCTTTATCCTATCTAGTAGTTGTTCCTTCTCTGCCCTCAACTCTTGATATTCCTGTTGTACCTTCTCTAGACACTCTTGCGCGGTCTCCATAGATTTTCTCTCTATTTGGAGAGCCTGAAGTTCAGCCTTTGAAGACTTGATTTCCCTTTGTATGTCTTCAAATTTTCTCTTTAACTTATTGTTTTCTTCTCTTTCCTTTCTCAGGGTATCTTTAAATTGAGAAGAAGACTTTTTTGACTGCTCCATATCTGTCATTATTTTATCTACATTGTCCTCTGAAGCATGGATCAATGCAACCCCTGCTCTGATAGTGAACCTAGGGTCTCTGTCTATCCTGTATACAATGGTTGTATCATTTATCATCTTACCAGACAGCCTCCCAGTTTCAACCTTCCTCTCGGTTATTTTTACTATCCTTTTCTTCTCTTTATCATAAAAAATAGTATTAAAATCAGGTACCTCTTCCCCTTTCTTCTTTTCAAAGGGGATTAGTCTAAGGGTGGGGACCATGGACTGTCCTGGTGTGCTGACAACAGGTACTTCAGGATCTTGAATGTCGGGGTTTTCCATGTCCTGGGCCTGAATTTCTGCTGCGTCAGAGGCTGATTGTTCTGTCACTGTTTGGGTCAGCTCCATCCTCTCTGCCTCCTATTTCTTCTGCTCCTCATCTAATTTCCTTTTTCTTTCTTCTTATTCGATCTTGGCATCTTCTTCTGCCTTTCTGGCTGCCTCTTGTGCAACTCTTCTTTTCTCCTCCTCCTCTCCCTTTAGCCATCCTTCGGCTTCTTGGGCTAATCTTTGAGCTTCTTCATTTCTTTTCCTAGCTTCCTCTTCCTTGGCCTTTGTCTACTCGTTTTGTCCCTTTCCACCTTTAGTGGTAATTTTCTTTTTAAACCTTTTCCTTAAGGCTATCATGTTTAGTGCACTACAAAAAATGGACTCTTCTCTGTCCCAGTGGCTGGTGTACTCAAAATGGACATTAGCCTCTTTGCAATGCTCTGCAACCTTGTTATGGGAGTCATTCATGTGGAAAGGCATTTCCCCAAAATGGAACTTCTCCAACTCCTCCACGAATTCATCGGCCTTCTTTACTCTAATAAATTTGTAACTCCCTAGTCTGAAAGGCAAAGGTGGGTATGCTGCCTTCTTATGTTCGAATAAAAAACTTCCTATGCCATCTAGAAATACTTGCCTAAATGCTTCTTTGTGAATCACATACTGTAGCATACTTAGGCAGTAGTGAGGGTGATCTAGAGCCTCCAAACATTCTGAAATAGAGCCCCTCCTCAGTCAAGTAATAATCAGCATACTCTTCAATCACCTGCAATGCCTCCTCCGACATGCATTCACATTCTTTTAAGAAAATAAGGGTATATAATGGCATAATGAAATGCTCACACACCTCCCTGTAGTGACTGTGGTATTTATGGGCCCATTGTGGCTTGTATGCTGAGTAAATGGGTGATGTTTCCCTGTCCTAGATGCATCTCAGGTTATGGAAGGGTTGATTGCATAGTATGCAATCAATCAGTATGGAGCTCATATAGAACTCTGATTTCTTTTGGGACACCCCTCTTAATGCTGATGCCATGCAGGCCGAGAGGCTATTGGACACAATATTAGCCCAATTGAAAATGGTCCCCTGTGTTGCAACATAAAAAATTATCGGCACCCACTCTAATTTGAAGCTTTTTCCATGGGCTCTCCCAAAAATTCTATTAAGCATCAAGGTAATGAACCTGTAAGGGGTTCTTAGGCTTGCGGTGTCATATTCTCCAGTTGGCCTGGTTCTAAAGTTTTTTCCAGGCGAGAGCATCCTCTTGAGTGTCTCAACGAGATCCATCCTGATGCTTTTCAACCAATCTTCAATTAGATATGTTTGTGCTTCTAGCAAGTGGTGGGCCAGGGATACATATCCAGGGCTATAGGCAGCATAACCTTGTTTATCAACATTCTCCAGACTCATGGTGGTCACATCTGCCCTGGGCAGAATCCACCCAATCACTATGGAAAGAGTTTAGGTCTCGTAGCAATCTTCATTAATGAAGACCTCTCTATGTTGACATAGATGTTTTCTTCCTCAAAGCCTATGTTAGGCACCTCTCGGCGTGTAATCAATCTGTAGATTTCTCCCCACTGATATTCCGGTTCTACACCAATTATGCATTTGGTGTCTTCATAAATATATTCCACCCTGGTGATGACTTCGACGTCAGGTTCTTCTTCGACTGTGGGAGCCTTCTTCTTTTGACGCTTAGACATTTTAAGTTCCGAGGAATTTCCTTGTCATGTACAGAAAGGTATTTTAGGTTCAACTAGGTAGTTTTCAGATAATTTTAAAGATTAAGATAACAATATAAAGGTTTACCTCGTCTACGTTAAACATAACTGTAATTAATAAAAAAAATGAGCAAAATTCATTCAACAAATGCTCCTGCCCGAAAAACTGGAACCACTTAGTCCAACAAAAATTCGAGTGTGGGAAAACAAGGTCTATATAACAAATGAAACAATCTTGGGATCTCTGTGGGCGTCATGACCACTACGTTACGTGGAACACCTGAGGCACTTAATTTAGAGACTCAAAGGGGACGCTTCAGGAGATAGCACTGTACATGTTCATCCTACAGTCCATCTTAGAATGGGCGATGCTATACTACCCCAGACCGGTTCGGGTTTGAATTCGACCATGAACTGGGTCACTCTAAACAGCGAACTGAAAACAACATCGAGGCCTTAGTTTGAAAGATGCGGGTGACCGGACCAATGGAAACAAATTCGACATTCCCCAGGAAAACCATGAAAATCTTCCCCAAATGGCCAAACACAAAATGGGGCAAACTGGTACAGACAACGTAACGGCCGTCTGCACCGGTTTCCCCAACCATTGAGTGCAGGGTAAAAGACCATAACGGTCATGGAAGAAAAACACTCCGTAGGCTACAAAGAACTTTCCTACTAACAATCACACTACTCGTCTCAGCATATATACATGTCACGACGGGAAAATGAGTGAAAACCCTAACCGTGAAAACAAGAAATTAACTCGTCCAGTTGAACGGAATGGGATAATGAGTACAAGGGCCTACCTGGCACCGTTGCGCGACTGGCGGGAGGAAAACCGTTGAGCTTCCACAGTGGAGCCACCTAGGAATGAGGGTACTGACAGCGAGGGTCCTAGTTAGCTTGAGCGAAAACGACAACGCAGAGAAAGTCCAAAAATAACAATAAAATAATAAACTACCCGACCCAATATAGATATATCCTCGGTCAACTATACTCGGCAGGAAAAGATCATCGGGCAGTAAACAACAAGGGATCGGAGAACATATCAACATTGCCCCCCGTAACGTTGGGAGAACCGCCGAGGCATCGGGGAGAAACCAAATGATATTCACATCAGAACTTGCAAGATTAAAGCATCGAAATGATAGAAGGATGAAGAGCTGCAATGGCAGAAACATAAAAGACATCGAGTTCTGCTAACCAGCAAAATCGGAGGAAAAACCAACCTAACTTTAACCAAGAAACCACGGTTCCACGGAAAATAACATCAAACCATGCCGAAAAGACAACGCTTTTCAAAGCCGCAACGACGGACGCCAAAAACTCAAAGATCAACGAAACAAAACGACGGGGTCGAAAAATGTAATGTAATGTGCTATCCGCAACTGCGAAAAATGTAGCGACAATACGTCCCGACGGGATTCCAACCGACAGCTGATTGAGACAAATAAGCGAATAAAGGCATTGGAGTAACAATTGGTCCCAGTTTATTGTTACTTCTCCGCAACGACGGGCGTGCAGATGACTAGATTTCCGATTTGAACATCAAAACGCTTTCGACGGCAAGGTAAAACTTAAAACAAATAGTGAAACATTTGGCATAAAATATAGTCTTTCCGCAGAACATCAAACAAACTCAAAAAAACTAGGCCAAACTGAGTAAAAGGAGGGTCCCGAAATTTTTTGAAATTTTGGGAAAATGTTGCAACTGCAACAGTAATTTCAAAGGTAATGTTTTACTTACCTTTTTAACTTGTACAACCTTTAACATATGAGTTGCTTAATTATATTTCACGAAATATGTAATAAAATTATTTTGACTAATTTTCTTAGTATCAAGAAATTGTAAATATTAATATTATTTATCATTCAATGTTTTACAACATTTTTGAATTATAAATAATAGTTTAGAAAAATTATTGTAATTTTGGTATATAACTATGTTTAAAAAAATTGTAATAGTTTAAAAAAATTTATTGTGATTTTGTATATCAAATATGTTTAAAAAATGAAAAAATTATAATATGCAGGTCCACACCTTTTAATGAAGTCCGTTAGTAAAATTAGGTAAAAAAATGAGACCAATGAAGAAATTGGGGCAAAACCATCTGAGCTTGGAGAATCCAGCAAGGGGAAAAGGAGCAAGCCAGAGGGCAGCAATGGTAGGAATCCAGAACAACCCATATCCAGAAACTTCAAGAGTTGTCAAGATTGTCCTTGGTAATGCCATGCACTTTGTGTGAATGGACCAAGACCGTCTTTTGTATAATTCAATCAAATTCTTATTCTGTAGAATTGAAATAGATGGACAATAGTTTCTTGAACGTGAAGGTGGAGATTCTTTGAAGGATTTCATACCTTTCAAACGTTAATAATTCCATGATCCCTATCCTCATTGATTCACCAAGTTCAGCCATGCTTCCTATCCTTGTTGATTCACCAAGTTTAGTAGTGTAACAGAAAATCCATTCATTAGGAGTTTTCAAAAAACAAAAACATTAAAAAATACTTGCAAATGGTCTTTTTTTTCATGTAGGTAACTATACTGCAGTAGATATGATCAATAGCTTTCACCGACAGTCATTCATTCCTATCTGCAAGAATTAAATGCAGGTAAGAGTCAGTGGACAAAAGAACAAACAACTGGAAGATTCAGAAGGACAAACCATCGATGGCTGAGAATCCCTCGATGGTCGTCTAACATTAATCAACCACTCTGAATATTTATATTGAAAGTCTACCAATAGTTCATTTTATCTATGAAAGTATGTGCTTCCCCATCTATGGAAAATAATAGACGGGGGTTCTACTAAAAAGGGTACGAGTCTACTAACAATCTGAAGGAAGATTCCCTACTCATAGTCAAAACCATGGTGTATTCACTCTCTTGAATACTCACATACTCCATGATTATATCCCCGATGTCATGCTCTGAAGTCCCTTTTCAGGAGTTGGATACAATGCATGATTGCTCAACTTCGTAGAGATTTCAGAAATCCCAAATGATTCCCAACAGTACAATTGTTGAAGAAATAAAAATAACCCAAAACCATTGCTGAAGAAATGAATATAACCCAAAACCACAATAGTCCAAACATACCTTCTTTTGGGGATTATAACAGTCCTCGAGGTGACCATATTAATCATTTCAGAGCTCATCCACCTTGCATGTATTCCTGTACTTGGGATACATATACTTGAACTTGTCATAGGCTTCATCGAACTCGGGGATGGAGTCATCGGTATGAAAGATCCTCTCCATAGCCTGTGTAGTAGCCCTAGAGGTGGTGTCGCTAGTGGGCTTGAGACACCTATCACCCTTTCCATGCCATTCCTTTCCCGTAAATTGAAAATGGGTGTGAATGTGTGTGGATTAATGAAAACCCCAATAACATACGTTGATAATGTGTAGGTAGATAAACTCTGGACTGGCGAATCCACGAGCAAGCAGGCGTAAGGGAGCGAACCCCAAGCTGTCGAATCCATGAGAAAGCGGGCATAAGGGAGCAAACCCCAGGCCGTCGAATCCATTAGCAGGTAAGTGAAAGAATTAAACCCTCAACAGACAGTTCTCTTATGGCAAATAGTGCTCTTATGGAATACTGCAGGCATGCCAAAGGAGGATAGATATCAAAAAACATTGTGACGGTAAAAATGTACAACCATATGTAGGAAACTTGAACAACATGAATGTGAGGTACGTGTGACATTAGTGAGGAAAGATATCTTGGATTTCTATTGGACGGATGGACGTCGGACGACCATAAAGGTACAATTGTTTTTCAAAATTGACAAAAACGCCTATCGTCGTAAACATGGGATAATCTTATGAGAAAGGGATGGTATGGGCCTAATTTTTGCATTCTATGTAAAAAGGATGCATTATCTGTTCATCATCTGTTGATAAACTATAGCTTCATTGTAGATATTTGGAAGAATGTTTGTCTTGTTCTCAAGATCCCCAGAAGCTCGAAAGGAGATAATTTTGATCATGCATGTTACCTTTGGTATAAAAACTGTAAGGGTGTTTATACTTTACCTGCTATTATCTCCTGGAAAATATGGATTGTGAGGAACACTTGTAATTTTGATAAACATTTACAAGATTAGGATATGATTTGCTCTCATATTTTGAATTTGGAAAATGAGTTTGGAATGAAGAAAGAGATTGTTGTAAAGACCAGGGTCATGAAAGACCTTCCGATTGCAGGAGCTGTTGGATTCTTTGATGGCGCAACAAAGGATGGTCTTTGTGCAGTTGGTGCATTTTTATTGATTAACAATTCTCATTGTTTTTACTTCAAACTATATACTGAATGTAGTTTATTTATTACCATGGTGCAGTAGTTTATTTACTGGCACAATGGCACAAGGTGACTATATACTGAATGTAGTTTATTTATTACCATGGTGCAGTAGGATCCGCTCAGTTTTTAAAAACTTCAGTCATATTACGTTCCAAGGTATTTATCGAGAGCGAAACCATAAAGTTGACTATCTTTCGAAGTCTGCTTTAGAAGGAAAAGAAGGCATGCTCTTTTGGGAAGAATGGCCAATGGATGAATCTCAAATTGATTATGGATCCACAAATCTCTATGAAATCTGGTTCTCAGCTTTTGAAGAAATGAGACTTATAGTTCTTTTGGGAATTTAGTTAATCATGATACATGTCCTTTGGGTTAGATTTTATTTTGATAGTATTTCCTGTATATTTTTGTTTTTGAGATTGATATGAAAGACCAAGTCTTTTCAATACTCTCAATACTCTGAAGACCATCTTTGTACTTTTTAAGATAATTTTGAATAACAAAAATACTCTTTTTTCAAAAATAAAAATAGTATTTATTAGATACCTCATCATTTGTTCCTCATCATTTGTTATGTCACCTCATGATGTTTCAAATTATTCAATATGACTCTGATACATCATTTTAAATTTGTTTCTAAACTTTTAAAAATTGCATAAATAATAATAAAAAATTTAAATTAATAATAATAATAATAAAAGTATTTAAACCCATATTTTATAAACTTTTTTTTTTAATTTGAAAAACTAGAAAAGTATAGATTCTCATTTATCGGCACATTAAACGACAAACTTCAAAGTGAGGATATCGACACATTAAGCGTCAAACTTCAAAGTGAAGATTCTCGTTATTTTTACAATTAAATGTAATGATAGTTATTTAAAATTTTTATAATATTAAAAAATGCATTATAAAAAGATAGTACAACTGCAAAGCATTTAGGATATCTATTTTTTTATATTGTTGCGGTCTTTAATATCGTGCTGCTCTTTTTGCATTGACTTATTCATCCTATTTGATATAACAAAATCCCCGAACAAAAGAAAAAAGAAAAACCATAAGAAAGAAGATGAGTAACAACAGTATCCAGGGACTAAGTCGTAAAGAACGCCCAATCCCGATGAACTTTTTGATCTCTGTTTCTGGTTAGTTTTTACTAGTTTTTTTGTTATAAATTTTCATTGAATTTTTAAAATGTTTAAAAATAGTTTTTGACTAGTTTTTTGCTATAAATTTTTATTGAATTTTTAAAATGTTCAAAAACAGTGTTAGATTTTTACATGGTTTCTTGTAACCTGGTTTTATTTCTTGTAACAATAAAAAAATTACAAATTTTGTAGATTAAATTCACTAGATTTCGGCTAAAATCAGCGTAAAGTCAAAAAGTCTTCAACCTGAATCTGGCGAACAAATTTTGGCTGAAATCATAATTTCAAATGTTTAAATCGTAATTTTAGTCATTTAAATAATTTTAAAATCCAGAATTTACTCTAGAGCGAGCAAGTAATACAATTACTAAACTTGCAAAATTTCAAAAATAAATGAAAATAGAAATCAACCGGAAAAGCGAGGCGTTTTAGTTGTTGTTTATCCTACTCTTGTCTTCGTTAGACAGCTCCGATACAGATATCCGAAAAGAGGCAGAGGCATCGGCATCCGAGACTGTTGCTGCTAACAAACTAACAGCAATGGTGTCAAGTTGCTTATGATGACATATTGTCGCAGTAGGAGGATGAGCGAACCATTACACAGAGTTGACCCAATTAAGACGTAAGCCTGCCAGCCATTACTCCCTTAAATAATGAAATATAAAGGAATGGATCACAAATATAAAAGTACTCGTCTGCGCGAATATCGAAATACTCGTCTGCGCGAATATCGAAATCGAAATCAACCAGGGCTCCACCCAGTTATGCCCTGCCCTGCGTGTAGCCTGACTTTACTGTACACGAGCCTCTGCTCCGTCTTCCTTGCATACCTTCCTCTGCTCTGCTCTCTCCCCTTTTTCTCTGCTTTGCTCTCTCCCTTTCTCTCCACTGCATTTCAAGCACCATGCCGTTCCTCT
>LPNX010295099.1:163746-177726 GCA_001517045.1 Pseudotsuga menziesii | reverse complement strand
CGTATTATCAAGCCGACACTCCAAGAACATTGATTTGTTGTTCATAATACGTTTAAATATATGTGTAAACTAGTATTATCAAGCCGACACAATCCACCATATCATAGGACTTATGGATTTTTACCATTCCTTTTTGTTTATGGTGCCATCCTAAAGAAAATGAATGAATTAATATATAAATAATATATAAATTTTGATGTTTGAAGTCGATTAGATCTTGATAGAAGCCATCTCCTTTCATAAAGGAAATTTTTCCATGAGAATAGACTTATATATAAATTGAGTTTGTTTCATCTTAATGGGTTGTGCTATATATATAACCTAATTTAATTGGTTATAAGATATAGTTTTTAAGAAAGAGTATTGAATTTGTGATATAAAATTTAAAAACAAACATAATTTAGATATATAAATACATAGTCACCTCGACATCTTTTTTCTTAGAGGATGGGGCTTTTTGAGAATGTTAATTTGGATAATCTTGGAGTTAAGTCATTCTAGCATAGTGTTAACAACACTTAAAAAAAAACTAGGAATTTGATGTTGAACTATTTTTTTTTAGTATCAAGTGGAAGTATGATTTGTTTACAAGTTAGTTTTCTTGATTTTTTGTATGGTTTGTTTATAAGTTAGTTTTGTTGTTTCTTAAAATAAATATGTCTAAGAAAAAAAGAGACACGTTTTTAAATCCTTTCGGTTACATCTAGGGTTTAAGACAACTTTTAAGGTGACTTTAAATGGGGATTCAAGAATCCCCTTTTTTACCAAGCAAGACACTTGGAAAAGGACATGGCATAAAAGTGTGGGTGAAACAAGTTTCACGCTCCTCCCATGTGAGTTCAGTAATGAGGTGGTGTTTGAGGTAATTACTGCATGAAGGAAGGTCACTTTGAAGGCCTTTGAGAACCCCAAGATACAAGTTATGGGGGTCCTTGAAAAAAACCCAAGGTCAATAAGTAAATCTTCTCTCTATGTTTTACTAGTTAATATGTGTGGCAAAGGAGGGGAGAGACTAAAAAATATCATCACCTTAAGGCATATTGTTATAAGGGGGTTACATAGAAATAACCTTCAAAACTTGTTTCTTTGTTTAATCCCGAAGCACCATATGGCTTCTCTTGCAAGTGATACTAGTTTGGAGGATAGGCTAGATGGGGGTTTTTACAAAAAGATCTATACATGTGAAAAATCCACTATGCGAAGAAATTGAAAGACTCTAAAACAAAGAAGGATGTTGAGGAATTCTCGGTTGACTGCGATATCACTTTGAAGAAGTTTGAAGGCTTAGTTGAAAGGGTTCTCCTAGGCCATTTGGAATATATCAAAATGAACCTATTTGAAATGATTCATTGGGTAAGTGAACTGGAAACAGTTGCTAGATTATCAACCTTCAGTTCTTTGGTTTCCTCGTTCTGTTTTATTTTTCTGTTAAAACAACATGCTCTTAAAATTTTAAATAAATTACTGAGGTGATAAAGGATGGTTCTTTGGTGTTATGGAATTAGACACTGGATTTCAACCCTATGACCCGAAAGGTTTTTAGAATGCATGTGTACCCCCTTGTGTTGGGTCTTCCAATTCACTTTTCCCGAGAGGACATATTTATTAAGTTAACAAATCATGTGGGAAGTTTATTGTTGTGGAAAACGTATCCTTGAGGTTGGGTGAAAAAAGATTGGCCACGATTTTAGTGGAGGTGGATACCATGGAGGTGCTTCATGAATACTTAATTTTTAGACACGGGACAGTTCCTTCAAACAATGTCGTGATTATAGGGGTTTACCCTTACACTGCCTTATTTGCCATCATATAGGAAATTTAAAAAGGAGTTTCCCTCTCTCGATTAGGAGATTCGACCATGCTAGGGCTCAAGTGATTTTTGAGATAGGATTCCGGTGAGCTCAATTATATGTCATAATGTGACAATTAGAAAGAAAAATAAGAAGAGGGAGAATAATGAGAAAATACTTGAGAAAGAGGATAGAGCACTCCTTCAAGCAACGAGTTATATTCTAGTATCTGATAGAATTCAGTTAGCACAAAAAGAAGATAGAAATTCATCTAATAAAGATGGGGCACTTAGAGCACAGAAGCCAATTTTGGAGGTTTCAAAATGGTTGTTTTTATTTAAATATTAGGGGACTAGGGTGTGGTGCCAAATTTTGAGCCCTCAAAATATTTATAGAATATACCATGGTCGACATCTATTTCTTTAAAGGACTACTGTACTTAGGCTCTAAGGCTTGTGAGATTATCCTTAGAATTTTAAAAGATTGGGAAGTATGTGGAGTAGATGGAAAGGACCCATTAGACTTAAATATTCCTTTCAAGTTTGATCACTCATTGTTAAAAAAATGAGGATTTATGCCATATGATCAGTGATTTTTGGTTAAATGTCTCTTGTCTAGATAATATGAAAGTAATGAATCTCATGGTTAAATGTCTCTTGTCTAGTTTCTATTCATATTGATGATCATCCTATCACCCATTCATTGTTCTCTAAATATCCTATCTTAGATTCTGAGATCTATGTGCCAGATTCTTCACACCTTATGCATACCTCTCTCATTGATGGTGCACAATCAAGTGATTTCTAGGATGTTTTCTTAGCCACATCAAGCCTTATGTGTCTCATACCACTTATCTTACTTGATCTCATGTGCTTCGTCATCTCCTCTTTTTTTCTTGGCATCAATACTCAGAAACTCGTTGAAGATTGTGAACATCTCATTCTTTCCTCCTTTCATACAGAGGATTCATTACCAGTGTATTCCCATGAGTCTACTAATATGATTATATGTGATCCTTTGGATTCTGATTTAGAAGCATGTTTACAGGTTGATACACATCATACCACCATCCATACCATCTACCATACCTCTGAATAATCCTAAGACTATACAAATCCCAAGTTCATCATTGGTCTCTTATGCAGTGATACTTATCTTACATGGTTTGAAGTCTTTTCTATCTTTGAGTGATTGGTTATCCATGTCCTTAGACATATTTGGAGTGATACTAAACATGTTTGGATCTGTTCTAAACACTTATGGTTTGGATATTATGCCCATCCATAATTCATATTTTTACACACGTCTATTAGTTTTCCCCTGTTGCTCATAGTTTTCCTAGTCTAGCCCTATATCCTCATGGAGCCATTGAAGCCTTTGTCCTTGATGTTCCATATGCTAATATTTCTAATATATCAGATCTTTATCGGCCTCAGAGTTTTATCAGCCTCATATCATATGTGGAAAGGTGCTACATCAAATTGGAAGATTGACATGTGATTCACATCAAAATTTTGCGGCTATTCAGGGAATTGAGTGTGAAATAAATTGTCTTAATTTTTGTACTCTTTGGGAAGGAGTATGCACATATCTATTTTCCATTTCAGAATATATTTGTAGATCAGAGTTTGACAGCAGCAAGAAGCATTCACGTAATGCTCCTACTTTATCAGTTGATGAGATACAAGGAGTCTCTCCTCTTCCTTATTGTAGGTTCTACACTCTAGCGCATGATCATGAAGTTCATGATTTCTTCAGCAAGTGCTTCATCTAAAAGTAGTTCATTCAACTCATTAAAGTGAAGATGAAGATATGTTGAAGACATATTTCAAATTTTGTGCCTTGTCCTATCTTGGGGGATGATTTTTCCCATGTTGTTTTTCCTCTTTCCTCACTTTTCTGGACATAATAATTGTTAAAGGGTGACCATATCTTTGTTGTTGGGACCTATATGCATCCATATGCATCCATATTTTTTGTCATACCATCATAAATTCAAAATTATACGGGGGTGTTGGAATAAATTAAACCCACTCATAACTTAGGATAGAAAAATTAATGATTATTTAATTAATTATTCACCCACTAGCTTAATTAGTTGGCATCCACTTGCATCTTAAAGTCAATACATGCCATCTATATCCTGGGAATTATTTATTTCTGATTCTCGGTTGATCTTGACCACCTTTTGACCATCCAAAATTAGTATACAACGCTTTACAACAAATTCTACTTTATTCTATTTTTTCTACTTTTGTGTGGATAAGGTAAATCTAGTTAAACTAGGAAATTGGGTCCTTTTGTTGCCAACCCATCCTTCATGACTTTTCCTCCATTTTCTAGGATTAGCATGTTTTTTACATCTCCTTGACAACTCGCTCATGCTTTTTCTAGTTCGTGAGTTCCTTCATAACATCTTAACTCATTGAAAGTTTAGTGATTTAAAAGATTCAAGTAGAAATTAAAATAGTAAAACAAGCCAAATAATTGTTTACTTTTCTTGAAATCCAATAAAACTAACCAAACCAAATTAATTCACTAGGACAAATTAATTCAATTAATTCATACACAAATGAAAAACAATTTAATGCATGTCCAACCAAATTAAGTCAATTATCAATACAAAAGACTTGAAAACAGAAACACATATGAGGCATTGGAAAAATGCGAGAGCAAGTTAAAAATACCATTTAGATCCAATATGAATTTGAGGCTACATTCGTCATATGTACTAATAGGCCACAGTAACCTCAAAGGGTTATTGCTCAAAGAACCTGTAAAAATAATTGTATAATACAATAATATTCACCAAAATATGAACCTCAAGAGATAATTGCATATGTCTCCCTTGCAAGATGCATACCAACTTAAGTAGCATAAGTAGCGCAGAGATGGGATGCCTATCAAATTTGGCCATCCTTATAGGGATTGGTGATTCCTTCTATCCAACTGGAAAAAGCATAGTTAATTGTTGGCTCTAATCCTTGTTTATTGAATTGAAAAAATCAATTGTTGACTCTAATCATTTGTCTATTGAATGGAAAAAATCAATCATTTGTATATTGAATGGAAGAAATGAGTAATAAAGATAAACTTACCTATCAATTTTTTTTAAATGATAATTATTACCAACAAACTTAAAAAATTTAATATTTTAATATATATTTCTTTATCTACCTTCATTATTAGATTACGACAGAGCTAACCTCATTATGAGAGTATCTGAATGTTATTTTTGGGGGTAAGCTACCGACGCGGTGATTTTTCTCGGCAGCAATCGTTGCGATGACACTCCAGCCACTCAACAGACTTTCTTCTCCGTTTCCCACATCCCATGATTCTCCAAAACTCCGTTCTCCATCATGCGTTGTTTATTGTCACCATTAACCCCCGCCGTCTATCACCGTCTCCTTTTCTCCTTGTCTGTCCTCTTTCCTAATTCAAACAAAACTCCCGCGGATTGCCGATCCTCGGCCTTACCCAAGCCAATCGTCTCAGATCAACATTTTGGCTACTGTTCTTTGTGTGCATGCATCTTGGTATTTTTATGGCGATCTAAGCATTATAAAAGATTATTTCTTGCTCTGTTTCTGCCAGAAGAAAGATTGAAACATGTCACTCTCCCTCATTTCTCTTTGTGTCAAACACAGAATTCAAACCCGTTTTATACGAGGGGGCGGAGCTGAGCAGGGGCTCGCAAGTTTGTTGCTCTTATCTAGTGAATGTCGTTGCCTTTAATTTTTGTGATTGATTAAAGGCTTTGAATAATCCTCAGAAGAGCACGGGAGAGCGTCATCAGGAATCTGCTGCTACTTTTTTCCAGTCAAAAGACGAGATTGTTTTTTTAAGATTCTCGACGGGACAAACTCGGGACAAACTCACGGGTTCCAATTTTGCTACTAGCCTTTGAAATTCCTATTTCTTCTGATCTTCAGTGGCCCTGAGCTTTACTTTCCTACTCGTAGGATTGACAATCTGACGAACACTAATCAGGAATAAGGTAATTTATGTTGAAAGGTAAAACGCAAGGGATGAACCTTAATAAGAACACGATTGGAAAATATGAGCTAGGATGGACGCTTGGAGAGGGAATTTTTTCCAAAGTCAAGTGCGCAATTGATGTGGAAACATGGCAGAGCTATGCTGTCAAAATGTTGACAAGGATAGGGTTTTCTACTACAAGATCGTCGACCATGTAAGGACTTGTTGAACTGTATTGTATCCTTCTTTAGGGAGGATATGCTTTTTTTCATATAACAAGAGAACACACATGTTATCTATGTCCGTCAGGTCCACCTAATTTGGGGGTCATTCTTATGTGCAGATCAAGCATGAGATATGCACCTTGAAACTGATCAAGCATCCAAATGTTGTGAGATTATACGAGGTAAGTTGCTTCAGATTGCATAAATTGTATCTACACGAGCATATTTGGAACCAGGTAGGTTTGTCCTCATTCTATTATAACCGCATTCAAGAGCGAGAAAGAGAATCTGCAGTGGGTGTACTGCAACCGCAAACCAAAACCCAAATTCAGGGGTATTAGGTACTGGTTAAACTAGAAGCATACTCCCTCGACAATCAATAAGCGGTCTTCATTCTCTGTGGCTCTGGACACATGGTTTACGGGTGTTCTGCACCCGCAAACCCAAACCCAAATTGCAAGGGCATGAAGTAATTGCTAAACTAGCGGTATTTCCTTCTCGATATTCATAGGTTTCAATCCCTATGGCTCTGGACACATGGTTTTCTACAACCACAGGTTCTTCACCAAACCATGGGTTTCTTGTTCATTTTGTTTTACCGATGGCCACCTTCGACTGTTGATCGATCCACCAACAACTACTTATTTCTCAGATTTCTTCTTTCTATATATACTGTGAGCATATTTGAGCTTCCCGTATCAAGCATTCATCTCCTCCTTCCTTAATTTTCATAAATTTATATTTATCTAATCTCAAGCACTAAGCCAAGGGGATTATTAGCATAGTGAATGAAGAGATGATGAGTCCAGATCAACGACAAGACGACCTGAAAATTCTCAGAGCAAAGCAGTGCTCCAATGGTAACTAACCATTCATTCATTCGCATCAGTCTCTCTCTCTGTCTCTCTTTTCAATGGCTATGGTCAAAGATCATGTGGCTGAATTCATTTCATTTGATTTTAATGGAATCACTTACATAATTCCAATATCAAATGCAGTGTGTTAATAAATAATGTGTGGGCATGATGAAACTGATGAATGTATGTGCATTGTATATGCATACAGAAGCAGTGAAAGAAGGGGTCAAGGCAGCTCCAATTGCTTGTGTCGCGCCAGCTATCCCCATAGTAAGTGTTTTGTTAATGCTGTTATCATTCAGCATTGATTCAATTCAATGAATTTATCAACATTCATATTCATGTAACTGGGCATGGATATTAATTGCTGGATTGGGTTGGATTGGGTTAATGTTAAAAATATGAAGTTGCTGGGAGTAAGGGCTATTCCTTGGGCAAGGGCTAACCTCAACCATGCTGCACAGGCGCTCATCATCTCTACAAGTAAGTCAGTAATTAATCAATTAAATAAATTAGATACTGTTGCATGTCATTCCAAATGTTAGGTTGCAGTTGTTTAATTCTCCTTAGTATCTATCATTTTTTTGACAAGAAAATTTTGGAGATTACATTAAACTACTACTATTATATTTAGCTACTTTATTAAAATGCTTGCATTGCAATGCTTTGGTGCATGTTCTGATAAAGGATTTTGCAATTACTGAATTTATTCAGCTGATATCTCTCGTTATAATTATCTCCGTAGTGAACTGCAAGTTGATTTTGAGTTGTGTGTACTTTGATTGGCAGTCACTGGTTCAACCTATTTCATTGTAGCAGATAAGACCGTTCTCAACTCTGCATGGAGGAACTCCTTCCGTGAACAAATGGAAAATCAAGGAGAGTACTCGCCTTTTTGATGGCAAGAAGAGAATTACATAACAAGCAGAGACACCAAATCTCCCTCTCTCAGATCTCTTGCATTCGGTCAGTCTCTTAATAATTAGGCAAACCGTCGACGGATGATAGAATAATCTCCAATAAAGTCTTTTGCTTTGCTCTTCTCTTGACCACAAAATGTAAATATAGGTAGTCCCAATCCTATTTCTTCTAGGATTTGGATAGATGAGGGTGCTCCCCTTTTCCTTTTCTATGTCTATCTGTATATACAACTGAGTGTGTGCAATATTAATATATAATGGTTGTTGACCATTAAGGCCAAGGAGTGGTTGCTAGTCTCAACTTCTGTGTCTTAGTGATTACAATTCCAATGGCATTGCATGTGGGGTGATATGAGATGACATGGAAATTTTAAAATTCCATTTTTTGATAAGTGTTGTAGAACAAATCAGTTAGTTTTCATATAAACATATATTCCAATGTACAAAACTTTGAATCAATACTTCAATCAATAAATATGTCTCTCTTTAGTTTTGTATTGATTTTTGAAAATTCCGACATGAATGGCTTCCACGGATGATTATTAATCCTTTAATTCCTTTCATGCTTGTACTATTATATAATGTAAAAAAGATGATCCACAAACTCACATCCATCTGTTATATAATGGGCGAAATCATAATCCACAAATTTTATGTTAACTATATATATATAATCCAACATCATAATGCTGTCATTACATAATAGCTTTGTGAATGAGGTTAATTAGCACTAATTGTCTGCTATCACAGTATTGAACCTCAATTTTTTGGCAAGTTTCCCCGTTTGTCGTTAAAAATGGAAGGCCATAGCCTTTCTTTGCTAAATGTGCTCAATCTTTCCTCAATGTGAGAAATTCAATGCATTGAAAATATACTTATGACATGTCAACTTTTTTTTTGTGAGGAACACTCACTCGATAAACATACCCAAAACCTATAGACCCAGTATTACTGTAAACTTATTGGCTTTCAGTGGGTGGGATGACGAGCTATTCCTTGGTAAGGGTTCACATAAAACTATGTTGCACAAGCGTTTATCACCAATTATGAACTCAGACTTTGTGCTTGTGATGAGCATGGCGTTAGCGTGTCATTTCCATTTGGCACATAACTGTCTCCAGAAAGAAGTTATCCTACATCCCCATGACTCAAGTTGTAATGGGGGGTCATGACACTATGCATAGTTTGCTAATAAAAAACTTTGATTCCATTTTTGTGTACACAAAACAAGGTGGTTCTCCCTATTTTTTAAAGACTCTCTTCTGTCTTTTGTTTCTTCTCGTATTTCCTCTTCAACACTCTGATTCATTAATATGGTACCAGAGCTAGATACCATGGTGAAATTTATAATGGAGTAAGCTACCAACGCAATGATTTTTCCCAACGGCAATCATCGCGCCAACACTTCCGCCACCGGACCGTCCTACCTCCCCATCGCAGGAACTCGGTCAATCGCCAAAAACCATTAATCTAACTTCGTTTGTAGTCGAGTAGTTTGTAGTCGCCGTTAACCCCCTGTCGTTTATCGCCGTCTCCCAATTCAAACAACAGTCTCGTGCAAGGACAGATGGCTCTTCGCAATTCAAAAAACACCCTCCACCCTCTGTTGATCTTTTCCTTGAGAGATTTCACATTGGTGAGAGAATAAGTAGGTTTCTGGCATATGATCGATGCCTATCCATTCATGTTCACTGCGTTATGCTTAAAACTAAAGGAGTCGATTTTTCTCAAGAATTTTTTTTCACGACCGATGACTATTTGAAGATGATGTGGAGGAGAATCAATTTTCTGAGGATTGTTCTTGAGATTGGTTATAATTTTGTTTTTACGATACATCTCTTTGTCAATTTTGTTCTCACCCCAGTATTACATTTTCATATTAGATAGCCATTGTGAATCTAGCTAACATGTCAAGTAAATGTTATTCATTTTGCAATGCCCAATTATGTGCATGGTCAGCAGAATGGAGAAATATTCCATTTGCCAGAGGAGCCTACATCAAGAAAGAGACCAAGGGAAGCTGTGGATCTTATTGCTTTGCAACAACAAAATCCCATGTTAATAAATTTGTGTGACCTTCATTAGCAAGCCCTAGCCATAGGACCAGGGATTGTACCAATCTCAATGGTGGCTAAAGAAATCGTCGAGCACGTGTTCATCAACTGCGAGTTCACTAAAGAGGTATGGAGGCTCACGTTAGGTTCAATCTCTGTAAATCTGCCAAACTCAATAACAGAGCTGATAAATTGCTAGATATCTCTCGCTCCCTTCAACTTCAGCAAGAAAAACCTCCTCAAGCCAGCGTGGATGTGGACCCCTAAATTCCTGTGTTGGAAGGTCTCGCTGGAAAGAAATAACAGAATTTTTAAGGAGGAAGGCAGACTCCCACCTCAAGTAGCAATTAAAGCTAGAACCATGCTCTCTGAAGCTTTAAGCAAAAATTCCACAATCAGAAATGCGACTACCCTCTCTCCTGAAGAAGATCGCTAGTTTAAGGAGCTCAATTTGAACCAGCAAAGAAATAAAGCAACCAAACCGCCTCAAAAGGAAAAATGGGAAATCAGGCTGGAAGAACAGGAGTTCATTAAGTGGAGGTCAGCGCTCGATGAATGGTGCCTTTTCTTTGATGGGGCCTCTAAAGGGAATCCCGATCAAGCTGGAGGAGTAGGCATCATTTTTGAGCACTCTAGCAATCCCCATCTGTCCTATGCATGGGGCCTAGGACACGCTTCCAACAATCAAGCAGAGTATCTGGCATTGTGGAAAGGTCTAAATCAAGCAAGGAAGCTAAACATTCAGAAGATTACTATCTTTGGGGACTCCAGACTGATAGTTAAAGCGTTACACACGAAGAATATGCCAACGGATATAAACCTTGCCCACACGTACATGAAAGTCCTTCTCCTACTCACGCACTTTAGAACTCATAAGGCCTATCACGTTCTAAGGAATCTTAACAATCTAACGGATGTTGAGGCCAACCGCGGTACTATTCTGAGTAAGAGCCAGCTAATTGTCAATGGAGAAATTTCAAATCATCCGCTTCCCTAGGACTAAAGTGGCTCGTGCCCTGTCCTTTCACGTGGGCATTTCAACAGGAAACCAACAACACAAATCTGCCATGAAGGTTAATATGGAGATGAAGCTCAGTATAGCAGCTTTGAATATGCATTGTAAAGGCCCTGGCAGCCCCTTTGCCAGACACTAATCAAAATTTTATCCGTTTCTGTAAAAAAAAAAAAAAATTTCAATATTTTTTAAATTTTTAATAATAGTTTTCTCTTACATCTAACTTTTAATTGTTAAAAAATATGATATATGTATTAACCTAATTAATTAACTATCTTACCTATCCTATCATTTTGATTAACTCTAAACTCTTATAACATCAAACATCTTAATAAAATCAATCTACCACCAACCACTTTTATATAATCACTTTAAATAGTGTCATCTTGCATATCTTATTATTTTGATTAACTTTAAAACCCTTATTACATCAAATATCACAATAAAA
This sequence comes from Pseudotsuga menziesii, assembly GCA_001517045.1. NCBI lineage: Eukaryota > Viridiplantae > Streptophyta > Pinopsida > Pinales > Pinaceae > Pseudotsuga > Pseudotsuga menziesii. The sequence goes on along the minus strand of LPNX010295099.1, from coordinate 166,437 downwards.
TCAATCAACCACCAACCATCATTGTATAATCACTTTAAATAGTGTGATACCAATGAAATAGCCAATACAAAAAATAGATAATTAAAAAAAATCATTTAAGCTATGATATTCAATTCTTAGAAAGAAAAAACAAATAAACCATTTAATTCATGCGTGGCAAAATTAGGTCAATTATGAACACAAAAGATTTGAAAACCTAAACATATGTGAGGGATTGGAAAAGTGCCACACCTTGTTAAGAGTACCCTTTAGATTCAATATGAAATCTAAACCACAAAGGGTAATTGCGCAAATAAGGTCTCTAAAAATAGTTGTATAACATAATAATATCCTCCAAAAATCTAAACCTTAACACGTGATTGAACAAATAATTGCATGTCTTGCTCACACGATGCATACCAACTTAAGTAGCATAAGGATAAGTTGGCTATCAAATTTGGTCGTCCTTATAAGGCTTGGTGATTCCTTCTATCCATATGGTCGCAAAGAGCCGTCGCAAGACCAATTACAATTATATTATATTAACATTGTAAACTATGGTCTATACCATATCCTAATACATGTTGGAAGCCTTATACCTTCACACTCTTAAAACTAAGTCCTTTACATTTTATACCATGCACCTAGGATATGGTAAGGCCGGTGGCCTCAAAAATTTTTTAAAAACTTCATTACATTGAAGGGTGGGATGAAGACTATGGCACAGTCTCCCAACCCTTGGGGCTATTAAATCCCTATTGAACATAATAAAAACGAAAGCAAGGAAAGTGTTAAACATCACCTTCTAGCTAAACACAACGAATGGACTTCACCATTACCATAACTAGTGCAACCTGGCACATAAATCAAAGTGATATAAGTAACTTACAATAATTAACACATGAGTAAAACTCCTTGTTAAGAGTTGTGTAATTGGGATGAAATAGTGTTAATATATTTCTCAAGAAATACAATAGCATTTAATAACAATATAGTTGTATGGCTCCATTTTGAGAGTTCAAAATATTTGGAAAACCTTAAAGCTCACTACATTAGGTATTTGTCTCATTAGATGTGCTCTTATATAAGTTTTTAAGATTGATTTTCATGTTAATCACTTTGTGGTAATTGAATATTTTATTTAATAAAATTAAAATAAATTTAATTATGTAAAATATAAAATTTTAACATAAAATAATATATAATAGTGATGATGGTTATTACCTTATTTTAATACTAATTTTGGTTTATAAAAGCTATAGTAATAAAAAAAACCTTTAAACCATGCTTAATTTTACTTAAAATTGTATTTAGGTAATTATTTTAAATTGCCCTAATATAACTATTCCTATAACATTTTATGAGAAAGTAAAACTTTGGGATCACAAAGATAACAAATTATAATAAAAATCTATTTTATAATTTTTATTTTTATTCTTATTTGTTAGAAATGTAGGCCACACCAATCCTTAACATGGGGATTTTTTGGTGTCTCCTCCTAACTAAGTCACATTTTTTATAACTTTTATAATTAAATAAGATGTAATACAATTTTTAAAATGTGGTAAGGACAAAGGATTTGTCATTTTTGTGATAGTAGGAGGCTTAAATATGAAAAAAACTCTTTGAAATTGTCATCCCTACATTCACATCAAATATCAATTTAATTGATAATATTTGAGACAATATAGACCTTCATAACATCTTCAGTGGTCTAGTACAAAATTAAATTGGTAAACAAACAAAGTAATTCTTTACTTTTTTTTAATTGTAAACAAACAAACAAAGTAAACAAGCAATTAAAATTTAGATGTAAATGTGACTATTATTGTTAAAAAATATGATATATTTATTAACCTAATTAATTAACCATCTTACCCATCTTACCTATCCTATCATTTTGATTTACTCTAAACTCTTATTACATCAAACATCTTAATAAAATCAATTCACCACCAACCACTTTTATATAATCACTTTAAATAGTGTCATCTTGCATATCTTAAGAGTACCATTTAGATCCAATACAAAATGTAGGAAACATTCGTGATATGTACTAGAGGCTAGGCTCCTTACATCAAAATCTAAACCACAAAGAGTAATTGCCCAAATAAGATCTCTAAAAATAATTGTATAACATAATAATATCCACCAAAAATCTAAACCTTAAGAGGTGATTGCACAAAGAACCTTGAAAGGTAATTGCATGTATGGCTGTTAGGATGCATACCAACTTAAGTAAGTAGCATAAGGATAAGGTGGCTATCAAATTTGGCCATCCTTATAAGGCTTGCTGATTCCTTCTATCCAATTGGCAGCAAGGAGCAGCCTTAACTATTAACTCTGCTCTTTTCCTATGGAAAAAATCAACAATAAAATAAACTCACATCAAATTCATTAAAACTATAATTATTACCCATAAACTTAAAAATTTTAACATGATTTGATCTAACTTCGCTATTAGATTATGAGAGAGTTAACTTCAATATGAGATTATTGGATGTTATTTTTGTCCACAAAGAGGCTCTAAAGTTAAGTATTAAAAAATAAGAAAACAGAAACAACCTAGGATTTTTAACATGTTTTGATCTAACTTCATTATTAGATTATTAAAAATTTTAACATGTTTTGATCTAACTTCACTATTAGATTATGAGAGAGCTAACTTCAGTATGAGATTATTGGATGTTATTTTTTGGCCACAAATATGCG
>LPNX010295099.1:134621-146307 GCA_001517045.1 Pseudotsuga menziesii | reverse complement strand
AGTTGTCATTAAATAATTGAGGCATCACATATATATATATATATATATATATATATATATATATATGTATTATCATGGAGCGAGGATGCTCACATTAATTGAGTATAAGCCACCTCACATTGATAGAAGATAGTGGGTGGGAGAATATATATACATACATATATACATATATATATTGTTGGCATGATAGTAGCAAGACACTATATATATATATATGAATTGTCATAAGAGAGTATTAAATAATTGTGGCATCACATATATAAATGTATTATCATGGAGTGGGGATGCTCACATTAATTGAATATAAACCACCTCACTTTGATAGAAGATAGTGGGTGGAAAAATTTATATATATATATTGATAGCATGATAGTAGCAACACACACACTATATATGTATATATATATATATGAGTTGTCGTAAGAGAGTCTTAAATAATTAAGGAATCATATATATTAATGTATTATCACATGGACTCGGAATGCTCACATTAATTGAGCCATTAATTGAGTGAGAGACCTGATTTTTGAATTAATTGAGTGACAGACCTGATTTCTGAATCGATTATCGGTTTTATAGCCTTTAATCGGGGATGAGTCTTTAACTTCATTTTATATAACTCTTGAAGAGACGTTAAATTTTAATTTTGCTGGAAAATAGCCACCGATTAAGGAGGCGTTAATAAATTTTCAGGAGAGGCTTTTCTTAAGAGGGAGAGCAAGCTCTGCATCTGCGTTTTGGGGGAACACGCACTTCCATCTTAGATTCCTCAAGTCTCCGAAATCGATCTTCATTATGATGGATGTTGCCTGAGATTTGTGAAAAGGAATTCGATAAAACCACTTCCCTGATTTTATTCATTTTATGGGAGCATTAACTCTCTTTTCTCACTGGCAATGGATCGGTGGATGGGAGCTCTTTTCTTTCCACACTGGGAGTGCATTCTAATGTGAATGTTCAGATCCAAATTAAAGATTTTTTCCACAATATGTCTCAGCCCCGAACGCATGTCTCACGCCCTGGTAAGTCGATTTTTTGGTATGTTGAAATAAAGGTTAAGAACTAGAAATCATGGGTAAGATCCAGGGTTAACATGTTCTTTGAGTTGGATTGTGTGCATTAAGGAAATGTGAATATCCTTTCCGTATATATATATATCCTTCATTTGTTGAACATGCGACAGTTAAGCTAGATCCTTTCTATATATCATAACTTCTGCCGGTGCAGTGCTCGGTTAGTATCATGGCCTTATTTTTTCTGCTATTTTTATTATAGATCCAATAGGGCGTGGTGTCTGTGTGAAGCATCTCTTTTGGTAGTAGCCATTGGTAGTCCCTCAACGTCTTCAACAGAAAATGCCCCGAGTCTTACCCTATATTTCGAGGCCTATGTTGAATGTTTACTTGACCGCGTCTTAAGGTTTCTCGGTTGTGCTATTTTTACAGGTTGGGCATTTATCTGTCAAGCATGGGAACGGACTTATAGAGAAGTTACATGGTTATCCATGGAGCTTTTTTCTAGCTACTGTCCAAGTTAGTAATCCAAAAAATAGGCTTCCCTAGCTGTATGTCGTCCAACGCTTACTGAGGCTCTCATTCCAAGTATAGCATGCAAGCCTGCGTTAATTCTAGGAATGCGATCTTTTGGTCCTTGTTTTTTAATTCGTTTAAGAGCTCGTATTTATTCTATGTTTTAAATTTTGTTCATTTAAAAGCCTGACCTTGGCCTTTATGTGAATGTATTTACCCATTTGCATGAATGCACGTGGGGGGAGGGGGGGGGGTGTACCAATTACCTTGAAGCTTCCCTTCCGGGCTCTGCTCCTAAAAATCATGCAGTCGCCTCTCATGAACAGCGTTGGGAATGTTCATAAAATGCAGGTATTATCTTGATCTCTTACAGAAGCTGTGCTTCCTAGTTTTCTAAACCTAACAGAAATTGTAGATGGTTTTAACCCCGAGTGTTGGTAATTTCAGACAAAGGTCGATGTTTTCGGTAGATTAGATTTAATCCCCTTTTTTCCAGCCACAACGTGCTTGGGCTGTAAGAGGATTATAGCTGATATGGATAAGCTTATGCAAATAACTACTATGGATGAGTTTGTTGGTCCACATGGGTGGTCTCGATGTTTTTTTTTAAGCGCTGTCCTTTGAGTGCCCAGTCTCCCCTCTATGGGACAGATTCAGGTAATGTGGATAACTCTAATTCAGTTTATTTCCTATTAGGCAAGTGGAAGCTTTGGGTGTTGTGTTAATAATACTCTTTTCTTCCAGAAAGGCCTTGAGGTAAGTCAAGCAAAGTTTCGGTTTATTTCTCTATATGATATTTTGTTGAATTGTTGCAGCATTGGGACTGCATTTTGTAATCGTTGATTGAACACTTAAATATAGTTTCAGACGGTTGGTCTGGATGGTTTGGTGGACGTAACCCTGGGTTTGGGGTGAACCACGTACATTTGTGTGTATTATGTTATGTACATCTTTGTTCTGTCTCTTTTCATGTGTCTAATGTTTTCTTTTACCTTTCCCACGTTTGTTTTGTGTATCTATGATAGATGATCGGATGAATGTTTTGTAAAGATATGCCTTTGGTGTGATTGGAAGTGCTTCTCAATATGATTCATTACTTAGAAAAACAAGCAGTGAGTAATCAATTCCATATTGTTAGACAAAAATGGTAGTGTTTTCTCCAATAAGTATACATCCTCTTGTCTTCCACAATAAGTAAACATCTTATACAGGAATTGAATTGGATATGTAATGCCATGTAAGAATTAAAGTATGTTACAATCATACAAATAGATAAATCAAAGGAAAGCTATTACCCCATGCACAATGTTTCGCCTTACATGTGTTTGAAGAATTATGGGAATGATGCCTATTATGTTTCAGCAGTGACTATTAAAATGGTTAGCTCTTTAAAGTTTAGACAAGCCATCCTTTGCTTAAGGTGAGGATAGAAGATACCTCAAGGGTTGTTACTTAAGAGTCCCATTGTTTAATTGCAAATCAATTATGCTGTAATATGGTCAGAGCAACTGATGTAGGTAATCTTTGTTGTCATTAAGATTAGTATTTGCACCATAAATGAAGATGTATTATATCATAACTTCAAGGTAAGGCCTTCCTTGGATAACCACTAATCTAAAGAAGGATGATAGTGCATGAAAGATTCTTCCATAGCATTAGGACTTATGTCTATGTGTATCTTAAGTCATGAGAGGATTACTTATTCATATGTATATTCGAAGGCATAATAAGCTTGCTTGGTTTATGTTATAAACCTCGATCTCAACAAAGTGGATGCAAATTGCATGTTTGGTTTTATTTTTATAGAGGAGAATAGATTTCGAATTTGTCAAAGGATTGTTTTTACAATACATGTAGTTTGACATTTTGATTGAACATGCTACTTTGAAATGACTTTTAAAATATTCCACTAACGGGGTAGACTCATTTTGCAGTAACAACGAAGTATAAATCTTACACTTTTCACACATAACTGCTTTGAGGTATGAGGGGTACATTACACTTTCCTACTCGTAGGATTGACAATCTGACGAACAACTAATCGAGAATAGGGTAATTTATGTTGAAAGGTAAAATGCAGGGAATGAACCTTAATAAGAACATGATTGCAAAATATGATCTAGGATCAACGCTCAGAAAGGGAAGTTTTTCCAAAGTCAAGTGCGCCATTGATGTGGAAACAGGGCAGAGCTATGCTGTCAAAATTTTGGACAAGGATAGGGTTTTCTACTACAAGATCGTCGACCATGTAAGGACTTGCTAAACTGTATTGTATCCTTCTTTAGGGAGGATTTGATTTTTTTCATATAACAAGAAAACACACATGTTATCTATGTTTGTCAGGTCCGCCTAATTTCGGGGTCATTCTTGTGTGCAGATCAAGCGTGAGATATGCACCTTGAAACTGATCAAGCATCCAAATGTTGTGAGATTATACGAGGTAAGTTGCTTCAGATTGCATAAATTGCATCTACATGAGCATATTTAGAACGAGGTAGCTTACTCCTCATTCTATTATAACTGCACTTAAGAGCGAGACAGAGAATCTGCAGTGGGTGTACTGCACCCGCAAACCGAAACCCAAATTCAGGGGTATTAGGTACTAGTTAATCTAGCGGCATACCCCCTCGACAATAAATAAGAGGTCTTCATTCTCTGTGGCTCTAGACACATGGTTTGCGGGTGTGCTCCACCCGCAAACCCAAACCCAAATTCCAAGGTCATTAAGTAATTGCTAAACTAGCGGTATTTCCTTCTCGACATTCATAGGTTTCAATCCCTACGGCTCTGGACACATGGTTTTCTACAACCACAGGTTCTTCACCAAACCATGGGTTTCTTGTTCATTCTGTTTTACCGATGGCCACCTTCGACTGTTGATCGATCCACCAACAACTACTTATTTCTCATATTTCTTCTTTCTATATATACTGTGAGCATATTTGAGCTTCCCGTATCAAGCATTCATCTCCTCCTTCCTTAATTTTCATAAATTTATATTTATCTAATCTCAAGCACTGAGCCGAGGGGATTATTAGCATAGTGAATGAAGAGATGACGAGTCCAGATCAACGACAAGATGACCTGAAAATTCTCAAAGCAAAGCAGTGCTCCAATGGTAACTAACCATTCATTCATTCGCATCAGTCTCTCTCTCTCTCTCTTTTCAATGGCTATGGTCGAAGATCATGTGGCTGAATTCATTTCATTTGATTTTAATGGAATCACTTACATAATTCCAATATCAAATGCAGTGTGTTAATAAATAATGTGTGGGCATGATGAAACTGATGAATGTATGTGCATTGTATATGCATACAGAAGCAGTGAAAGCAGGGGTCAAGGTAGCTCCAATTGCTTGTGTCGCATCCACCATCCCCATAGTAAGTGTTTTTTTAATGCTGTTATCATTCAGCCTTGATTCAATTCAATGAATTTATCAACATTCATATTCATGTAACTGGGCATGGATATTAATTGCTAGGTTGGTTGTATTGGGTTAATGTTAAAAATTTGAAGTTGCTCGGAGTAAGGGCTATTCCTTGGGCAAGGGCTAACCTCAACCATGCTGCACAGGCGCTCATCATCTCTACAAGTAAGTCAGTAATTAATCAATTAAATAAATTAGATACTGTTGCATGTCATTCCAAATGTTAGGTTGCAGTTGTTTAATTCTCCTTAGTATCTATCATTTTTTTGACAAGAAAATTTTGCAGAATACATTAAACTACTACTATTATATTTAGCTACTTTATTAAAATGCTTGCATTGCAATGCTTTGATGCATGTTCTGATAAAGGATTTTGCAATTACTGAATTTATTCAGCTGATATCTCTCGTTATAATTATCTCCGTAGTGAACTGCAAGTTGATTTTGAGTTGTGTGTACTTTGATTGGCAGTCACTGGTTCATCCTATTTCATTGTAGCAGATAATACCATTCTCAACTCTGCATGGAGGAACTCCTTCTGTGAACAAATGGAAAATCAAGGAGAGTACTGGCCTTTTTGATGGCAAGAAGAGAATTACATAACAAGCAGAGACACCAAATCTCTCTCTCTCAGATCTCTTTCACTCGGTCAGTCTATTAATAATTAGGCAAACCGTCCACTGATGATAGAATAGTCTCCAATCAAGTCTTTTTCTTTGCTATGCTCTTGACCACAAAATGTAAATATAGGTAGTCCCACTCCTATTTCTACTGGGATTTGAATAGATGAGGGTGCTCCCGTTTTCCTTTTCTATGTCTATCTGTATATACAACTGAGTGTGTGCAATATTAATATATAATGGTTGTTCACCATTAAGGCCAAGGCGTGGTTGCTAGTCTCAACTTTTGTGTCATAGTGATTACAATTCCAATGGCATTGCATGTGGGGTGATATGAAATGGCATGGAAATTTTAAAATTCCATTTTTTGATAAGTGTTGTAGAACAAATCAATTAGTTTTCATATAAACATATATTCCATTGTACAAAATTTTGAATCAATACTTCAATCAATAAATATGTCTCTCTTTAGTTTTGTATTGATTTTAGAAAATTGCCACATGAATGGCTTCCATGGATGATTATTACTCCTTTAATGCATTTCATGCTTGTATTGTTATATAATGTAAAAAAGATGATCCATAAACTCATGTCCATCTTTTATATAATGGGAAAAAGCATAATCCACAAATTTTATGTTAACTATATATATATAATCCAACATCGTAATCCTGTCATTACATAATAGCTTTGTGAATGATGTTATTTAGCACTAATTGTCTGCTATCACAGTATTGAACATCAATTTTTTGGAAAGTTGCCGTGTTTGTCGTTAAAAATGGAAGGCCATAGCCTTTCTTTGCTAAATGTGCTCAATCTTTCCTCAATGTGAGAAATTCAGTGCATTGAAAATATACTTATGACATGTCAACTTTTTTTTTTGTGAGGAACACTCACTCAATAATCATACCCAAAACCTATAGACCTAGTATTACTATAAACTTATTGGATTTCAGTGGGTGGGATGACGAGCTATTCCTTGGTAAGGGTTCACATAAAACTATGTTGCACAAGTGTTTATCACCAATTATGAACTCAGACTTTGTGGTTGTGATGATCATGGCGTTAGCATGTCATTTCCATTTGGCAGATAACTGCCTCCAAAAAGAAGTTATCCTACATCCCCATGACTCAAGTTGTAATGGGGGGTCATGACACTATGCATAGTTTGCTAATAAAAAACTTTGATTCCACTTTTGTGTACACAAAACAAGGTGGTTCTCCCTGTGTTTTAAAGACTCTCTTCTGTCTTTTGTTTCTTCTCGTATTTCCTCTTCGACACTCTGATTCATTAATATGGTACCAAAGCTAGATACCATGGGGAAATTTATAATGGAGTAAGCTACCGACGTGATGATTTTTCCCAGCGGCAATCATTGCGCCGACACTCCGGCCACCAGACCGGCCTACCTCCCTGTCGCAGGCACCCAGTCGATCGCCAAAACCCATTAATCTAACTTCATTTGTAGTTGAGTAGTATGAAGTCACCGTTAACCCCCCATCATTTATCGCCGTCTCCCAATTCAAACAACACTCTCGTGCGAGGACGGATGGATCTTCGCAATTCAAACAACACCCTCCACCCTCTGTTTATCTTTTCCTTGAGAGATTTCACATTGGTGAGAGAATAAGTAGGTTTCTGGCATATGATCGATGCCTATCCATTCATGTTCACTGCGTTATGCTCAAAACTGAAGGAGTCGATTTTTCTCAAGAAATGTTTTTCACGACTGATGACTATTTGAAGATGATGTGCAGGAGAATCAATTTTTTGAGGATTGTTCTTGAGATTGGTTATAAATTTTTTTTTAGGATGCATCTCTTACTTTGTCAATTTTGTTCTTACCCCAGTATTACATTTTCATATTAGATAGCCATTGTGAATCTAGCTGACATGTCAAGTAAATGTTATTCATTTTGCAGTGCCCAATTATGTGCATGGTCAACAGAATGGAGAAATATTCCATTTGCCAGAGGATCCTACATCACGAAAGAGACCGAGGGAAGCTGTGGATCTTATTTCTTTTCAACAACAAAAGCCCATGTTAATAAATTTGTGTGACCTTCATTAGCAACCCCCAGCCATAGGACCAGGGATTGTACCAATATCAGTGGGGGCTGAAGAAACCGCCAAGCACCTGTTCATCAACTACGAGTTCACTAAAGAGGTATGGAGGCTCACGTTGGGTTCAATCTCTGTAAATCTGCCAAACTCAATAACAGAGCTGATAAATTGCTGGATATCTCTCACTCCCTTCAACTTCATCAAGAAAAACCTCCTCAAGCTAGCGTGGACGTGGATCCCTAAATTCCTGTGTTGGAAGGTCTGGCTGGAAAGAAATAACAGAATTTTTAAGGAGGAAGGCAGACTCCCACCTCAAGTAGCAATTAAAGCTAGAACGATGCTCTCTGAAGCTTTAAGCACAAAGTCCACAATCAGAAATGCGACTACCCTCTCTCCTGAAGAATATCACTCGTTTAAGGAGCTCAATTTGAACCAGCAAAGCAATAAAGCAACCAAACCGCCTCAAAAGGCAAAATGGGAAATCAGGCTGGAAGAACAGGAGTTCATTAAGTGGAGGTCATCCCTCGATGAATGGTGCCTTTTCTTTGACGGGGCCTCGAAAGGGAATCTCGGTCAAGCTGGAGGAGGAGGCATCATTTTCAAGCCCTCTGGCAATCCCCATCTGTCCTATGCATGGGGCCTAGGACACGCTTCCAACAATCAAGCAGAGTATCTGGCGCTGCGGCAAGGTCTAAATCAACCAAGGAAGCTGAACATTCAGAAGATTATTATCTTTGGGGACTCCACACTGATAGTTAAAGCATTACACACCAAGAAGGTTCCAACGTATATAAACCTTGCCCACACGTACAGGAAAGTCCTTCTCCTACTGACGCACTTTAGAAATCATAAGGCCTATCACGTTCTAAGGAATCTTAACAATCTAGCAGATGCTGAGGCCAACCGCGGTACTATTCTAAGTAAGAGCCAACTAATTGTCAATGGAGAAATTTCAAATCATTCGCTTCCCTGGGACTAATGCTTCCCCTGCCCTGTCCTTTCACGTGGGCATCTCAACAGGAAACCAACAGCACAAATCTGCCATGAAGGTTAACATGGAGATGAAGCTTAGTATAGAAACTTTGAATATGCATTGTAAAGGCCCTCGCAGCTCCTTTTCCAGACACTAATCAAAATTTTATCCGTTTCCGTAAAAAAAAGAAAAAAAATTCAATATTTTTAAAATTTTTAATAATAGTTTTCTCTTACATCTAACTTTTAATTGTTAAAAAATATGATATATGTATTAACCTAATTAATTATCTATCTTACCTATCCTATCATTTTGATTAACTCTAAACTCTTATAACATCAAACATCTTAATAAAATCAATCTACCACCAACCACTTTTATATAATCACTTTAAATAATGTCATCTTGCATATCTTATCATTTTGATTAACTTTAAAACCCTTATTACGTCAAATATCACAATAAAATCAATCAATCACCAACCATCATTGTATAATCACTTTAAATAGTGTGATACCAATGAAATAGCCAATACAAAAAACAGATAATAAAAAAAAAATCATTTAAGCTATGATATTCAATTCTTAGAAAGAAAAAACAAATAAACCATTTAATTCATGCGTGGAAAAGTTAGGTCAATTATCAACACAAAAGATTTGAAAACCTAAACATATGTGAGGGATTGGAAAAGTGCCACACCTTGTTAAGAGTACCATTTAGATTCAATATTAAATCTAAACCACTAAGGGTAATTGCACAAATAAGGTCTCTAAAAATAGTTGTATAACATAATAATATCCTCCAAAAATCTAAACCTTAACACGTGATTGAACAAATAATTGCATGTCTTGCTCACACGATGCATACCAATTTAAGTAGCATACGGATAAGTTGGCTATCAAATTTGGTCGTCCTTATGAGGCTTGGTGATTCCTTCTATCCAATTGGCCGGAAAGAGCAGCCGCAAGACCAATTACAATTATATTATATTAACATTGTAAACTATGGTCTATACCATATCCTAATACATGTTGGAAGCCTTATACCTTCACACTCTTAAAACTAAGTCCTTTACATTTTATATCATGCACCTAGGATATGGTAAGGCCCGTGGCCTCAAAACCTTTTTTAAAAACCTCATTACATTGAAGGGTGGGATCAAGACTATGGCATAGTCTCCCAACCCTTGGGGCTATTAAATCCCTATTGAACATAATAAAAACGAAAGCAAGGAAAGTGTTAAACATCACCTTCTAGCTAAACACAACGAATGGACTTCACCATTACCATAACTAGTGCAACGTGGCATAGAAATGAAAGTGATATAAGTAACTTACAATAATTAACACATGAGTAAAACTCCTTGTTAAGAGTTGTGTAATTGGGATGAAATAGTGTTAATATATTTCTCAAGAAATACAATAGCATTTAATAACAATATAGTTGTATGGCTCCATTTTGAGAGTTCAAAATATTTGGAAAACCTTAAATCTCACTACATTAGGTATTTGTCTCATTAGATGTGTTCTTATATAATTTTTTAAGATTGATTTTCATGTTAATCACTTTGTGGTAATTGAATGTTTTATTTAATAAAATTAAAATAAATTTAATTATATAAAATATAAAATTTTAAAATAAAATAAGATATAATAGTGATGATGGTTATTACCTTATTTTAATACTAATTTTGGTTTATAAAAGCTAAAGTAATAAAAAAAAAACCTTTAAACCATGCTTAATTTTACTTAAAATTGTATTTAGGTAATTATTTTAAATTGCCCTAATATAACTATTCCTATAGCATTTTATGAGAAAGTAAAACTTTGGGATCACAAAGATAACAAATTATAATAAAAATCTATTTTATAATTTTTATTTTTATTCTTATTTGGTAGAAATGTAGGCCACACCAATCCTTAACATGGGGGATTTTTTGGTGTCTCCTCCTAACTAAGTCACATTTTTTATAACTTTTATAATTAAATAAGATGTCATACAATTTTTAAAATGTGGTAAGGACAAAGGATTTGTCATTTTTGTGATAGTAGGAGGCTTAAATATGAAAAAAACTCTTTGAAATTGTCATCCCTACATTCACATCAAATATCAATTTAATTGATAATATTTTAGACAATATAGACCTTCATAACATCTTCAGTGGTCTAGTACAAAATTAAAATTGTAAACAAACAAACAAAGTAAACAAACAATTAAAATTTAGATGTAAATGTGACTATTATTGTTAAAAAATATGCTATATTTATTAACCTAATTAATTAACCATCTTACCCATCTTACCTATCCTATCATTTTGATTTACTCTAAACTCTTATTACATCAAACATCTTAATAAAATCAATTCACCACCAACCACTTTTATATAATCACTTTAAATAGTGTCATCTTGCATATCTTATCATTTTGATTAACTTTAAAACTCTTATTACATCAAATATCACAATAAAATCAATCAACCACCAACCACCATTGTATAATCACTTTAAATAGTGTGATATCAATGATTAAATAGTGTGATATCAATGAAATAGCCAATATAAAAATAGATAATGAAAAAAAGTTCATTTAATCTATAATATTCAATTCTTAGAAAGAAAAAACAAATAAACAATTTAATTCATACTATGCAAATTAGGTCAATTATCAACACAAAAGACTTGAAAACATAAACATATGTGAAGCATTGGAAAACTGCCACACCATGTTAAGAGTACCATTTAGATCCAATACAAAATGTAGGAAACATTCGTGATATGTACTAGAGGCTAGGCTCCTTACATCAAAATCTAAACCACAAAGAGTAATTGCCCAAATAAGATCTCTAAAAATATTTGTATAACATAATAATATCCACCAAAAATCTAAACCTTAAGAGGTGATTGCACAAAGAACCTTTAAAAGTAATTGCATGTATGGCTGTTAGGATGCATACCAACTTAAGTAAGTAGCATAAGCCTAAGGTGGCTATCAAATTCATCCTTATAAGGCTTGCTGATTCCTTCTATCCAATTGGCAGCATGGAGCAGCCTTAACTATTAACTCTGTTGT
>LPNX010295099.1:91757-133351 GCA_001517045.1 Pseudotsuga menziesii | reverse complement strand
AGATATATAAATACATAGTCACCTCGACATCTTTTTTCTTAGAGGATGGGGCTTTTTGAGAACGTTAATTTGGATAATCTTGGAGTTAAGTCATTCTAGCATAGTGTTAACAACACTTAAAAAAACTAGGAATTTGATGTTGAACTATTTTTTTTAGTATCAAGTGGAAGTATGATTTGTTTACAAGTTAGTTTTCTTGATTTTTTGTATGGTTTGTTTATAAGTTAGTTTTGTTGTTTCTTAAAATAAATATGTCTAAGAAAAAAAGAGACAGGGTTTTAAATCATTTCGGTTACATCTAGGGTTTAAGACCACTTTTAAGGTGACTTTAAATGGGGATTCAAGAATCCCCTTTTTTACCAAGCAAGACACTGGGAAAAGGACATGGCATAAAAGTGTGGGTGAAACAAGTTTCACGCTCCTCCCATGTGAGTTCAGTAATGAGGTGGTGTTTGAGGTAATTACTGCATGAAGGAAGGTCACTTTGAAGGCCTTTGAGAACCCCAAGATACAAGTTATGTGGGTCCTTGAAAAAAACCCAAGGTCAATAAGTAAATCTTCTCTCTATGTTTTACTAGTTAATATGTGTGGCAAAGGAGGGCAGAGACTAAAAAATATCATCACCTTAAGGCATATTGTTATAAGGGGGTTACATAGAAATAAACTTCAAAACTTGTTTCTTTGTTTAATCCCGAAGCACCATATGGCTTCTCTTGCAAGTGATACTAGTTTGGAGGATAGGCTAGATGGGGGTTTTTACAAAAAAATCTATACATGTGAAAAATCCACTACGCGAAGAAATTGAAAGACTCTAAAACAAAGAAGGATGTTGAGGAATTCTCGGTTGACTGCGATATCACTTTGAAGAAGGTTGAAGGATTAGTTGAAAGGGTTCTCCTAGGCCATTTGGAATATATCAAAATGAACCTATTTGAAATGATTCATTGGGTAAGTGAACTCGAAACAGTTGCTAGATTATCAACCTTAAGTTCTTTGGTTACCTCGTTCTGTTTTATTTTTCTCTTAAAACAACATGCTCTGAAAATTTTAAATAAATTACTAGGTGATAAAGGATGGTTCTTTCGTGTTATGGAATTAGACTCTGGATTTCAACCGTATGAACCGAAAGGTTTTTAAAATGCATGTGTACCTCCTTGTGTTGGGTCTTCCAATTCACTTTTCCCGAGAGGACATATTTATTAAGTTAACAAATCATGTGGGAAGTTTATTGTTGTGGAAAACATATCCTTGAGGTTGGGTGAAAAAAGATTGGCCACGATTTTAGTGGAGCTGGATACCATGGAGGTGCTTCATGAATACTTAATTTTTAGACAGGGGACAGTTCCTTCGAACAATATTGTGATTATAGGGTTTTACCCTTCCGCTGCCTTATTTGCCATAACATAGGAAATTTAAAAAGTAGTTTCCCTCTCTCGATTAGGAGATTCGACCATGCTATGGCTCAAGTGATTTTTGAGATAGGATTCCGGTGAGCTCAATTATATGTCATAATGTGACAATTAGAAAGAAAAATAAGAAGAGGGAGAATAATGAGAAAATACTTGAGAAAGAGGATAGAGTAGTCCTTCAAGAAACGAGTTATGTTCTAGTATTTGATAGAATTCAGTTAGCACAAGAAGAAGATAGAAATTCATCTAATAAAGATGGGGCACTTAGAGCACAGAAGCCAATTTTGGAGGTTTCAAAATGGTTGTTTTTCTTTAAATGTTAGGGGACTAGGGTGTGGTGCCAAATTTTGAGCCCTCAAAATATTTATAGAATATACCATGGTCGACATCTATTTATTTAAAGGACTAGTAAACTTAGGCTCTAAGGCTTGCGAGATTATCGTTAGAATTTTAAAAGATTGGGAAGTATGTGCAGTAGATGCAAAGGGTTTATCTGTTGTTTTGGTTGTGGTTTGGAATCCTAGAAGGTGTAATTTCAATCCTTTTAAGAATTGGGGGAGTCCAACTTCTTTGGATCTTATGGATACTTATTTCTTACATTTGTTCGCGAAATATCAATTAGTGGATATTTTTCATGCCAAATTATATCCTACATGGAAAATCAGAAAGAAGGAAGGTGAAGGCGTGGGCAAAAGACTTGATATATTTTTCATGAAGGATTATGTTTGAAGTATATATCATGGGTCATTCATATTAATTTATCAGACCACTTTTCAGTAACACTCCAATTTGAAGAGGACCCATTAGTCTTAAATATTCCTTTCAAGTTTGATCACTCATTGTTAAAAAAATGAGGATTTATGCCATATGATCAGTGATTTCTAGTTAAATGTCTCTTGTCTAGATAATCTGAAAGTAATGGATCTTATGGTTAAATGTCTCTTGTCTAGTTTCTATTCATATTGATGATCATCCTATCACCCATTCATTGTTCTCTAAATATCCTATCTTAGATTCTGAGATCTATGTGCCAGATTCTTCACACCTTATGCATACCTCTCTCATTGATGGTGCGCAATCGAGTGATTTCCAGGATGTTTTGTTAGCCACATCAAGCCTTATGTGTCTCATACCACTTATCTTACTTGATCTCATGTGCTTCATCATCTCCTCTTTTTTTCTTGGCTTCAATACTCAGAAACTCATTGAAGATTGTGAACATCTCATTCTTTCCTCCTTTCATACAGAGGATTCATTACCAGTGTATTCCCATGAGTCTACTAATATGATTATATGTGATCCTTTGGATTCTGATTTAGAAGCATGTTTATAGGTTGATACACATCATAGCACCATCCATACCATCTACCACACCTCTGAATAATCCTAAGACTATACAAATCCCAAGTTCATCATTGGTCTCTTATGCAGTGATACTTATCTTACATGGTTTGAAGTATTTTCTATCTTTGAGTGATTGGTTATCCATGTCTTTAGACATATTTGGAGTGATACTAAACATGTTTGGATCTATTCTAAACACTTATGGTTTGGATATTATGCCCATCCATCATTCATATTTTTACACAGGTCTATTAGTTTTCCCCTGTTGCTCATAGTTTTCCTAGTCTAGCCCTATATCCTCATGGAGCCATTGAAGCCTTTGTCCTTGATGTTCCATATGCTAATATTTCTGATATATCAGATCTTTATCGGCCTCGGAGTTTTATCAGCCGCATATCATATCTGGAAAGGTGCTACATCAAATTGGAAGATTGACATGTGATTCACATCACAATTTTGTGGCTATTCAGGGAATAGAGTGTGAAATAAATTGTCTTAATTCTTGTACTCTTTGGGAAGGAGTATGCACATATCTCTTTTCCATTTCAGAATATGTCTCTAGATCAGAGTTTGACAGCAGCAAGAAGCATTCAGGTAATGCTCCTACTTTATCAGTTGATGAGATACAAGGAGTCTCTCCTCTTCCTTATTGTAGGTTCTACACTCTAGGGCATGATCATGAAGTTCATGATTTCTTCAGCAAGTCCTTCATCTAAAAGGTTCATTCAACTCATTAAAGTGAATATGAAGATATGTTGAAGACATATTTCAAATTTTGTTCCTTGTCCTATCTTGGGGGATGATTTTTCCCATGTTGTTTTTCCTCTTTCCTCACTTTTCTGGACATAATAATTGTTAAAGGGTGACCATATCCTTGTTGTTGGGACCTATATGCATCCATATGCATCCATATATTTTGTCATACCATGATAAAGTCAAACTTATACAGGCATGTTGGAATAAATTAAACCCACTCATAACTTAGGATAGAAAAATTAATGATTATTTAATTAATTATTCACCCACTAGCTTAATCAGTTGGCATCCACTTGCATCTTAAAGTCAATACATGCCATCTATATCCTGGGAATGATTTATTTCTGATTCTCGGTTGATCTTGACCACCTTTTGACCATCCAAAATTAGTATACAACACTTTACAACAAATTCTACTTTATTCTATTTTTTCTACTTTTGTGTGGATAAGGTAAAGCTAGTTAAACTAAGAAATTGGGTCCGTTTGTTGCCAACCCATCCTTCATGACTTTTCCTCCATTTTCTAGGATTAGCATGTTTTTTGCATCTCCTTGACAACTCGCTCATGCTTTTTCGAGTTCATTAGTTCCTTCATAACATCTTAACTCATTGAAAATTTAGTGATTTAAAAGATTCAAGTAGAAACTAAAATAGTAAAACAAGCCAAATAATTCTTTACTTTTCTTGAAATCCAATAAACCTAACCAAACCAAATTAATTCACTAGGCCAAATTAATTCAATTAATTCATACACAAATGAAAAACAATTTAATGCATGTCCAACCAGATTTAGTCAATTATCAATACAAAAGACTTGAAAACAGAAACATATATGAGGCATTGGAAAACTGCGAGAGGAAGTTAAAAATACTATTTAGATCCAATATGAATTTGAGGCCACATTCGTCATATGTACTAATAGGCCACAGTAACCTCAAAGGGTTATTGCTCAAAGAACCTGTAAAAATAATTGTATAATACAATAATATTCACCAAAATATGAACCTCAAGAGATAATTGCATATGTCTCCCTTGCAAGATGCATACCAACTTAAGTAGCATAAGTAGCACAGAGATGGGATTCCTATCAAATTTGGCCATCCTTATAGGGATTGGTGATTCCTTCTATCCAACTCGCAAAAACATAGTTAATTGTTGTCTCTAATCCTTGTTTATTGAATGGAAAAAATCAATTGTTGACTCTAATCATTTGTCTATTGAATGGAAAAAATCAATCATTTGTCTATTGAATGGAAGGAATGAGTAATAAAGATAAACTTACCTATCATTTTTTTTTAAATAATAATTATTACCAACAAACATTAAAAATTTAATATTTTAATATATATTTCTTTATCTACCTTCATTATTAGATTATGACAGAGCTAACCTCATTATGAGAGTATCTGAATGTTATTTTTGGGGGTAAGCTACCGACGCGACGATTTTTCCCAGCAGCAATCGTCGCGCCGACACTCCGGCCACCGGACAAACTTTCTTCTCCGTTGTCGACATCCCATGATTCTCCAAAACTCCGTTCTCCATCATGCGCTGTTTATTTTCGTCGTTAACCCCCATCGTCCATCACCGTCTCCCTTTCTCCTCGTCTGTCCTCTTTCCCAATTCAAACAAAACTCCCACGAATTGCCGATCCTTGGCCTTGCCCAAGCCAATCATCTCAGATCAACGTTTTGGCTACTGTTCTCTGTGTGCATGCATCTTGGTATTTTTTATGGTGATCTAACCATTATAAGAGATTATTTCTTCCTCTGTTTCTGCTAGAAGAAAGATTGAAACATGCCACTCTCGCTCATTTCTCTGTGTCAAACACAGAATTCAAACCCGTTCTATACGAGGGGGCAGAGCTGAGTGGGGGCTCGCAAGTTTGTTGCTCTTATCTAGTGAATGTCGCCACCTTTGATTTTTGTGATTGATTAAAGGCTCCGAAGAATCCTCCAAAGAGCATGGGAGAGCGTCATCAGGAATCTGCTGCTAGTTTTTTCCAGTCAAAAGACGAGATTGTTTTTTTAATATTCTCAATGGGAAAAACTCGGAACAAACTCACGGGTTCCAATTTTGCTTCTAGCCTTTGAAATTCCTATTGCTTCTGATCTTCAGTGGCCCTGAGCTTTGCTTCCCTACTCGTAGGATTGACAATTTGACGAACAACTAATCGGGAATAGGGTAATTTATGTTGAATGGTAAAACGCAAGGAATGAACCTTAATAAGAATAGGAGTGGAAAATATGAGCTAGGATGGACGGTCGGAGAGGGAAGTTTTTCCAAAGTCAAGTGAGCAATTGATGTGGAAACAGGGCAGAGCTATGTTGTCAAAATTTTGGACAAGGACAAGGTTTTCTACTACAACATCGTCGACCATGTAAGGACTTGTTGAACTGTATTGTATCCTTCTTTAGGGAGGATATGATTTTTTTCATATAACAAGAGAACACACATGTTATCTATGTCTGTCAGGTCCGCCTAATTTGGGGGTCAATATTGTGTGTAGATCAAGCGTGAAATATGCACCTTGAAACTGATCAAGCATCCAAATGTTGTGAGATTATATGAGGTAAGTTGCTTCATATTGCATAAATTGTATCTACACGAGCATATTTGGAACCAAGTAGCTTACTCCTCATTCTATTATAACCACACTCAAGAGCGAGACAGAGAATCTATAGTGGGTGTACTGCACCCGCAAACCGAAACCCAAATTCAGGGGTATTAGGTACTGGTTAAACTAGCAGCATACCCCCTCGACAATCAATAAGCGGTCTTCATTCTCTACGGCTCTGGACACATGGTTTTCGGGTGTGCTGCACCCACAAACCGAAACCCAAATTCCAAGGGCATGAAGTAATTGCTAAACTAGGGGTATTTCCTTCTCGATATTCATAGGTTTCAATCCCTACGGCTCTGGACACATGGTTTTCTACAACCACAAGTTCTTCACCAAACCATGGGTTTCTTGTTCATTCTGTTTTACCGATGGCCACCTTCGACTGTTGATCGATCCACCAACAACTACTTATTTCTCAGATTTCTTCTTTCTATATATACTGTCAGCATATTTGAGATTCCCGTATCAAGCATTCATCTCCTCCTTCCTTAATTTTAATAAATTTATATTTATCTAATCTCAAGCACTGAGCCGAGGGGATTATTAGCATAGTGAATGAAGAGATGACGAGTCCATATCAACGACAAGATGACCTAAAAATTCTCAAAGCAAAGCAGTGCTCTAATGGTAACTAACCATTTATTCATTCACATCAGTCTCTCTCTCTCTCTCTCTCTTTTCAATGGCTATGGTCGAAGATCATGTGGCTGAATTCATTTCATTTGATTTTAATGGAATCACTTACATAATTCCAATATCAAATGCAGGTGTTAATAAATAATGTGTGGGCATGATGAAACTGATGAATGTATGTGCATTGTATATGCATACAGAAGCAGTGAAAGCAGGGGTCAAGGCAACTCCAATTGCTTGTGTCGCGTCCGCCATCCCCACAGTAAGTGTTTTGTTAATGCTGTTATCATTCAACATTGATTCAATTCAATGACTTTATCAACATTCATATTCATGTAATTGGGCATGGATATTAATTGCTAGGTTGGGTTGGATTGGGTTAATGTTAAAAATTTGAAGTTGCTGGGAGTAAGGGCTATTCCTTGGGCAAGGGCTAACCTCAACCATGCTGCACAGGCGCTCATCATCTCTACAAGTAAGTCAGTAATTAATCAATTAAATAAATTAGATACTGTTGCATGTCATTCCAAATGTTAGGTTGCAGTTGTTTAGTTCTCCTCAGTATCTATCATTTTTTTGACAAGAAAATTTTGCAGAATACATTAAACTACTACTATTATATTTAGCTACTTTATTAAAATGCTTGCATTGCAATGCTTTGGTGCATGTTCTGATAAAGGATTTTGCAATTACTGAATTTATTCAGCTGATATCTCTCGTTATAATTATCTCCGTAGTGAACTGTAAGTTGATTTTGAGTTGTGTGTACTTTGATTGGCAGTCACTGGTTCAGCCTATTTCATTGTAGCAAATAAGACCATTCTCAACTCTGCATGGAGGAACTCCTTCCGTGAACAAATGGAAAATCAAGGAGAGTACTGGCCTTTTTGATGGCAAGAAGAGAATTACATAACAAGCAGAGACACCAAATCTCCCTCTCTCAGATCTCTTGCACTCGGTCAGTCTGTTAATAATTAGGCAAACCGTCCACGGATGATAGAATAATCTCCAATCAAGTATTTTGCTTTGCTCTGCTCTTGACCACAAAATGTAAATATAGGTAGTCCCACTCCCATTTCTACTGGGATTTGAATAGATGAGGGTGCTCCCCTTTTCCTTTTCTATGTCTATCTATATATACAACTGAGTGTGTGCAATATTAATATATAATGGTTGTTCAACATTAAGGCCAAGGTGTGGTTGCTAGTCTCAACTTTTGTGTCTTAGTGATTACAATTCCAATGGCATTGCATGTGGGGTGATATGAAATGGCATGGAAATTTTAAAATTCCATTTTTTGATAAGTGTTGTAGAAAAAATCAATTAGTTTTCATATAAACATATATTCCAATGTACAAAACTTTGAATCAATACTTCAATCAATAAATATGTTTCTCTTTAGTTTTGTAATGATTTTAGAAAATTGCCACATGAATGGGTTCCACGGATGATTATTACTCCTTTAATGCCTTTCATGCTTGCACTGTTATATAATGTAAAAAAGATGATCCACAAACTCATGTCCATCTATTATATAATTGGCAAAAGCATAATCCACAAATTTTATGTTAACTATATATATATAATCCAACATCGTAATCCTGTCATTAGTTTCATCATGCCCACACATTATTTATTAACACACTGCATTTGATATTGGAATTATGTAAGTGATTCCATTAAAATCAAATGAAATGAATTCAGCCACATGATCTTCGACCATAGCCATTGAAAAGAGAGAGAGAGAGAGACTGATGTGAATGAATGAATGGTTAGTTACCATTGGAGCACTGCTTTGGTCTGAGAATTTTCAGGTCATCTTGTCGTTGATCTGGACTCGTCATCTCTTCATTCACTATGCTAATAATCCCCTCGGCTCAATGCTTGAGATTAGATAAATATAAATTTATGAAAATTAAGGAAGGAGGAGATGAGTGCTTGATACGGGAAGCTCAAATATGCTCATAGTATATATAGAAAGAAGAAATCTAAGAAATAAGTAGTTGTTGGTGGATCGACCAACAGTCGAAGGTGGCCATTGGTAAAACAGAATGAACAAGAAACCCATGGTTTGGTGAAGAACCTGTGGTTGTAGAAAACCATGTGTCGAGAGCCGTAGGGATTGAAACCTATGAATATCGAGAAGGAAATACCGCTAGTTTAGCAATTACTTCATGCCCTTGGAATTTGGGTTTGGGTTTGCGGGTGCAGCACACCTACAAACCATGTGTCCAGAGCCATAGAGAATGGAGACTGCTTATTGATTTTCGAGGGGGTATGCCACTAGTTTAACCAGTACCTAATACCCCTAAATTTGGGTTTCGGTTTGGGGGTGCAGTACACCCACTGCAGATTCTCTGTCTCACTCTTGAGTGCGGTTATAATAGAATGAGGAGTAAGCTACCTGGTTCCAAATATGCTCGTGTAGATACAATTTATGCAATTTGAAGCAACTTCCCTCGTATAATCTCACAACATTTAGATGCTTGATCAGTTTCAAGGTGCATATCTCATGCTTGATCTGCACACAAGAATGACCCCCAAATTAGGCGGACCTGACAGACATAGATAACATGTGTGTTTTCTTGTTATATGAAAAAAAGCATATCCTCCTTAAATAAGGATATAATACAGTTCAGCAAGTCCTTACATGGTCGACGATCTTGTAGTAGAAAACCCTGTCCTTGTCCAAAATTTTGACAGCATAGCTCTACCCTATTTCCACATCAATTGCGCACTTGACTTTGGCAAAAATTCCCTATCCGAGTGTCCATCCTAGCTCATATTTTCCAATCCTGTTCTTATTAAGGTTCATTCCCTACGTTTTACCTTTCAACATAAATTACCCTATTCCCGATTAGCTATTCGTCATATTGTCAATCCTACGAGTAGGAAAGAAAAGCTCACGGCCGCTGAAGATCAGAAGCAATAGGAATTTCAAAGGCTAGAAGCAAAATTGGAAACCGTGAGTTTGTCTCGAGTTTGTCCCGTCGAGAATCTTAAAAAAACAATCTCGACTTTTGACTGGAAAAAAGTAGCAGCAGATTCTTGATGATGCTCTGTCGTGCTCTTCTGGGGATTCTTCAGATCCTTTAATCAATCAAAAAAATCAAAGGCATCGACATTCACTAGATAAGAGCAACAAACTTGCGAGCCCCCACTCAGCTCCGCCCCCTCGTATAGAACGGGTTTGAATTCTGTGTTTTACAGAAAGAGAAATTAGCAAGAGTGGCATGTTTCAATCTTTCTTCTGGCAGAAACAGAGGAAGAAATAATCTCTTATAATGCTTAGATCACCATAAAAAATACCAAGATGCATGCACACAGAGAACAGTAGCCAAAATTTTGATCTGAGACGATTGGCTTGGGCAAGGCCGAGGATTGGCAATCCGTGGGAGTTTTGTTTGAATTGGGAAAGAGGACAGACGTCGAGAAAGAGAGACAGTGATGGACGATGGGGGTTAATGGCGACAATAAATGGCGCATGATGGAGAATGGAGTTTTGGAGAATCATGGGATGTCGGCAACGAAGAAGAAAGTCTGTCCGATGGCCGGAGTGTCGTCGTGACGATTGCTGCCCGGGAAAAATCGTCGCGTCGGTTAACATTCATATACTCTCATAATGAGGTTAGCTCTGTCATAATCTAATAATGAAGGTAGAAAAAGAAATATATATTAAAATATTAAATTTTTTAAGTATGTTGGTAATAATTATCATTTAAAAAAATAGATAAGTAAGTTTATCTTTATTACTCATTTCTTCTATTCAATAGACAAATGATTGATTATTTCCATTCAATAGACAAATGATTAGATTCAACAATTGATTTTTTCCATTCAATAAACAAGGATTAGAGCCAACAATTAACTATGCTTTTGCCGATTGGATAGAAGGAATCACCAATCCCTCTAAGGATGGCCAAATTTGATAGGCATCCCATCTCTGTGCTACTTATGCTACTTAAGTTGGTATGCATCTTGCAAGGGAGACATATGCAATTATCTCTTAAGGTTCATATTTTGGTGAATATTATTGTATTATACAATTATTTTTACAGGTTCTTTGAGCAATAACCCTTTGAGGTTACTGTGGCCTATTAGTACATATGACGAATGTAGCCTCAAATTCATATTGGATCTAAATGGTATTTTTAACTTCCTCTCGCAGTTTTCCAATGCCTCATATATGTTTCTGTTTTCAAGTCTTTTGTATTGATAATTGACTTAATTTGGTTGGACATGCATTAAATTGTTTTTCATTTGTGTATGAATTAATTTGTCCTAGTGAATTAATTTGGTTTGGTTAGGTTTATTGGATTTCAAGAAAAGTAAAGAATTATTTGGCTTGTTTTACTATTTTAATTTCTACTTGAATCTTTTAAATAACTAAATTTTCAATGAGTTAAGATGTTATGAAGGAACTCACGAATTGGAAAAATCATGAGCGAGTTGTCAAGGAGATGTAAAAAACATGCTAATCCTAGAAAATGGAGGAAAAGTCATGAAGGATGTGTTGGCAACAAAAGGACCCAATTTCCTAGTTTAACTAGCTTTACCTTATCCACACAAAAGTAGAAAAAATAGAATAAAGTAGAATTTGTTGTAAAGTGTTGTATACTAATTTTGGAAGTTCGAAACGTGGTCAAGATCAACCAAGAATCAGAAATAAATCATTCCCAGGATATAGATGGCATGTATTGAATTTAAGATGCAAGTGGATGCCAACTAATTAAGCTAGTGGGTGAATAATTAATTAAATAATCATTAATTTTTCTATCCTAAGTTATGAGTGGGTTTAATTTATTCCAACACCCCCGTATAAGTTTGGCTTTATGATGGTATGACAAAAAATATGGATGCATATGGATGCATATAGGTCCCAACAACAAGGATATGGTCACCCTTTAACAATTATTATGTCCAGAAAAGTGAGGAAAGAGGAAAAACAACATGGGAAAAATCATCCCCCAAGATAGGACAAGTCACAAAATTTGAAATATGTCTTCAACATATCTTCATATTCAATTTAATGAGTTGAATGAACTACTTTTATATGAAGGACTTGCTAAATAAATCATGAACTTCATGATCATGTGCTAGAGTGTAGAACCTACAAGAAGGAAGAGGAGAGACTCATTGTATCTCATCAACTGATAAAGTAGGAGCATTACCTGAATGCTTCTTGCTGCTGTCAAACTATGATATACAAAAATATTCTGAAATGGAAAAGAGATATGTGCATACTCCTTCCCAAAGAGTACAAAAATTAAGACAATTTATTTCACACTCAATTCCCTGAATAGCTGCAAAATTGTGATGTGAATCACATGTCAATCTCCCAATTTGATGTAGCACCCTTCCAGATATGATATGAGGCCGATAAAACTCTGAGGCTGATAAAGATCTGATATATCAGAAATATTAGCATATGGAACATCAAGGACAAAGGCTTCAATGGCTCCATGAGGATATAGGGCTAGACTAGGAAAACTATGAGCAACAGGGGAAAACTAATAGGTGTAAAAATATGAATGATGGATGGGCATAATATCCAAACCATAAGTTTTTAGAACAGATACAAACATGTTTAGTATCACTCCAAATATGTCTAAGTACATGGATAACCAATCACTCAAAGATAGAAAAGACTTCAAACCATGTAAGATAAGTATCACTGCATAATAGACCAATGATGAACTTGGGATTTGTATAGTCTTAGGATTATTCAGAGGTATGGTAGATGGTATGGATGGTGGTATGATGTGTATCAACCTGTAAACATGATTCTAAATCAGAATCCAAAGGATCACATATAATCATATTATTAGACTCATGGGAATACATTGGTAATGAATCCTCTGTATGAAAGGAGGAAAGAAAGAGATGTTGACAATCTTCAACGAGTTTCTGAGTATTCATGCCAAGAAAAAAGGAGGATATGATGAAGCACATGATATCAAGTAAGATAAGTGGTATGAGACACATAAGGCTTGATGTGGCTAGGAAAACATCCTAGAAGTCACTCGATTGTGCACCATCAATGACAGAGGTATGCATAAGGTGTGAAGAATATGGCACATAGATCTCAGAATCTAAGATAGGATATTTAGAGAACAATGAATGGGTGATAGGATGATCATCAATATGAATAGCAACTAGACAAGAGACATTTTACCATAAGATCCATTACTTTCAGATCATCTAGACAAGAGACATTTAACCAGAAATCACTGATCATATGGCATAAATCCTCATTTTTTTAACAATGAGTGGTCAAACTTGAAAGGAATATTTAAGTCTAATGGGTCCTCTTCAAATTGGAGTGTTATTGAAAATTGGTCTGATAAATTAATATGAATGACCCATGATATATATTTCAAACATAATCCTTCATGAAAAATATATCAAGTCTTTTCCCCACGCCTTCACCTTCCTTCTTTCTGATTTTCCATGTAGGATATAATTTGGTATGAAAAATATCCACTAATTGATATTTCGTGAACAAATGTAAGAAATAAGTATCCATAAGATCCAAAGAAGTTGGACTCCCCCAATTCTTAAAACGATTGAAATTACACATTCTCGGATTCCAAACCACATCGAGACCAACAGATAAACCCTTTGCATCTACTGCACATACTTCCCAATCTTTTAAAATTCTGAGGATAATCTCACAATCCTTAGAGCCTAAGTTCAGTAGTCCTTTAAAGAAATAGATGTCGACCATGGTATATTCTATAAATATTTTGAGGGCTCAAAATTTGGCACCACACCCTAGTCCCCTAACATTTAAAGAAAAGCAACCATTTTGAAACCTCCAAAATTGGCTTCTGTGCTCTAAGTGCCCCATATTTATTAGATGAATTTCTATCTTCTTCTTGTGCTAACTGAATTCTATCAGATACTAGAATATAACTCGTTTCTTGAAGGAGTGCTCTATCCTCTTTCTCAAGTATTTTCTTAGTATTCTCCCTCTTCTTATTTTTCTTTCTAATTGTCACATTATGACATATAATTGATCTCATAGGAATCCTATCTCAAAAATCACTTGAGCCCTAGCATGGTCGAATCTCCTAACCGGGAGGGGGAAACTGCTTTTTAAATTTCCTATATTATGGCAAATAAGGCAGCGGAAGGGTAAACCCCTATAATCATGACATTGTTCGAAGGAATTGTCCCCTATCTAAAAATTAAGTATTCATGAAGCACCTCCATGGTATCCAGCTCCACTAAAACCGTGGCCAATCTTTTTTCACCCAACCTCAAGGATACGTTTTCCACAACAATAAACTTCCCACATGATTTGTTAACTTAATAAATATGTCCTCTAGGGAAGAGTGAATTGGAAGACCCAACACAAGGAGGTACACATGCATTTTAAAAACCTTTTGGGTCATAGGGTTGAAATCCAGAGTCTACTTCCATAACACCAAAGAACCATCCTTTATCACCTAGTAATTTATTCAAAATTTTGAGAGCATAATGTTTTAACAAAAAAATAAAACAGAACAAGCTAACCAAAGAACTTAAGGTTGATAATCTAGCAACTGTTTCCAGTTTTCACTTACCCAATGAATCATTTCAAATAGGTTCATTTTGATATATTCCAAATGGCCTAGGAGAACCCTTTCAACTAAGCCTTCAACCTTCTTCAAAGTGATATCGTAGTCAACCAAGAATTCCTCAACATCCTTCTTTGTTTTTGAGTCTTTCAATTTCTTCGCTTAGTGGATTTTTCATATGTATAGATTTTTTTGTGAAAACCCCCATCTAGCCTATCCTCCAAACTAGTATCACTTGCAAGAGAAGCCATATGGTGCTTCGGGATTAAACAAAGAAACAAGTTTTGAAGGTTATTTCTATGTAACCCCCTTATAACAATATGCCTTAAGGTGATGATATTTTTTAGTTTCTCCCCTCCTTTGCCACACATATTAACTAGTAAAACATAGAGAGAAGATTTACTTATTGACCTTGGGTTTTTTTCAAGGACCCCCATAACTTGTATCTTGGGGTTCTTAAAGACCTTGAAAGTGACCTTCATGCAATAATTACCTCAAAAACCACCTCATTACTGAACTCACATGGGAGGAGCGTGAAACTTGTTTCACCCACACTTTTATGCCATGTCCTTTTCCAAGTGTCTTGCTTGGTAAAAAAGGGGATTCTTGAATCCCCATTTAAAGTCACCTTAAAAGTGGTCTTAAACCCTAGATGTAACCAAAAGGATTTAAAAACCTGTCTCTTTTTTTCTCAGACATATTTATTTTAAGAAACAACAAAACTAACTTATAAACAAACCATACAAAAAATCAAGAAAACTAACTTGTAAACAAATCATACTTCCACTTGATACGAAAAAAAATAGTTCAACATCAAATTCCTAGTTTTTTAAGTGTTGTTAATACTATGCTAGAATGACTTAACTCCAAGATTATCCAAATTAACGTTCTCAAAAAGCCCCATCCTCTACTTCTCTGCTAAGAAAAAAGATGTCGAGGTGACTATGTATTTATATATCTAAATTATGATTGTTTTTAAATTTTATATGACAAATTCAATACTCTTTCTTAAAACTATATCTTATAACCAATAAAATTAGGTTATATATATATAGCACAACCCATTAAGATGAAACAAACTCAATTTATATATAAGTCTATTCTCATGGAAAAATTTCCTTTATGAAAGGAGATGGCATCTATCAAGATCTAATCGACTTCAAACATCAAAATTTATATATTAATTATATATTAATTCATTCATTTTCTTTACGATGGCACCATAAACAAAAAGGAATGGTAAAAATCCATAAGTCCTCTGATATGGTGGATTGTGTCGGCTTGATAATACTAGTTTACACATATATTTAAACGTATTATGAACAACAAATCAATGTTCTTGGAGTGTCGGCTTGATAATACGAGTTTACACGTATTGTGAACAACAAATCAATGACGTTCTTAGTTGTAGGAAGTTGTATGCACCCGTTTGAATTTTCTTTGTTATTTCGAAATAATGGAACAACTAAATCAACTGCGAGAAGAGAGAGAGAGGGAACGTGACAGCGACCTAGTTCTCAATATTATGAGATTTGTGGAAGATAACGCTGTTATTATTTCTGCTACTCAACAACACACAGACGCGACCACAACAACCCAAACGAATTACATAATTGAA
This sequence comes from Pseudotsuga menziesii, assembly GCA_001517045.1. NCBI lineage: Eukaryota > Viridiplantae > Streptophyta > Pinopsida > Pinales > Pinaceae > Pseudotsuga > Pseudotsuga menziesii. The sequence goes on along the minus strand of LPNX010295099.1, from coordinate 117,406 downwards.
GATCAAGATCAAGATGCTCCACAACAAATGGTGTCCAGAGTAATTGTTGATAAGAGAATATCGATATCAGACAATATTGATACACAGCCTACGCCATATTATCGACTGGATAGTTTATCAGAAAATGTTAATATACGTCAATTAGATGATCGATGGCGGGGAGAGAGTCTTGAGATAAGTGAATTAGATTCTGTCCGGGTAGAGATAGTTGAAAACAGAGTATGCGACGAACTAAAGAAAGCAGAGCACAGAGAACAGTTTGGGAAAACACACACACCTACGGAGAGGATCCGTTTATATTAAGTGAAACTAAGATAGAAAAATGCTACAACAAACTCCAGGGAAATAGGATCTAATTAAGAAAACTCTAGTTCGTCTAACTGTCTCATTAATTCTCCATTATTTCAAGTCTTCCCCTTAATGGAGAATGGATTAACAGCTACACCCAACATTTCCCTAAACAATTCAAATTTGATCTTTCCGAGAGGCTTTGTGAAAATGTTAGCAGTATTTTCACAAGTATTACAATATATGAGATCTATTTCATTGGATTGTAGCTTCTCTCTAACAAAATGATACTAAGCATCAACATGCTTTGTCCTTGCATGAAAAATCGGATTATTTGCCAACTTGATTGAACTTTGATTATCACATTTGATTACTGTAGGTTTTTTTTGTTCTTCTCTGACATCTTGAGGAAGTCTTCTCAGCCAAACAACTTCACAGGTCGCTGCACACAGGGCCTTGTATTCTGCTTCAGTAGAGGACATAGATACAGTACGCTGCTTTTTACTGCTCCATGAAACAATTCCATATCCTATGCTAAATGCATATCTAGTGGTTGATCTTCGATCATCCGGATTCCCAGCCCAATCAGAATCAGAATAACCTGTCAACTCAACAACAGAAGCATCAGTATATTTAATACCAAAGTCAAGTGTTCCTTTTAGATACCTGAGTACCGTCTTTGCTGCATTCCAATGGCTTTCTTGGGGTTTTGCCATAAACTGACTTAGCACACTCACATAATATGCAATGTCAGGTCTAGTTGTGGTGAGATAATTCAAACTACCCACCATCTGTCTGTACAATGTATCATTCACCTCCTTTGAACCATCATCACAAGAGAGTTTCACATTCTGCTGCATGGGAATAGAAGATGATTTACACTGATCCATTTTAAATATCTGAAGTACATCTCTAACATACTTACTTTGACAAACAAATGTTTGGCCTGCATTTCTCCAAACTTCAAGACCTAGGTAGTAATGAAGCTCACCCAGATATTTCATATCAAAAACTTGTGACAGCTGTTCCTTGATTTCATCAATCAGATTCTCTGAATTTTCTATAATTATTAAGTCATCAACATATACAGAAATCAATACTATATACCCCTTCTCATCACATTTGACATATAGATTTGGATCACTTTTGCTCCTCATAAATCCCTGTTGAAGAAATAAAGAGTCTATCTTCTCATACCATGACCTAGGTGCCTGTTTTAGTCCATACAATGCTTTCTTTAACTTACACACTAAGTGTTCTTTCCCTTTTTCCACAAACCCTTCAGGTTGAGTAAGGTACACCTCCTGTTTTAACTCACCATTCAAGAAGGCAGATTTAACATCTAATTGGTTTAACTTCCAATTATACTTTGTAGCTAAGGCAATTAATAATATGATAGTATTCAATTTAGCTACAGGTGCAAATGTTTCAGCATAGTCAATACCTTCTGTTTGTGAGTATCCCATTGCCACCAATCTAGCCTTATATTTTTCTATGCTACCATCTGATTTAAACTTGGGTTTGGATATCCATTTGCATCCTATTGGATTTGTATGTTTAGGCAATTCAGTAAATTCCCAGGTATTGTTTTTCATTATTGATTCATATTATTCCTCCATTGCATTTCTCCATTCATCATGTACATTGGCTTCATCAAAACTAATGGGTTCTATGACATTCAAAATGCTACTCATAAGGGCATAGTCTTTGTACCTTTCAGGAGCTCGAACCTGTCTTGAAGATCTTCTTTGTTGTAGCTTATCTTCCTCTTCGCTGTGTGAACTTTTGTCTTTATCACTAGTTGAGCTTGGATTGTTTGTATCAATGAATCCCTCTTGCTGTTGCTGCTGTTCCTATGTGTTTGGCTGCTTTAATATAGTTTGCTATTCTTTTGTAACCCCTTCATCAAGAACTTGATGCCATTCCTCATGGCTTTGGTTGCTGTTCTCTGAAATTTCTGCTTCATGTTCATGGAAGAGTACATCTCTACTTGCAAATACCTTGTGAGTAGACGGATCAAACAATTTATATGCTTTGAATTGAGAACAGTAACCCATGAAGATACATTTAATGGCTTTGGCATCCAGTTTCTTCCTATTTTCCTTTGGAATATGTGCAAAAGTTGTACACCCAAAAACTTTCAAATTTTGAACTACTAGTTTGGAACCATACAAAGCTTCAAAAGGAGTAATATCATCAAGACTCCTAGTTGGACTTCTATTCTTTAGGTAAACAGCAGTATTTATGGCTTCACCCCAGAAGGTATTTGAAAGATTCTTACTTTTCATCATACTACGTGCACATTCTACCAGAGTTCTGTTTTTTCCTTTCAACAACTCCGTTCTACTGTGGAGTGCTAGGTACTGTAAACTGTTGTACTATTCCATTATCTTTGCACTATTTGTTGAAGTCCCCTGATTTATACTCTCCCCCTTGATCTGAACGAAGGATTTTAATGGATTTTTCTGTCTGCTTTTCAACCATGTTTTAGAACTCCTTAAAGTACTCAAAAACATCACTCTTTCTTCTAAGAAAGTAAACCCATGTGTATCTTGTGCAATCATCAATAAATAGCAGAAAATAAAATGCAATTCCTGAAGATCTAGTCTGCATAGGCCCGCAAACATCAGTATGCACAAGATCTAACACATCTCTTTTTTTCCTATCAGGATTAGAAGGAAATTCATCTCTGTGCATCTTTCCTAATGCACATCCTTCACAAGCAATGTTCACATTTTTTAACATGGGAAGTCCTTCAACCATATTATGCTTCAATAATAACAATAAATATTGATGATTGATGTGGCCATACCTTTGATGCCAACGACTCTCTATTGGCATGGTTGCAGAAGTTAATGCGTAATGCTCTTTACTAGTAACATAAAGCTTGTATAGGCCTCCTACTTTGACTCCCTTTGCAAGAGTTTTGTATTGGTCCAGTAAGTCCTTCACTATGCAGTAGTTTTTGAAGAATTCAACCTTCAAATTCTGATTTGTAATAGTAGACACGGATATCATATTTTTCTTTATCCCTGGCACATACACCACATTGCGAATGTGACGAACACTACCATTTGGCAATGTTACTGGAATATCTTCGTATCCCTTGATCTGATATGCACAGTCATCACCAAGATATATACTAGCACCATTATGTGTTTCTTTATAGTTAGTATACCACTTCTTATTACAAGTCATATGCACTGATGCTCCAGAGTCAACAAACCAAGCATCAATATCATCAATTTCAGCAGATAAAGCAGCATTAGACACAAACAGTCTAAGATCCATTGAGTCAAAGTTTGGCGTTTCAGTAATCTCATCAGCAAATTCATCTCTAGCCATAAATAGTTTTAGATCATGTGTTGAAGAGTCTTCAGCAAAATGACCTGAATATTTTCTAGGTTGTCTATTCCTAGCCTCATCATTCTTCTTCTTATGACAGTCTTTAATAAGATGTCCAGGTCGACCACAATAAAAACAAATTTTTGACTCATTCCTGTTAAATGGCATACCTTGATTCGGTCTTTGAGGAGCTATACTCTGTGATGACCTGCCTCCTCTGCCTCTTTCTCCTGATCTCCCTCTCGGAGATCTCTTATTTGACCACGTTGCCAAACCCAATTCTTGAGGCTTCAAGTTCCCACGCCTCTCTTCTTATTGCAGCAAAATACCAGTCAGCTCTTCAAAAGTAGGAGGTTTCTCCCTTGCTGCGAGACCTGTTATAAACATATGGTAGTCCTCTAGCATACCATTCAATGTGATTGTTACGATATTAATGCTGGATACTGATTCTCCTATGTCTCCTAGCTTATCTTTCACTTCTTTGATACGACCCAAGAATGAACTAACAGACTCATTTGCATCCATCTTAATGCCTAGCAATTTAGTTTTTAAGAAAAGGATACGGTTCGTATTGCTAGTTTCCTACAGATGTTTAAGTGTTGTCCACGTTTCAGCAGAAGTTTTAGCTTCTCTAATATGTGGAATAATACTATCTTTAACAGGCATTCGTAAGAGTACCTTGGCTTTGTTCTCGCGCTTATCCCAGTCCTAGATTTGTGTTGGTGTTCCACTCGCAGCTGCTACAGGTTTCTCTTCATATCCATTGGTGATTGTCCAGACACCATAGCCTTCCATCAGGGTCTGCATTTTGAATTTCTAGTTTATGAAATTCGAACCATCCAATTTGTTGGCCTCATTGAGATAGGTCTCTGCCAATGGATTTGACATTTCAGCAACTCCGCGGTACAATGCTCAGCTCAGCTCACAAAAAATAGCTCCTCCTCTCACGTTTTACAGTAGTAAGAAGTGAGCAAATAGTGAGTTCCTCTATGCACAAGCTGAACAACTCTCCCGAAAACAGAGCACACAGGTTCTTCATAGCAAACTGCTCCAGTAACCCACGGCTCCACTTTTTCTAGCTTCTGCTTCCCACAACAAAGCAGAAATTGGTTCACACTGCTAGGGCGATTAACTTAATGAGAACAGCAAACCCTGAGCACCAGTGGCTCTTTCTCTCCACATGCAGCAGTTGCTCCTCGAGCTCTGCGACTCCTTTGAAGAAATACGATTCACAGCTTCCTCGACGGCTCCTCTAAACAGTATAAACGGACTCCACTATACCTCCAGGCTACAATTTACACCCTCAATGGCTCTTCTACATAGATTCCAGGGTGAATTTGGTAGAAGACACCTCACAACTTGATGCACAGCTCCAGCGACACCCTCTGGCACATCTCTGCATCTACCTTACAGCTCCCTTCTTACTCTGTACTGAGCAGCGGCAAACTCCTCTCTCTGCAAAAGAAACCCCAAGACATTTAGCTCTGATACCAAGTTGAAAACAGAGTATGCAACGAACTAAAGAAAGCAGAGCACAGAGAACAGTTTGGAAAAACACACACACCTACGAAGAGTATCTCGATCCGTTTAGATTAAGTGAAACTAAGATAGAAAATTGTTACAACAAACTCTGGGGAAATAGGATCTAATTAAGAAAACTCTAGTTCGTCTAACTATCTCATTAATTCTCCATTATTTCAAGTGAGATTGTGAATGAACACTATTTCACAACATTTACATTGCCCGAAGAGAGCATTGTAATTTGATACATAGAGAATCATGGCCAACTCTTGTACTCCATCCAGATTATTTGGAACTCAAGATTTCGTTGGCATGAGATCATGCAACATCTCCATGATTCAACGTATTCCTTCAATTTCATACTTCAAAATATCGGTGTTCGCAATAATAACAACATCAACATTCCACGGGAAGTAAATAGCATTAATCCTCGTGAAGTAGTGAATGGGTTGTCAGACGTTATAATTAGCAGGGAGGACAACCGAAACGACGATGGAGTGGAGTGCACAGTATGTTACGAAACGCTTACAAATGGGGAAACTGCAAAGCGATTGGGATGCAGCCATCTTTTTCATTCAAATTGCATTCTCTAGTGGTTTACACGTAAAATCAATTGCCCTACATGCAGATATGACGAAGCCCCTCGTCTACTATGACCTTGATTTATACGTCTTATTAATTTTGAAATATTAAAATCATTTATTTATTCATTATATTCTGTTCTTGCTATGCTCTTCTTAGTGTAATCCTAGGTTGTTTAAGTTTTCTGCACTTTTAATACTTAACTTTAGAGCCTCTCTGTGGCAAAAAATAATATCCAATAAACACATGATGAAGTTAACTCTCTCATAATCTAATAGTGAAGTTAGATCAAAACAAGTTAAAAATCTTAAGTTGTTTCTGTTTTTTTCACTTTTAATACTTAACTTTAGAGCATATTTTTGGCCAAAAAATAACATCCAATAATCTCAAATTGAAGTTAGCTCTCTCATAATCTAATAGTGAAGTTAGATCAAAACATGTTAAAATTTTTAATAATCTAATAATGAAGTTAGATCAAAACATGTTAAAAATCCTAGGTTGTTTCCGTTTTCTTATTTTTTAATACTTAACTTTAGAGCCTATTTGTGGACAAAAATAACATCCAATAATCTCATATTGAAGTTAACTCTCTCATAATCTAATAGTGAAGTTAGATCAAAACATGTTAAAATTTTGAAGTTTATGGGTAATAATTATAGTTTTAATGAATTTGATGTGAGTTTATTTTATTGTTGATTTTTTCCATAGGAAAAGAGCAGAGTTAATAGTTAAGGCTGCTCCTTGCTGCCAATTGGATAGAAGGAATCAGCAAGCCTTATAAGGATGGCCAAATTTGATAGCCACCTTATCCTTATGCTACTTACATAAGTTGGTATGCATCCTAACAGCCATACATGCAATTACCTTTCAAGGTTCTTTGTGCAATCACCTCTTAAGGTTTAGATTTTTGGTGGATATTATTATGTTATACAATTATTTTCAGAGATCTTATTTGGGCAATTACTCTTTGTGGTTTAGATTTTGATGTAAGGAGCCTAGCCTCTAGTAGATATCACGAATGTTTCCTACATTTTGTAATGGATCTAAATGGTACTCTTAACATGGTGTGGCAGTTTTCCAATGCTTCACATATGTTTATGTTTTCAAGTCTTTTGTGTTGAGAATTGACCTAATTTGGCATCGTATGAATTAAATTGTTTATTTGTTTTTTCTTTCTAAGAATTGAATATTATAGATTAAATGAACTTTTTTTCATTATCTATTTTTATATTGGCTATTTTGATTGATATCACAGTATTTAATCATTGATATCACACTATTTAAAGTGATTATACAATAGTGGTTGATTGATTTTATTGTGATATTTGATGTAATAAGAGTTTTAAAGTTAATCAAAATGATAAGATATGCAAGATGACACTATTTAAAGTGATTATATAAAAGTGGTTGGTGAATTGATTTTATTAAGATGTTTGATGTAATAAGAGCTTAGAGTAAATCAAAATGATAGGATAGGTAAGATGGGTAAGATGGTTACTTAATTAGGTTAATAAATATATCATATTTTTTAACAATAATAGTCACATTTACATCTAAATTTTACTTGTTTGTTTACTTTGTTTGTTTGTTTACAATTAAAAAAAAGTAAAGAATTACTTTGTTTGTTTACAATTTTAATTTTGTACTAGACCAGTGAAGATGTTATTAAGGTCTATATTGTCTCAAATATTATCAATTAAATTGATATTTGATGTGAATGTAGGGATGACAATTTCAAAGAGTTTTTTTCATATTTAAGCCTCCTACTATCACAAAAATGACAAAAACTTTGTCCTTACTACATTTTAAAAATTGTATTACATCTTATTTAATTATAAAAGTTATAAAAAATGTGACTTAGTTAGGAGGAGACACCAAAAAATCCCCCATGTTAAGGATTGGTGTGGCCTACATTTCTAACAAATAAGAACAAAAATAAAAATTATAAAATAGATTTTTATTATAATTTGTTATCTTTGTGATCCCAAAGTTTTACTTTCTCATAAAATGTTATAGGAATAGTTATATTAGGGAAATTTAAAATAATTACCTAAATACAATTTTAAGTAAAATTAAGCATGGTTTAAAGGTTTTTTTTATTACTTTAGCTTTTATAAACCAAAATTAGTATTAAAATAAGGTAATAACCATCATCACTATTATATATTATTTTATTTTAAAATTTTATATTTTATATAATTAAATTTATTTTAATTTTATTAAATAAAATATTCAATTACCACAAAGTGACTAACATGAAAATCAATCTTAAAAACTTATATAAGAGCACATCTAATGAGACAAATACCTAATGTAGTGAGCTTTAAGGTTTTCCAAATATTTTGAACTCTCAAAATGGAGCCAAACAACTATATTGTTATTAAATGCTATTGTATTTCTTGAGAAATATATTAACACTATTTCATCACAATTACACAACTCTTAACAAGGAGTTTTACTCATGTGTTAATTATTGTAAGTTACTTATATCACTTTGATTTCTGTGCCAGGTTGCACTAGTTATGGTAATGGTGAAGTCCATTCATTGTGTTTAGCTAGAAGGTGATGTTTAACACTTTCCTTGCTTTCGTTTTTATTAAGTTCAATAGGGATTTAATAGCCCCAAGGGTTGGGAGACTATGCCATAGTCTTGATCCCATCCTTCAATGTAATGAGGTTTTTAAAAAAGGTTTTGAGGCCACGGGCCTTACCATATCCTAGGTGCATGGTATAAAATGTAAAGGACTTAGTTTTAAGAGTGTGAAGGTATAAGGCTTCCAACATGTATTAGGATATGGTATAGACCATAGTTTACAATGTTAATATAATATAATTGTAATTGGTCTTGCGGTGGCTCTTTGCGGCCAATTGGATAGAAGGAATCACCAAGCCTTATAAGGACGACCAAATTTGATAGCCAACTTATCCTTATGCTACTTAAGTTGGTATGCATCGTGTGAGCAAGACATGAAATTATTTGTTCAATCACCTGTTAAGGTTTAGATTTTTGGAGGATATTATTATGTTATACAACTATTTTTAGAGACCTTATTTGCGCAATTACCCTTTGTGGTTTAGATTTCATATTGAATCTAAATGGTACTCTTAACAAGGTGTGGCACTTTTCCAATCCCTCACATGTTGGAATAATGTAGAAATGATAGGCAGATTGACAGGGATTGAGTTGATGTGTACTTTCTATACTCGGTATGGGTTGGTTTGAGATCCACCTTTATTGGATCTATGATCTGGTTTGTTATGATGTTTGTCATCTATATATTGTAACTATTTCTTCATCAATAATTGAATTGGTTTGGCCATTTCTTTGTGTATGAGAGCGAGCCTTTGTGCTCTGCTCCACATTGCCTCTCTGTTTGTGTTAATTTGGTATCAGATCCCATAGTGGCTTGTTGGAGAGAAGAGCCCATCGTGGCCTATTGTGGGAGCCAGCTATTGCTGTGATTTCTTTTGGGCTGTGTAGAGTCATGAGAAAGGAGGCCGTGAGTGTTATTGTGAGAAGTTGAGATATTGAATCGTGTTTGAAGAATCCACCGTGAATATAACGTGAAGAGGCCGCTCCAGAGTAGCTAAGAAAGGTGAAACTCTCAGAAACGGAGCGCGGGAAGTTAAACAACGAACTGGCAGAGGAGGCGCGGTAACCTCACAGTACCGTGGGTCGGCAGAATAACTAAGCGCTGGTGCTATCTTCCCGAGTGCAGTACTGTATTCTGCTTGACCATCTGGCGTTGTAAAGGTGAATTTTTTTTACTGATTGATTTTTTTTATTCTCCCTCTCAGATTAAGTGAAATGGATGCCGCCGCTCAACAGCAACTGGCTGATACATACATCAATGAAGCCTCCAAATTAAATGGAGAGAATTATGTCAACTGGAAATTCAAGTTGCAGACTGTTCTTGAATTATTCAGTGGCTGGACGATTGTGAATGGCACTGAATTGAAGCCTGCAGATCCTACGTTAATCCCAGATTGGAACAAAAGGGAAGCCAAAGCCAAGGTGACTCTGCGAATGTCTGTGCAAGACAAGATTATCCCTCACATCAGAAAATGTGACATGTCTAAAAAGACATGGGATACGCTTAAAACACTATATGAAACAACTGATGCAAATCGCATATTGTTTCTGAAGACCAAATTGCTGTCAATCAAGATGGAAGCAAATGAAGGGGTAAGTAAATTTATTTCTCGCATCAAATATTTGAGTGATAACTTGGCAGCTATAGGTGAAGCAGTAGATAGTACTGATCAAGTAACTATCGCCCTGAAAGGTTTGCATTCCGATTACAAAGTGTTTATTTCAGCACTTGCAGTGAGAGAAAAACCCCCAAATTTTGAAGAACTCACAGGTATTCTGCTTCAAGAAGAAGAGAGGATGAAAACTTATGATCTTGAGGCTCAAGATTCTGATCTCGCACTGATGGCAAGAGGTCGATATATGCACAGAGGTGAACCATGGGGCAGACCATGGAATGGAGACAGAGGCAGCTCATGGAATCGAGATAGAGGCAAATAGTGGCATGGAGACAGAGGCAGATCGTGGAATGAAGACAGAGGCAAATTTCACTCAAAACATAAAGGTATGGTTCAGACTGATCATTCTAGAAATAATGTAGATGGTCTTTATTGGGACAAACCAGGACACCTCAATAGAAATCATTATTAGAATAAATATTATAGAGGTAGAAGCTACAATGGAAATCACAATGCAAATCATAATAGGAATTTTGCAAACACGAACACTCCTGAAAATGAATTTAGAAATCTGAGATTATTTATTTCTGAGGATGCTCTGTCTGCTGAGACAGATGATAAGAATGCATGGTTCATAGATTCAGGTGCATCTGCACATATGTCTTGTAGGAGAGAATGGTTCAAAGAATATAATGAGAATCTTAATGACACTCACATCTATTTAGGTGATAATAGGTCGCTCAAAGTTCAAGGTTATGGAAAAGTAAAGGTGAAATTATCCAATGGTGAATTGAAACAGATACATAATGTTATGTATGTTCCTGGTATTAAAAAAAATCTTATTTTTGTTTCAACCATAACCGAACATGACCTAAAGGTAGAGTTTGGCAAGTACTAATGTCATATTAAAGACATCCAAGACCACTACAAGACTGTTGCTATAGGTTCAAGGTGTGGAGGACTATATAAGGTGGATGTGTGAAAAGGCAGTCATCAAGCATTGGAATCCACCATCATCACTACAGAGGAACTCTGGCATCAAAGGTATAGACACATTAATCATCATGATCTTATGCTGCTTTAGAACAAATTTATGGTTGAAGGTCTACTTGTTATAAAGAATGTGCATTTAGAATGTAGTGCTTGTGCACTTGGAAAACAGCACCGAGATGCATTCCCAATACATCAAGAGAAGAAACAAACTGATCTGCTTGAATTAATCCATACAGATGTATGTGGACCTATGCAGACTAGATCATTAGGAGGTGCATCATATTTTCTAACATTTATTGATGATAGATCTAGATACACATGGGTCTATTTTATAAGAAGAAAAGGATATGTCTTCGAATATTTCAAGGAGTTCAGAATGATGGTCGAAAAGTAGATAGGAAAATGCATTAAATTTCTCAGATCTGACAATGGAGGGGAGTACATGTCTGGAGCTTTCAAGAAATACTATAAGGAGAATGGAATCGAGCAATAATTTACAGTATCCCACACTCCTCAGCAAAATGGTGTAGTTGAGCGAAAGAACAGGACACTAGTTGAATGTGCTCACAGTATGCTCCAAGGTAAGAACATGTCAAATGGTTTTTGGGTTGAAGCTGTTAATACTGCTGTATACTTGAAAAATAGAAGTCCAACAAACAAATTAGATCTGCAAACACCATTTGAGGTCCTTTATGGATATAAACCTGAAGTTAAGCATCTACGAATTTTTGGTTGTAAATATTTTGCACATTTACCAAAAGATGATAGAAGGAAACTAGATGCTAAATCCTTCGAATGTATAGTTGTTGGATATCACAATGATCATAAAGCTTATAAGCTATTTCACCCCAGCTCTCATAAGTTAATTGCAAGCAGAGATGTAGTGTTCCATGAACATGCAGATACAAGTGATAAATATGGCCAAGGACACAGTTCTACTAATGAATATGTGAAATTAAATTCCATCATTCAGCAGCAGGAAGTGGATCAGCCACAAGAAAAGGAGCAGGAACAGAATAGCAGAAGCAATGGAAGCAGCAGGAGTCATAGTGAAAATAGCAGAAACAGCATGAGCACTTCTATCAGTTCAGATGAAGATACAGCAGAAAGCAAAAGGATAATGGATGGTACCCCTACAGGCAATCTAGGACTAAGAAGGTCATCAAGACAGATTCGTCCTCCTTCAAGGTATGATGACTATGCTTTAATGTCCAGTGCAATGAATGAACCAATGAATTATAAACAAGCCTAAGATAAATAAGAATGGGTTGAAGCTATGAATGAAGAATATAACTCTATTATGAAGAATCAGACTTGGGAACTAATAGAATTACCAAAGAACAAAACACCCATAGGATGTAAATGGCTGTTTAAACATAAGCTTAAATTAGATGGTAGTATTGACATATTTAAAGCAAGACTAGTTGCAAAAGGTTATGCTCAACAGGAGGGAATTGACTTTGAGGAAACTTTTGCACCAGTAGCAAAACTAAATACAATTAGAATTCTGGTTGCATTAGCTACAACTCATAATTGGAAGATCCATCAATTAGATGTAAAATCCTCTTTATTAAATGGTGAACTAAAAGAAGAAGTGTACTTAGTCCAACCTGAAGGCTTTGTACAGAAAGGTCAGGAGCATCTTGTATGTAAGTTAAAGAAAGCTATCTATGGATTGAAACAAGCTCCTAGGTAATGGTACATAAAGATTGATACCTTCTTTAATCAGAAAGGATTTGCGAAAAGCAAAAGTGATCCTAACCTTTATGAAGAATGATAAGGAAGGAAATGTTTACTTAATATCTTTATATCTTGATGATCTCATTATCACAGGAAATGCATGTAAGTTGATTGCAGAAACCAAAAATCAGTTGTCACAGGAATTTGAAATGAAAGACCTTGGTGAACTTCACTATTGTTTGGGACTTGAAGTATGGAAAAAATCTGGTAAAACTATGATCACTCAAAGTAATTATGTGAAGGAAATATTGAGCAGATTCCATATGAGTGATTGCAAAGAATCAATAATTCCTTTAGAACAGAATGTGAAGCTATGCAGTCAAGATGGAATGAAAGAAGTAGATGGTTCTCTGTATAGACAGTTGGTGGGAAGCCTGAATTATCTCACTACTAAAAGGCCAGATATATCTTTTGCAGTCAGCATTCTTAGTCAATTCATGACTAAGCCAAGTGAAAGCCATTGGAAGGATGCAAAGAAGGTCCTTAGATATCTGAAAGGGACAATGAACTTTGGTGTTTTATATACTAATAAGTTTGATGTTCAATTGGCAGGATTTTCTGACTCTTATTGGGCAGGAAACATTGATGACAGAAGGTCTACTACAGGATATGCATTCAACATTGGATCCAGGGTCATAGCATGGAGCAGCAAGAAACAACCAACCATTTCTCTATCATCCACAGAAGCTGAATATAAAGCCATGTCTAGTGCTACATGTGAAGTTGTCTGGTTGAGGAGGATTCTTGAAGATGTTGGAGAAAAGCAAGCAGAACCCACAAAAGTACATTGTGACAATCAAAGTGCAGTCAAGCTGGCACACAACCCATTTTATCATGCAAGGACAAAACATATTGAGCTGCAACATCACTTTGTCAAAGAAAAGATTGAATCTAAGGAAATTAAACTTATGTATTGTAACACAAGTGATAATGTCGCTGATATATTTACAAAACCCATTGGAAAAATTCACTTTGAAATCCTTAGGCAGAAATTAGGTGTTGTAGAAAATCCATTTCTACATTAAGGGGGTATGTTGGAATAATGTAGAAATGATAGGAATATTGACAGGGATTGAGTTGATGTGTACTTTCTATACTAAGCATGGTTTGGTTTGAGATCCACCTTTATTGGATCTATGATCTGGTTTGTTATGATGTTTGCCATCTATATATTGTAACTATTTCTTCATCAATAATTGAATTGGTTTGGCCATTTCTTTGTGTATGAGAGCGAGCCTTTGTGCTCTGCTCCACATTGCCTCTTTGTTTGTGTTAATTTCACATACGTTTAGGTTTTCAAATCTTTTGTGTTGATAATTGACCTAATTTTGCCACGCATGAATTAAATGGTTTATTTGCTTTTTCTTTCTAAGAATTGAATATCATAGCTTAAATGAATTTTTTTTTATTATCTATTTTTTGTATTGGCTATTTCATTGGTATCACACTATTTAAAGTGATTATACAATGATGGTTGGTGTTTGATTGATTTTATTGTGATATTTGACGTAATAAGGGTTTTAAAGTTAATCAAAATGATAAGATATGCAAGATGACACTATTTAAAGTGATTATATAAAAGTGGTTGGTGGTAGATTGATTTTATTAAGATGTTTGATGTTATAAGAGTGTAGAGTTAATCAAAATGATAGGATAGGTAAGATAGTTAATTAATTAGGTTAATACATATATCATATTTTTTAACAATTAAAAGTTAGATGTAAGAGAAAACTATTATTAAAAATTTAAAAAATATTGAATTTTTTTTTTTGTTTTTTTACAAAAACGGATAAAATTTTGATTAGTGTCTGGAAAAGGGGCTGCCAGGGCCTTTACAATGCATATTCAAAGCTGCTATACTGATCTTCATCTCCATCTTAACCTTAATGGCAGATTTGTACTGTTGGTTTCCTATTGAAATGCCCACGTGAAAGGACAAGGCAGGGGCCGCTTTAGTCCTAGGGAAGCGGATGATTTGAAATTTCTCCATTGACAATTAACTGGCTCTTACTCAGAATAGTACCGCGGTTGGCGTCAGCATCCTCTAGATTGTTAAGATTCCTTAGAACGTGATAGGCCTTATGAGTTCTAAAGTGTGTCAGTAGGAGAAGGACTTTCCTATACATGTGGGAAAGGTTTATATCCGTTGGCATCTTCTTGGTGCGTAACGCTTTAACTATCAGTCTGGAGTCCCCAAAGATAGTAATCTTCTGAATGTTCAAATTCCTTGCTTGATTTAGACCTTGCCACAGCGCTAGATACTCTTCTTGATTGTTGGAAGCGTGTCCTAGGCACCATGCATAGGACAGATGGGGATTGCCAGAGGGATCGAAAATGATGCCTCCTCCTCCATCTTGACCGAGATTCCCTTTCAAGGCCCCATCAAAGAAAAGGCACCATTCATCGAGGGCTGACCTCCACTTAATGAACTCCTGTTCTTCCAGCCTGATTTCCCATTTTTCCTTTTGAGGTGGTTTGGTTGCTTTATTGCTTTGCTGGTTCAAATTGAGCTCCTTAAACCAACGATCTTCTTCAGGAGAGAGGATAGTCGCATTTCTGATTGTGGACTTTGTGCTTAAAGCTTCAGAGAGCATGGTTCTAGCTTTAATTTCTACTTGAGGTGGGAGTCTGACTTACCTTAAAAATTCTGTTATTTCTTTCCAGCCAGACCTTCCAACATAGGAATTTAGGGGTCCACATCCATGCTAGCTTGAGGAGGTTTTTCTTGCTGAAGTTGAAGGGAGCGAGATATATCCAGCAATTTATCAGCTCTGTTATTGAGTTTGGAAGATTTACAGAGATTGAACCTAACGTGATCCTCTATACCTCTTTAGTGAACTCGCAGTTGATGAACAGGTGCTCGACGGTTTCTTTAGCCCCCACTGAGATTGGTACAATCCCTGGTCCTGTGGCTGGGGCTTGCTAATGAAGGTTACACAAATTTATTAACATGGGCTTTTGTTGTTGCAAAGCAATAAGATCCACAACTTCCCTTGGTCTCTTTCGTGATGTAGGCTCCTCTGGCAAATGGAATATTTCTCCATTGTGCTGACCATGCACATAATTAGGCACTGTAAAATGAATAACATTTACTTGACATGTCAGCTAGATTCACAATGGCTATCTAATATAAAAATGTAATACTGGGGTTAGAACAAAATTGACAAAGTAAGAGATGTATCGTAAAAACAAAATTATAACCAATCTCAAGAACAATCCTCAGAAAATTGATTCTCCTCCACATCATCTTCAAATAGTCATCAGTTGTGAAAAACATTTCTTGAGAAAAATCCACTCCTTCAGTTTTGAGCATAATGCAGTGAACATGAATGGATAGGCATCGATCATATGCCGGAAACCTACTTATTCTCTCACCAATGTGAAAGCTCTCAAGGAAAAGATCAGCAGAGGGTGGAGGGTGTTGTTTGAATTGCGAAGAGCCATCCGTCCTCGCACGAGAGTGTTGTTTGAATTGGGAGACGGCGATAAACGGTGGGTGGTTAACGGAAACTACAGACTACTCAACTAAAAATGAAGTTAGATTAATGGGTTTTGGCGATCGATAGGGTGCTTGCGATGGGGAGGTAGGCCGGTCCGGTGGCCGGAGTGTTGGCGTGATGATTGCCGCTGGGAAAAATCATCACGTCAGTAGCTTACTCCATTATAAATTTCCCCATGGTATCTAGCTTTGGTAGCATATTAATGAATCAGAGTGTCGAAGAGGAAATACGAGAAGAAACAAAAGACAAAAGAGAGTCTTTAAAAAACAGGGAGAATCACCTTGTTTTGTGTATACAAAAATGGAATCAAAGTTTTTTATTAGCACACTATGCATAGTGTCATGACCCCCCATTACAACTTGAGTCATGGGGATGTAGGATAACTTCTTTTTGGAGACAATTATCTGCCAAATGGCAATGACATGCTAACTCCATGCTCATCACAAGCACAAAGTCTGAGTTCATAATTGGTGATAAACGCTTGTGCAACATAGTTTTATGTGAACTCTTACCAAGGAATAGCTCGTCATCCCACCCACTGAAAGCCAATAAGTTTACAGTAATACTAGGTCTATAGGTTTTGGGTATGATTATCAAGTGAGTGTTCCTCACAAAAAAAAAAGTTGACATGTCATAAGTATATTTTCAATGCACTGGATTTCTCACATTGAGGAAAGATTGAGCACATTTAGCAAAGAAAGGCTATGGCCTTCCATTTTTAACGACAAACAGGGCAACTTGCCAAAAAATTGTGGTTCAATACTGTGATAGCAGACAATTAGTGCTAAATAACCTCATTCACAAAGCAATTATGTAATGACAGGATTACGATGTTGGATTATATATATAGTTAACATAAAATTTGTGGATTATGCTTTTGCCCATTATATAACATATGGACATGAGTTTGTGGATCATCTTTTTTACATTATATAACAGTACAAGCATGAAAGGCATTAAAGGAGTAATAATCATCCATGGAAGCCATTCATGTGGCAATTTTCTAAAATCAATACAAAACTAAAGAGAGACATATTTATTGATTGAAGTATTGATTCAAAGTTTTGTACATTGGAATATATGTTTATATGAAAAATGATTGATTTGTTCTACAACACTTATCAAAAAATGGAATTTTAAAATTTCCATGCCATTTCATATCACCCCACATGCAATACCATTGGAATTGTAATCACTAAGACACAAAAGTTGAGACTAGCAACCACGCCTTGGCCTTAATGGTGAACAACCATTATATATTAATATTGCACACACTCAGTTGTATATACAGATAGACATAGAAAAGGAAGAGGGAAGCACCCTCATCTATTCAAATCCCAGCAGAAATAGGAGTGGGACTACCTATATTTACATTTTGTGGTCAAGAGCAGGGCAAAGAAAAAGACTTGATTGGAGATTATTCTATCATCCGTGGACAGTTTGCCTAATTATTAACAGACTGACCGAGTGCAAGAGATCTGAGAGAGGGATATTTGGTGTATCTGCTTGTTATGTAATTCTCTTCTTGCCATAAAAAATGCTAGTACTCTCCTTGATTTTCCATTTGTTCATGGAAGGAGTTCCTCCATGCAGAGTTGAGAATGGTCTTATCTGCTACAATGAAATAGGTTGAACCAGTGACTGCCAATCAAAGTACACACAAATAAAAATCAACTTGCAGTTCACTACGGAGATAATTATAACGAGAGATATCAGCTGAATAAATTCAGTAATTGCAAAATCCTTTATCAGAACATGCATCAAAGCATTGCAATGAAAGCATTTTAATAAAGTAGCTAAATATAATAGTAGTAGTTTAATGTATTCTGCAAAATTTTCTTGTCAAAAAAATGATAGATACTGAGGAGAATTAAACAACTGCAACCTAACATTTGGAATGAAATGCAACCGTATCTAATTTATTTAATTGATTAATTACTGACTTACTTGTAGAGATGATGAGTGCCTGTGCAGCATGGTTGAGGTTAGCCCTTGCCCAATGAATAGCCCTTATTCCCAGCAACTTCATATTTTTAACATTAACCCAATCCAACCCAACCCAACTATTAATATCCATTCCCACTTACATGAATATGAATGTTGATAAAGTTATTGAATTGAATCAATGCTGAATGATAACAGCATTAACAAAACACTTACTCTGGGGATGGCGGACGCGACACAAGCAATTGGAGCTACCTTGACCCCTTCTTTCACTGCTTCTGTATGCATATACAATGCACATACATTCATCAGTTTCATCATGCTCACACATTATTTATTAACACACTCCATTTGATATTGGAATTATGTAACTGATTCCATTAAAATCAAATGAAATGAATTCAGCCACATGATCTTCGACCATAGCCATTGAAGAAAGAGAGAGAGAGAGACTGATGCGAATGAATGAATGGTTAGTTACCATTGGAGCACTGCTTTGCTCGAAGAATTTTTAAGTCATCTTGTCGTTGATCTGGACTCATCATCTCTTCATCCACTATGCTAATAATCCCCTCGGCTCAGTGCTTGAGATTAGATAAATATAAATTTATCAAAATTAAGGAAGGAGGAGATGAATGCTTGATACGGGAAGCTCAAATATGCTCACAGTATATATAGAAAGAACAAATATGAGAAATAAGTAGTTATTGGTGGATCGATCAATAGTCGAATGTGGCCATCAGTAAAACAGAATGAACAAGAAACCCATGGTTTGGTGAAGAACTTGTGGTTGTAGAAAACCATGTGTCCAGAGCCGTAGGGATTGAAACCTATGAATATCGAGAAGGAAATACCGCTAGTTTAGCAATTACTTCATGCCCTTGGAATTTGGGTTTGGGTTTGCGGGTGCAGCACACCCGCAAACCATGTGTCCAGAGCCACAAAGAATGAAGACCGCTTATTGATTGTCGAGGGGGTATGGTGCTAGTTTAACCAGTACCTAATACCCCTGAATTTGGGTTTTGGTTTGCGGGTGTAGTACACCCACTGCAGATTCTCTGTCTCGCTCTTGAGTGCGGTTATAATAGAATGAGGAGTAAGCTACCTGGTTCCAATATGCCCGTGTAGATACAATTTATGCAATCTGAAGCAACTTACCTCGTATAATCTCACAACATTTGGATGCTTGATCAGTTTCAAGGTGCATATCTCACGCTTGATCTGTACACAAGAATGACCCCCAAATTAGGAGGACCTGACAGATATAGATAACATGTGTGTTTTCTTGTTATATGAAAAGAAGCATATACTCCCTAAAGAAGGATACAATACAGATCAGCAAGTCCTTACATGGTCGACGATCTTGTAGTAGAAAACCCTGTCCTTGTCCAAAATTTTGACAGCATAGCTTTGCCCTGTTTCCAAATCAATGGCGCACTTGACTTTAGCAAAACTTCCCTCTCCGAGCGTCCATCCTAGCTCATATTTTCCAATCCTGTTCTTATTAAGGTTCATTCCTTGCGTTTTACCTTTCAACATAAATTACCCTATTCCCGATTAGCTGTTCGTCAGATTGTCAATCCTACGAGTAGGAAAGCAAAGCTCAGGGCCGCTGAAGATCAGAAGCAATAGGAATTTCAAAGGCTAGAAGCAAAATTGGAACCTGTGAGTTTGTCCCGAGTTTGTCTCGTCGAGAATCTTAAAAAAACAATCTCGTCTTTTGACTGGAAAAAAGTAGTAGCAGATTCCTGATGACGCTCTGCCATGCTCTTCTGAGGATTGTTCGGAGCCTTTAATCAATCACAAAAATCAAAGGCAACGACATTCACTAGATAAGAGCAACAAACTTGCAAGCCCCCGCTCAGCACCGCCCCCTCGTATAGAACGGGTTTGAATTCTGTGTTTGACACAAAGAGAAATGAGCGAGAGTGGCATGTTTCAATATTTCTTCTGGCAGAAACAGAGGAAGAAATAATCTCTTATAATGCTTAGATCGCCATAAAAAATACCAAGATGCATGCACACAGAGAACACTAGCCAAAACATTGATCTGAGACGATTGGCTTGGGCAAGGCCGAGGATCGGCAATCCGCGGGAGTTTTGTTTGAATTGGGAAAGAGGATAGACGAGGAGAAAGGGAGACAGTGATGGACGGCGGGTGTTAACGGCGACAATAAATGGCGCATGATGGAGAACGGAGTTTTGGAGAATCATGGGATGTCGACAACGGAGAAGAAAGTCTGTCCGGTGGCCGGAGTGTCAGCGCGACGATTGCCGCTGGGAAAAATCGTCACGTCGGTAACTTACCCCCAAAAATAACATTCAGATACTCTCATAATGAGGTTAGCTCAGTCATAATCTAATAATGAAGGTAGATAAAGAAATATATATTAAAATATTAAATTTTTTAAGTTTGTTGGTAATAATTATCATTTAAAAAAAATTGATAAGTAAGTTTATCGTTATTACTCATTTCTTCGATTCAATAGACAAATGATTGAATTTTTCCATTCAATAGACAAATGATTAGAGTCAACAATTGATTTTTTCCATTCAATAAACAAGGATTAGAGCCAACAATTAACTATGCTTTTGCCAGTTGGATAGAAGGAATCACCAATCCCTATAAGGATGGCCAAATTTGATAGGCATCCCATCTCTGTGCTACTTATGCTACTTAAGTTGGTATG
This sequence comes from Pseudotsuga menziesii, assembly GCA_001517045.1. Taxonomy (NCBI): domain Eukaryota; kingdom Viridiplantae; phylum Streptophyta; class Pinopsida; order Pinales; family Pinaceae; genus Pseudotsuga; species Pseudotsuga menziesii. The sequence continues at coordinate 96,594 of LPNX010295099.1, read as the reverse complement.
CATCTTGCAAGGGAGACATATGCAATTATCTCTTGAGGTTCATATTTTGGTGAATATTATTGTATTATACAATTATTTTTATAGGTTCTTTGAGCAATAACCCTTTGAGGTTACCGTGGCCTATTAATACATATGATGAATGTAGCCTCAAATTCATATTGGATCTAAATGGTATTTTTAACTTGCTCTCGCAGTTTTTCAATGCCTCATATATGTTTCTGTTTTCAAGTCTTTTGTATTGATAATTGACTTAATTTGGTTGGACATGCATTAAATTGTTTTTCATTTGTGTATGAATTAATTGAATTAATTTGGCCTAGTGAATTAATTTGGTTTGGTTAGGTTTATTGGATTTCAAGAAAAGTAAAGAATTATTTGGCTTGTTTTACTATTTTAATTTCTACTTGAATCTTTTAAATCACTAAATTTTCAATGAGTTAAGATGTTATGAAGGAACTCACGAATTGGAAAAAGCATGAGCGAGTTGTCAAGGAGATGTAAAAAACATGCTAATCCTAGAAAATGGAGGAAAAGTCATGAAGGATGGGTTGGCAACAAAAGGACCCAATTTCCTAGTTTAACTAGCTTTACCTTATCCACACAAAAGTAGAAAAAATAGAATAAAGTAGAATTTGTTGTAAAGTGTTGTATACTAATTTTGGATGGTCGAAAGGTGGTCAAGATCAACCAAGAATCAGAAATAAATGATTCCCAGGATATAGATGGCATGTATTGACTTTAAGATGCAAGTGGATGCCAACTAATTAAGCTAGTGGGTGAATAATTAATTAAATAATCATTAATTTTTCTATCCTAAGTTATGAGTGGGTTTAATTTATTCCAACACCCCCGTATAAGTTTGAATTTATGATGGTATGACAAAAAATATGGATGCATATGGATGCATATAGGTCCCAACAACAAGGATATGGTCACCCTTTAACAATTATTATGTCCAGAAAAGTGAGGAAAGAGGAAAAACAACATGGGAAAAATCATCCCCCAAGATAGGACAAGGCACAAAATTTGAAATATGTCTTCAACATATCTTCATCTTCACTTTAATGAGTTGAATGAACTACTTTTAGATGAAGGACTTGCTGAATAAATCATGAACTTCATAATCATGCGCTAGAGTGTAGAACCTACAAGAAGGAAGAGGAGAGACTCCTTGTATCTCATCAACTGATAAAGTAGGAGCATTACCTGAATGCTTCTTGCTGTTGTCAAACTCTGATCTACAAACATATTCTGAAATGGAAAAGAGATATGTGCATACTCCTTCCCAAAGAGTACAAAAATTAAGACAATTTATTTCACACTCAATTCCCTGAATAACTACAAAATTGTGATGTGAATCACATGTCAATCTTCCAATTTGATGTAGCACCTTTCCAGATATCATATGAGGTTGATAAAACTCTGAGGCCGATAAAGATCTGATATATCAGAAATATTAGCATATGGAACATCAAGGACAAAGGCTTCAATGGCTCCATGAGGATATAGGGCTAGACTAGGAAAACTATGAGCAACAGGGGAAAACTAATAGGTGTAAAAATATGAATGATGGATGGGCATAATATCCAAACCATAAGTGTTTAGAACAGATCCAAACATGTTTATTATCACTCCAAATATGTCTAAGGACATGGATAACCAATCACTCAAAGATAGAAAAGACTTCAAACCATGTAACATAAGTATCACTGCATAAGAGACCAATGATAAACTTGGGATTTGTATAGTCTTAGGATTATTCAGAGGTATGGTAGATGGTATGGATGGTGGTATGATGTGTATCAACATGTAAACATGCTTCTAAATCAGAATCCAAAGGATCACATATAATCATATTAGTAGACTCATGGGAATACACTGGTAATGAATCCTCTATATGAAAGGAGGAAAGAATGATATGTTCACAATCTTCAACGAGTTTCTGAGTATTGATGCCAAGAAAAAAAGAGGAGATGATGAATCACATGAGATCAAGTAATATAAGTGGTATGAGACACATAAGGCTTGATGTGGCTAAGAAAACATCCTGGAAGTCACTCGATTGCGCACCATCAATAAGAGAGGTATGCATAAGGTGTGAAGAATCTGGCACATAGATCTCAGAGTCTAAGATAGGATATTTAGAGAACAATGAATGGGTGATAGGATGATCATCAATATGAATAGAAACTAGACAAGACACATTTAACCATAAGATCCATTACTTTCATATTATCTAGACAAGAGACATTTGACCAGAAATCACTGATCATATGGCATAAATCGTCATTTTTTTAACAATGAGTGATCAAACTTGAAAGGAATATTTAAGTCTAATGGGTCCTCTTCAAATTGGAGTGTTATTGAAAAGTGGTCTCATAAATTAATATGAATGACCCATGATATATACTTCAAACATAATCCTTCATGAAACATATATCAAGTCTTTTCCCCACGCCTTCACCTTCCTTCTTTCTGATTTTCCATGTAGGATATAATTTGGTATGAAAAATATCCACTAATTGATATTTCGTGAACAAATGTAAGAAATAAGTATCCATAAGATCCAAAGAAGTTGGACTCCCCCAATTCTTAAAAGGATTGAAATTACACGTTCTCGGATTCCAAACCACAACCAAACCAATAGATAAACCCTTTGCATCGACTGCACATACTTCCCAATCTTTTAAAATTCTAAGGATAATCTCACAAGCCTTAGAGCCTAAGTTCAGTAGTCCTTTAAAGAAATATATGTCGACCATGGTATATTCTATAAATATTTTGAGGGCTCAAAATTTGGCACCACACCGTAGTCCCCTAACATTTAAAGAAAAACAACCATTTTGAAACCTCCAAAATTGGCTTCTGTGCTCTAAGTGCCCCATCTTTATTAGATGAATTTATATCTTCTTCTTGTGCTAACTGAATTCTATAGATACTAGAAGATAACTCGTTTCTTGAAGGAGTGCTCTATCCTCTTTCTCAAGTATTTTCTCATTATTCTCCCTCTTCTTATTTTTCTTTCTAATTGTCACATTATGACATATAATTGAGCTCACCGGGATCCTATCTCAAAAATCACTTGAGCCCTAGCATGGTCGAATCTCCTAATAGAGAGAGGGAAACTACTTTTTAAATTTCCTATATTATGGCAAATAAGGCAGCGGAAGGGTAAAACCCTATAATCACGACATTGTTCGAAGGAACTGTCCCCTGTCTAAAAATTAAGTATTCATGAAGCACCTCCATGGTATCTAGCTCCACTAAAACCATGGCCAATCTTTTTTCACCCAACCTCAAGGATATGTTTTCCACAACAATAAACTTCCCACATGATTTGTTAACTTAATAAATATGTCCTCTGGGGAAAAGTGAGTTGGAAGACCCAACACAAGGAGGTACACATGCATTTTAAAAACCTTTTGGGTCATAGGGTTGAAATCCAGAGTCTAGTTCCATAACACCAAAGAACCATCCTTTATCACCTAGTAATTTATTTAAAATTTTGAGAGCATGTTGTTTTAACAGAAAAATAAAACAGAACGAGGTAATTAAATAACTTAAGGTTGATAATCTAGCAACTCTTTCTAGTTTTCACTTACCCAATGAATCATTTCAAATAGGTTCATTTTGATATATTCCAAATGGCCTAGGAGAACCCTTTCAACTAAGCCTTCAACCTTCTTCAAAGTGATATCGCAGTCAACCGAGAATTCCTCAACATCCTTCTTTGTTTTACAGTCTTTCAATTTCTACGCTTAGTGGATTTTTCACATGTATAGATTTTTTTGTAAAAACCCCCATCTAGCCTATCCTCCAAACTAGTATCACTTGCAAGAGAAGCCATATGGTGCTTCGGGATTAAACAAAGAAACACGTTTTGAAGGTTATTTCTATGTAACCCCCTTATAACAATATGCCTTAAGGTGATGATCTTTTTTAGTCTCTCCCCTCCTTTGCCACACATATTAACTAGTAAAACATAGAGAGAAGATTTACTTAAATTGACCTTGGGTTTTTTTCAAGGACCCCCATAACTTGTATCTTGGGGTTCTCAAAGACCTTCAAAGTGATCTTCCTTCATGCAGTAATTACCTCAAACACCACCTCATTACTGAACTCACATGGGAGGAGCGTGAAACTTGTTTCACCCACACTTTTATGCCATGTCCTTTTCCAAGTGTCTTGCTTGGTAAAAAAGGGGATTCTTGAATCCCCATTTAAAGTCACCTTAAGAGTGGTCTTAAGCCCTAGATGTAACCAAAAGGATTTAAAAACCTGTCTCTCTTTTTCTTAGACATATTTATTTTAAGAAACAACAAAACTAACTTATAAACAAACCATACAAAAAATCAAGAAAACTAACTTGTAAACAAATCATACTTCCACTTGATACTAAAAAAAATTGTTCAACATCAAATTCCTAGTTTTTTTAAGTGTTGTTAATACTATGCTAGAATGACTTAACTCCAAGATTATCCAAATTAACGTTCTCAAAAAGCCCCATCCTCTACTTCTCTGCTAAGAAAAAAGATGTCGAGGTGACTATATATTTATATATCTAAATTATGATTGTTTTTAAATTTTATCTCACAAATTCAATACTCTTTCTTAAAACTATATCTTATAACCAATAAAATTAGGTTATATATATAGCACAATCCATTAAGATGAAACAAACTCAATTTATATATAAGTCTATTCTCATGGAAAAATTTCCTTTATGAAAGGAGATGGCTTCTATCAAGATCTAATCGACTTCAAACATCAAAATTTATATATTAATTCATTCATTTTCTTTACGATGGCACCATAAACAAAAAGGAATGGTAAAATC
>LPNX010295099.1:19014-91391 GCA_001517045.1 Pseudotsuga menziesii | reverse complement strand
ATGCAGCCATCTTTTTCATTCAAATTGCATTCTCCAGTGGTTTACACGTAAAATCAATTGCCCTACATGCAGATATCACGAAGCCCCTCGTCTACTATGACCTTGATTTATACATCTTATTAATTTTGAAATATTAAAATCATTTATTTATTCATTATATTCTGTTCTTGCTATGCTCTTCTTATTGTAATCATATTAAGTTTTTTGCACTTTTAATACTTAACTTTAGAGCCACTCTGTAGCCAAAAATAACATCCAATAAACACATGATGAAGTTAGCTCTCTCATAATCTAATAGTGAAGTTAGATCAAAACATGTTAAAAATCTTGAGTTGTTTTTTGTTTTTTTCACTTTTAATACTTAACTTTAGAGCATATTTGTGGCCAAAAAATAACATCCAATAATCTCATATTGAAGTTAGCTCTCTCATAATCTAATAGTGAAGTTAGATCAAAACATGTTAAAGTTTTTAATAATCTAATAATGAAGTTAGATCAAAACATGTTAAAAATCCTAGGTTGTTTCTGTTTTCTTATTTTTTAATACCTAACTTTAGAGCCTATTTGTGGACAAAAATAACATCCAATAATCTCATATTGAAGTTAACTCTCTCAAAATCTAATAGTGAAGTTAGATCAAAACATGTTAAAATTTTTAAGTTTATGGGTAATAATTATAGTTTTAATGAATTTGATGTGAGTTTATTTTATTGTTGATTTTTTCCATAGGAAAAGTGCAGAGTTAATAGTTAAGGCTGCTCCTTGCTGCCAATTGGATAGAAGGAATCAGCAAGCCTTATAAGGATGGCCAAATTTGATAGCCACCTTATCCATATGCTACTTACTTAAGTTGGTATGCATCCTAATAGCCATACATGCAATTTTACCTTTCAAGGTTCTTTGTGCAATCACCTCTTAAGGTTTAGATTTTTGGTGGATATTATTACTTTATACAATTATTTTTAGAGATCTTATTTGGGCAATTACTCTTTGTGGTTTAGATTTTGATGTAAGGAGCCTAGCCTCTAGTACATATCACGAATGTTTCCTACATTTTGTATTGGATCGAAATGGTACTCTTAACATGGTGTGGCAGTTTTCCAATGCTTCACATATGTTTATGTTTTCAAGTCTTTTGTGTTGATAATTGACCTAATTTGGCATGGTATGAATTAAATTGTTTATTTGGTTTTTCTTTCTAAGAATTGAATATTATAGATTAAATGAGCTTTTTTTCATTATCTATTTTTATATTGGCTATTTCATTGATATCACACTATTTAATCATTGATATCACACTATTTAAAGTGATTATACAATGGTGGTTGGTGGTTGATTGATTTTATTGTGATATTTGATGTAATAAGAGTTTTAAAGTTAATCAAAATGATAAGATATGCAAGATGACACTATTTAAAGTGATTATATAAAAGTGGTTGGTGGTGAATTGATTTTATTAAGATGTTTGATGTAATAAGAGTTTAGAGTAAATCAAAATGATAGGATAGGTAAGATGGATAAGATGGTTAATTAATTAGGTTAATAAATATATCATATTTTTTAACAATAATAGTCACATTTACATCTAAATTTTAATTGTTTGTTTACTTTGTTTGCTTGTTTATTCTGTTTGTTTGTTTACAATTAAAAAAAAGTAAAGAATTACTTTGTTTGTTTACAATTTTAATTTTGTACTAGACCAGTGAAGATGTTATGAAGGTCTATATTGTCTCAAATATTATCAATTAAATTGATATTTGATGTGAATGTAGGGATGACAATTTCAAAGAGTTTTTTTCATATTTAAGTCTCCTACTATCACAAAAATGACAAATCCTTTGTCCTTACCACATTTTAAAAATTGTATTACATCTTATTTAATTATAAAAGTTATAAAAAATGTGACTTAGTTAGGAGGAGACATAAAAAAATCCCCCATGTTAAGGATTGGTGTGGCGTACATTTCTAACAAATAAGAATAAAAATAAAATTATAAAATAGATTTTTATTATAATTTGTTATCTTTGTGATCTCAAAGTTTTACTTTCTCATAAAATGTTATAGGAATAGTCATATTAGGGCAATTTAAAATAATTACCTAAATACAATTTTAAGTAAAATTAAGCATGGTTTAAAGGTTTTTTTTATTACTTTAATAGATTTTATAAACCAAAATTAGTATTAAAATAAGGTAATAACCATCATCACTATTATATATTATTTTATTTTAAAATTTTATATTTTATATAATTACATTTATTTTAATTTTATTAAATAAAATATTCAATTACCACAAAGTGATTAACATGAAAATCAATCTTAAAAAATTATATAAGAGCACATCTAATGAGACAAATACCTAATGTAGTGAGCTTTCACGTTTTCCAAATATTTTGAACTCTCAAAATGGAGCCATACAACTATATTGTTATTAAATCAATTGTATTTCTTGAGAAATATATTAACACTATTTCATCCCAATTACACAACTCTTAACAAGTAGTTTTACTCATGTGTTAATTATTGTAAGTTACTTATATCACTTTGATTTCTGTGCGAGGTTGCACTAGTTATGGTAATGGTGAAGTCCATTTGTTGTGTTTAGCTAGCAGGTGATGTTTAACACTTTCCTTGCTTTCATTTTGATTATGTTAAATAGGGATTTAATAGCCCCAAGGGTTGGGAGACTATGCCATAGTCTTGATCCCACCCTTCAATGTAATGAGGTTTTTAAAAAAGGTTTTGACGCCACGGGCCTTACCATATCCTAGGTGCATGGTATAAAATGTAAAGGACTTAGTTTTAAGAGTGTAAAGGTATAAGGCTTCCAACATGTATTAGGATATGGTATAGACCATAGTTTACAATGTTAATATAATATAATTGTAATTGGTCTTGCGGCGGCTCTTTTGATCGAGGAGGATCCAAGAAGGAAAAATTTCTCGAAGTCCTCCAATCTCAGCAAAACTAGCACCAAATCGAAGGGCTCGTCGATATGATTCCAATGGCGTTTGTTTCACCTCAAAAGGACTCCGTATGAGAAAGTTATTGCATTATGTTGTATTGATGAAACACAGAAATTTGGCAAAATGGGGTGCCACATGGCACCACTGACAGAGTGACACATGGCAGTACGGACCAATCACAAGGTGACACATGGCAGCACGAATCCAAGCTGGCATATGGTGACTGGACGTATGGATGGTGACGTGGCAATACGAACAGTGACTTGGCGGTTGACTGGACGCTGACTGGGCGTGAGGTGGACCAATCCCAGGCCGCCACGTGGCAACACAGGATTGGCCAATATGTCTAAGGTAAAAATTATGGCCTCCGCAGGATTCAACCTTGTGACCTCTCTTGTATAAGCGCTCCGCTTTCACCACTTGGGCTACATATGGTTATTGGTATGGGTGTTGAGAAGCTTTTATTTAAGCTTAAGGAATGTTTTACTTGAGCGCGAAAAGGGGCTAGGGCTAGCCCCGACCCCTGGTCCAACCACACGGCCACACAACTGGGAGCTCAACACGGAGGTGCCAACACGGGGAAATGGTGATTGTAACCACCCTCCAATGTCATCTAAAGAGCACATGGGACGCGCCACTCCTTAAACATGTGTTATAAAAAACTTTTAAATGTTACATGCCACGTAATGAATGTTGGAGCGCACCACATATGGCATAACAAACTTTGTTATGGCTTTGCCACATGTAACAAACGTTGGTCGGGTCAAAAAATTTGGTGATGGCTTTACCACATGTTTTTTTTTTAAAGACAAAACTTTGTTTATGGTGTAAAGTGGGTATAAACAAAAGTTTATATGTTTGGGTTTAAACTAGTTTATATCTATGGTTAGTATAGTTTCACAACTTACTAACCATATGACATAAACACAAGAAACCAAAACAAACATGGAGTTGTAACCATGTGCTTATTTAAGCAAAATTGTTGTAACTTGAGAAACCATGAGAGTCATGTGTAGAAGGGCAAGCCAACCTATATAAACCCATTCATTTGCCATTTCCCACTCATGCTTTGGAGTGGAGACTTTGTAGCTAAAGGAGAGAAGGGAGATTATGTGGCTCTACATGAGGAAGGTACGAGTGTTTATACTCGCTTTACACCGTCTTCAGGCTTCGGAGTTGCTGGAAGCAGTCTTGTTGTGTTTTGGGCAGCGGTTCTCTTCCTGAACATTGTCACCAAGGTATCATTGTATCATTGCCATGTATTTTGCCTTGTGCTGAGATTATAGATTGGCCCTCCTATTGAGAAGCAGTCCTGGAGACGTAGTCCATCCTGGACGAACTCCGTTATCAACTTGTTTTCGTTATGTGCGTGTTGTCTATGTTGTTTGGTTCTCTTTTTATGGATTTGTGAGCTTCGTTCATGCTCTTTATGCAATTGATGTTAATGTCATAGAGTGGCAAAGATCTTGTTTCTGGATCATGTGGTATCAGAGCAGGACTATTTGACGTTGGATTGTGAGTGTGGATGCTCATGAGGGCTAAACTGCAAGCTGGTGAGGGTACATTAGAGCCTTACAATCCCGAGATCGGACATGCACACCAAAGGAGGAAGATGGATGCTAATGATGCCCGCATCGAGATGGAGGCAAACTTTCACAAGGTCTTCTACATGATGGCCGACAAGGTAGACAAGTTGTTTGCAGACTATGAAGAACGCATGGCAAAAGAAATAAAAGGCAGTGAAGTAAAGAAGGAAGACAAAGAAGTGAAGGACGAAGGCAACGATTCAGTTAACCAAGGAGGAGGTGGCGAAGAGCCTCTTGAGCCTCCCTCTTCACCTTCAACTTCAAACACAAGTTCAAGTGCTTCTTCCTCATCTCATTCTCAGCATTCCAAGGTTCCTCACAAAGAGCCTCAAAAGAAGCCCTTATTGAAGCTCGATGTGAAGTTTGATTTGCCCATGTTCAATGGGGAATCAAATGCAGAGAAGTTGAACAATTGGATAAGGAAAATTGAGGTCTATTACCGAGTCCAGCAGATCAAAGAAGAAGATGTGAAGATTCAGTTGGCTTCACTTCGGCTGACAAGCACCGCACTTATATGGTGGGAAAGCAAGCTTCAGCAAGGTAGCAAACAAATGGGTAATATTCTCTCATTGTGGTCTGCTTTCATTTCTGCTTTATGTAAGCAATTTTATCTATTGGGTTATGTTCAAAAGGCTATGATGGATTGGCAAAGTTTTAGACAAGGCAAGGGTCAGAGTGTTCAGAATTTTACTGAAGAATTTAGAAAAAAAGCTCTAGAGTTGAATATTTCCTTAGATTCTCCTGACACTCTTTTGAAGTACATTGGTGCTCTTCATCATTATCTACGCCATACTTTGCTGTTGTTGAATCCTACTAGTGTGGATGAAGCAAGTGTTCAGGCTACTCATCTTGAGAGCAGGGGGAATCATTTGCAAGAAGACCATCAGAAGAAGCCTTTCAACCACAAGTTCAAGAAAAAAGACAAGAGCAAGAAGACAGCTACTGCGAAGAAGGAAGGAGGAAAGCTCCATTGCAACCATTGAGACACTAAAGCGCATGATGAAGAAAGTTGTTGGAAGTTGCATCCTGAACAGAGGTCAAATCATTATGGAAGAAAAAAGAAGAAAAAGACCGTTGCAACAGTGCAACGAGATTTGGGTTCCGACTCAGGTGACGAAACCATGATTACAGCCGTGGGAATGCAAGGTAACAAAAATCCTCATACTGGTTCAATTTCTACTCATGTTTCTAAAGAAAACGATAAAAGAAGAAGTGAGTTGTTTCACATTAGAGTTGTGTCTAAGCATACAAAGATTGAAACATTATTTGATCCAAGTTCTCAAGTAAATTTGGTCTCAGAAACAGTTGTTAAGAAGTTGGGCATATAGACTAAACTTCACCCCAAGCCTTATCCTCTTGGATGGGTATGTGATAATGCTAAGCTACAGGTGACTAAGCAATGCAGGTTAAGGTTTGCTATTGCTTCAAAGTTGATCGATGAGGTGGACTTAGATGTTGTTCCTCTTGACATCTGTGGTATCGCATTGGGAAGCCCATACTTGTATGCTCGACAAGCAGTATTCTTCCGTCATGAGAACAAGTACCATCTCACCAAAAATGGGGTGAGCTCACAGTATGAAGGCTAATGCCACTCTTGTTAGTGCAGGACAGATGAAGAGACTCATCAACACTAATAAGAGATGCATGCTCATGGTTGTGAGAGCAAAAGATGCTGAAGCATCCGATGCTTTCAAAGGTTGTGATCCTTCTCATAAAAAGGCTATGATTGATATTGTGGCTAACTATGATGAAATATGTCAGGAACCTACAGGTTTGCCTCCCAAAAGGGAGATTCAACATGAGATTCATCTCTAGTAGTATGCCCCTCTTCCTAATGTGGGCATGTATAGGTTGTCCGCAGTTATCAAGTACAAGAAGGGTACTAGTAACAAAGTGGCAGATATACTTTCTAGACCTCCTATTGTTGCATCTATTGTCTTGAAAAATGCTTCTTTATCCCATGAAAGTTATATTGAGCAGTATGCTACTGATGATGATTTCAAGGAGATTTATGAGAAGCTAACCAATGGCACACAGGTGGAAGACTACTATTTGTAGGGAAAGTTGCTCTATCATTTGGGAAAGTTATATGTTCCTATCAGTGAAAGAGTCCATGTAATACGAGAAGCTCATACTTCTCTTGTATCAGGGCATTTTGGTGTAGGTAAGACTTTGGCTCATTTTCAAAGACTTGTGTATTGGCCTTGCATGAAAGACATTGTAACAAAATATGTAAAGGGGTGTGTGATGTGCTCTACTTGTAAGCCCACTAATAGAAAATTGGGGTTGTACTCACCACTTCCTGTTCCTTCCCATCCTTGGGAAAGCATTTCCATGGATTTTGTGGGGGGTTTTCCTATGTCTAGGAGGGGTCATGACTACTTATATGTGGTCGTGGATAGGTTTAGCAAGATGTGTATTCTTATGCCATGTAAAAATCAGGTCACTCCAGAGCAGGCTTCTTCTCTTTTCTTTCAACATGTATGGGTTCACTTTGGACTTCCTACGTCCATTATCTCGGATCGGGACTCCCAATTCCTTGGAGAGTTTTGTACAAAATTATGGTGTATGATGGACACCAAGCTAAAGAGGAGTACCGCTTTCCATCCACAGACCGACGGACAGACAGAGGTAGTCAACAGGACAGTTGTCCATCTGCTTCGAGGCTATTACAATAAGCATCCTAATTTATGGGATGAACAGATCCAGTATGTGCAGCATGCCTACAACATGGCTATGCATTCTTCCACTCAGAGCTCACCATTTGAGACATGCTTTGGGTACTTGCCAAAGAATCCATTGGACTTGACTTATGGGGGAGAGGTTGATCCAAGCACTTCCAAGGATGAAGACAAATCCCGCAGGTTCATTCAGAGAGTTCAACAGGTACATCAAGCAGTGCAAGAGCAGTTGGAGAAGAGTCAAGCCTAGTACAAGGAAGCATAGAGTTGATCATCAGTATCAGGTGGGAGATCAAGTGTGGCTTCACATCAGCAAGGAGAGGATGAAAGGAAAAGGCAAGAAGCTCAAGCCTATTAGATATGGTCCCTTCACCATCTTGGAGAAGATTGGGACGAATGCTTTTCACTTAGAGCTACCGCCATACATGCATATATACTCAATGGTGAATGTGGAGAACTTGAAACTCTATGAGCCTCCCATGATCATGGATGAAAGGGAGAATGTCTCATTTCCATCAGTTGATGAATTTGCTCCTGAGTACATGGATGAGCTAAAGGAAGATGTCATCTTGGAAAGAAGGACAAGGACTTCTCGCAGAGGTGATGTTGATTATCTTCGAGTGGGCATCAGAGGCACTCATCCAATAAAATCCAAGTGGATTGAGAAGGAGAAAGTGAGGGAGCAATTCCCTCACATATCTGTTGATTAGTAAAGGCTTTTGGAGGGAAAAATATTCTCAGTGGGGAGGAATGATCCAAGAGGATCCAAGAAGGCAAAATTATTGAAGTCCTCCAATATTAGCAAAACCAGCACCAAATCGAAGGGCTCGTCGAGACGATTCCAACGACGTTCGTTTCACCTCAAATGGACTCCGTATGAGAAAGTTATCGCATTCTGTTGTATTGATGAAACAGGGAAATTTGACAAAATGGGGTGCCACGTGGCACCACTGACAGAGTGACATGTGGCAGTACAGACCATTCACAAGGTGCCACATGGTAGCACATATCCAAGCTGGCATATGGCGACTAGACGTACGGATGGTGACGTGGCAATACAGACAGTGACTTGGCGGTTGACTGGACGCTGACTGGGCGTGAGGTGGACCAATCCCAGGCCGCCATGTGGCAACACAGGATTGGCCAATATGTCTAAGGTAAAAATTATGGCCTCCATAGGATTCGACCTTGTGACCTCTCTTGTATAAGCGCTCCGCTTTCACCACTTGGGCTACATATGGTTATTGGTATGGGTGTTGAGGAGCTTTTATTTAAGCTTAAGGAATGTTTTACTTGGGCATGAAAAGGGGCCAGGGCTAGCCCCGACCCTTGGTCCAACCACACGGCCACACAACTGGGAGCTCAACACGATGGTGCCAGCACGGGGAAATGGTGATTGTAACCACCCTCCAACGTCATCTAAAGAGCACGTGGGACGTGCCACTCCTTAAACATGTGTTATAACAAACTTTTAAATGTTACATGCCACATAATGAATGTTGGAGTGCACCACATATGGCATAACAAACTTTGTTATGGATTTACCACATGTAACAAACGTTGGTGGGGTCGAAAACTTTGGTGATGGCTTTACCACATGTGTTTTTTTTTTTAAACAAAACTTTGTTTATGGTGTAAAGTGGGTATAAACAAAAGTTTATTTGTTTGGGTTTAAACTAGTTTATATCTATGGTTAGTATAGTTTCACAACTTACTAACCATATGACTTAAACACAAGAAACCAAAACAAACATGGAGTTTTAACCATGTGCCTATTTAGGCAAAATTGTTGTAACTTGAGAAACCATGAGAGTTGAATGTGAAGAAGGGCAAGCCAACCTATATAAACCCATTCATTTGCCATTTCCCACTCATGCTTTGGAGTGGAGACTTTGTAGCTAAAGGAGAGAAGGGAGATTGTGTATCTCTGCAGGAGGAAGGTACGAGTGTTTATACTCGTTTTACACCGTATTCAGGCTTCGGAGTTGCTTGAAGCAGTCTTGTTGTGTTTTGGGCAGCGATTCTCTTCCTGAACATTTTCGCCAAGGTATCATTGTATCATTGCCATGTATTTTTCCTTATGTTGAGATTATAGATCGGCCCTCCTATTGAGAAGCAGGCCTGGAGACGTAGTCCATCCTGGACGAACTCCGTTATCAACTTGTTGTCGTTATGTGCATGTTGTCTATGTTGTTTGGTTCTCTTCTTATGGATTTGTGAGCTTCATTCATGATCTTTATGCAATTCATGTTAACGTCATAGAGTAGCAAAGATCTTGTTTCCGAATCATCTTTGCGGCCAATTGGATAGAAGGAATCACCAAGCCTTATAAGGACGACCAAATTTGATAGCCAACTTATCCTTATGCTACTTAAGTTGGTATGCATCATGTGAGCAAGGCATGCAATTATTTGTTCAATCACCTGTTAAGGTTTATATTTTTGGAGGATATTATTATGTTATACAACTATTTTTAGAGACCTTATTTGCACAATTACCCTTTATGGTTTAGATTTCATATTGAATCTAAATGGTACTCTTAACAAGGTGTGGCACTTTTCCAATCCCTCACATATGTTTAGGTTTTCAAATCATTTTTGTTGATAATTGACCTAATTTTTCCACGCATGATTTAAATGGTTTATTTGTTTTTTCTTTCTAAGAATTGAATATCATAGCTTAAATGAATTTTTTTTTATTATCTATTTTTTGTATTGGCTATTTCATTGGTATCACACTATTTAAAGTGGTTATACAATGATGGTTGGTGGTTGATTGATTTTATTGTGATATTTGATGTAATAAGGGTTTTAAAGTTAATCAAAATGATAAGATATGCAAGATGACACTATTTAAAGTGATTATATAAAAGTGGTTGGTGGTAGATTGATTTTATTAAGATGTTTGATGTTATAAGAGTTTAGAGTTAATCAAAATGATAGGATAGGTAAGATAGTTAATTAATTAGGTTAATACATATATCATATTTTTTAACAATTAAAAGTTAGATGTAAGAGAACTATTATTAAAAATTTAAAAAATATTGAAAATTTTATTATTTTTTTTTTTACAGAAACGGATAAAATTTTGATTAGTGTCTGGCAAAGGGGCTGCCAGGGCCTTTACAATGCATATTCAAAGCTGCTATACTGATCTTCATCTCCATCTTAACCTTCATGGAAGATTTGTGCTGTTGGTTTCCTGTTGAAATGCCCACGTGAAAGGACAGGGCAGGGGCTGCTTTAGTCCTAGGGAAGCGGATGATTTGAAATTTCTCCATTGACAATTAGTTGGCTCTTACTCAGAATAGTACCGCGGTTGGCCTCAACATCCTCTAGATTGTTAAGATTCCTTAGAACGTGATAGGCCTTATGAGTTCTAAAGTGCATCAGTAGGAGAAGGACTTTCATATACGTGTGGGCAAGGTTTATATCCGTTGGCATCTTCTTGGTGTGTAACGCTTTAACTATCAGTCTAGAGTCCCCAAATATAGTAATCTTCTGAATGTTCAGCTTCCTTGCTTCATTTAGACCTTGCCACAACGCCAGATACTCTGCTTGATTGTTGGAAGCGTGTCCTAGGCCCCATGCATAGGACAGATGGGGATTGCCAGAGGGTTCGAAAATGATGCCTCCTCCTCCAGCTTGACCGAGATTCCCTTTCGAGGCCCCGTCAAAGAAAAGGCACCATTCATCGAGGGCTGACCTCCACTTAATGAACTCCTGTTCTTCCAGCCAGATTTCCCATTTTGCCTTTTGAGGCGGTTTGGTTTCTTTATTGCTTTGCTGGTTCAAATTGAGCTCCTTAAACAAGTGATCTTCTTCAGGAGAGAGGGTAGTCGCATTTCTGATTGTGGAATTTGTGCTTAAAGCTTCAGAGAGCATGGTTCTAGCTTTAATTGCTACTTGAGGTGGGAGTCTGCCTTCCTCCTTAAAAATTCTGTTATTTCTTTCCAGCCAGACCTTCCAACATAGGAATTTAGGGGTCCACATCCACACTAGCTTGAGGAGTTTTTTCTTGCTGAAGTTGAAGGGAGCGAGAGATACCCAGCAATTTATCAGCTCTGTTATTGAGTTTGGCAGATTTACAGAGATTGAACCTAATGTGAGCCTCCATACCTCTTTAGTGAACTCGTAGTTGGTGAACGGGTGCTCGGCGGTTTCTTCAGCCCGGTTGCATAGAGGGCAGCGTGAGGGCCCTTCCCAGCCTTTTCTCTTCAGCTTCTCACTTTTCAAAATGCTATTATGAAGGAGAGTCCATGTAAAAATATCAATTTTAGGAATAGAGGCGAAGCTCCAGAGAGCTTTCCACGACCTAGGATTGGGGGGAACCCACGGCACCTCCAAAATCGTAGCATAGCCTTCAGCTACTGTGTATTTGCCTGATTTTGAACCCCAACTGCATTTGTCTTTGGCTCTGATACTAATGGGTGACTTCCCCTGCAGTAATTCCAACAATTTTGTAGCTTCCTCCTTGAGCTCATGCGGGTAGTCGCCAAGATTCCAACTTTCCCATGATTCTTCCTCATCGTTACTCCAGGAGGAAATGTCCTTCAATGTACTGTAGTTTTTGGCATGAAGCCACTCTTTAATGTTTCCCAGATCGCTTGAGTCATTGAGAGGCTGATCCCCAAGGATCGAGTCCTCCCAAATTATTATTTTTGCCCCATTCCCAGGAGTCCACGTGAGCTTGGAAGTGAAGAAAGGAAGGGCTCTTTTGCATAGAGAGAATATCGGGGAGCCTTTCTGCAATTTAGTGGGCCTTTTAAGACATCTCTCCTTGTCCCTTGTAAAATATTTCTTTTGGAGAATTTGCTTGCTCCAAGTTCGTTTCCCTGTGATCATTTTCCAAAGAATTTTACCACCCATGGCTAGATTTTGGGTGGCCACGTCTCTTAATTGAAGGCCCCCTTCCATCTTTGGCCTTGTGACCTTGTCCCAGCTCACTAGATGGAGCTTTTTTTCACAATTTCGGCTGCCCTCCCACAGGAATCGACGAATCAGCTCATTGATTCTATTTGTAATGGTTTTGGGAGTTAGAAGAATCAAGCATTGATAGATTTGGAGGCTAGTGAGGACTGAGTTCATCAAAATCACTTTGCCTGCTTTGTTGAGCCATGTTTCCCCCCATGCGTGGATCTTATTTTTTAGTTTGTCCAGGAGAGGCAGCCAATGGACAACTCTCGGTGAAGCTTTGAAAATTGGAATGCCCGGGTATGTAAAGGTGTCCCAGATAGTGATGCCTTCCATTTCAAGAATTCAAGATATCTCCATCATTTCATGTGGAGAACAGTTCCAGCCATAGACCTTGCTTTTGTGGAAGTTTATTTCACTTCCAAAGCTGTCTCTGTAATAGTCAAGATCTGTTTTAAATTTCCTAGCTGTGTTGAGATTGGCAGCCCCCAATAACAACGTATCATCAGTGAACTGGGCGTGGTTTACATCCTTGACCTTTGGGACAATTCTGATTCCTGAGAGAGACCTGTTTTGAAGGATTCTATTCAGCTGGAAGCTTGGGATAGAGGCTTGGATGAAAAAAAGCATAGGGAAAAAAGGGCATCCTTGCCTTAATCCTCTTGAGGCCTGGAAAAAATTGGTAGGGTGCCCATTAACCAATGGGGCGATCCAAGGGGCTGAAATGCAAGATTTGACCGACGTAATGAATTTCTGATTGAATCCAAAATTTCTCATGGCTGCAAAAAGGAAATCATGCTTGACTCTATCAAAGGCATTTGCCAAATCCAGATTTACCACAATACCCTTCTCTTTTTTCTTGTAGCTGGTATGAATGGCTTCTTGAACTAAAATAATGTTATCCAAGATCTATCTTCCTCTCACAAACCCACCTTGATTTTCTGAGATCAGCTTAGGTAGGATTCTTTTGAGTCTGTTAGACATTATTTTGGTTATGATTTTGTATCCTGTATTACAAAGGGAGATAGGCCTAAATTTGTTGAAGTTCTTAGCGCCTTTTTCTTTTGGAATGAGGGAAAAAAATGAGGAGTTGGTTCTGCCACCAAACTTGGTACAATGCTGAGCCTTCTTAACCATTCTGTACAAGTCCTTTTTTATTATGTCCCAGCAAGAGATGTAGAACCGGGTTGTAAATCCATCCATCCTTGGAGCTTTGTTTGGGTCCATTTTGTAGAGGGATTTCTTGATTTCTCGGATACTAATAGGGCTGTTCAGCAGTAGGTTGTCCTCATCATTAATCAAATTTGGAATCTCTAAGAGAGGATAGGAGTTTGGATCCACTAGTTCCAGATCAGGGGCGTAATAGAGATTTTTGAAAAAGGCATGGGCTGGCTCCTTGATGCCTCTAAAATCCTTTATGACTTGGCCTTGCGTCTGAATTTCATTGATGGAGTTATAAATTTTTCTGGCTTGGGCTTGCTAGTGGAAGAACGTAGTGTTTTTGTCTCCAGCTTGTAGCCACAACATCCTTGATTTGACTCTCCAGTACACTTCCTCTTCTCTACAGGCTTTGTGGTACTTCTTTTGTAGCTCAGCTTCCCGGATGAGCAAGGCAGGAGTGACAGGGGTCTCTTCCAAGATCAATTGGTGCCGTTCCAAGGCCTTCTGGATTCTTTTCCTTTCATCCATGGGAGAACTCAGTCCTTTAGCCCAGGATTTCATATAATCTTTGAGCCTTCTGAGCTTTCCTTCCCAGACATAGAAGGGGGATCCATAAACAGGGTCTTTCCAGGAGTTAGACACTATATCAAGGAAACCTTTTTGATTTACCCAAATTGGGATAAACCAAAACGGGATGGGACCTAACTTTTCCTCAAGAGAGAGGGAGAGTGAAATCGGTTTATGATCAAAAGTATAATGCGGGAGAACCTTAGAGGTTGCCATAAGCCTAAGGGTCAGGAATGAGGAATGGATAAGGAAGCGGTCAAGGAGGGCAGCTATATGGCTAGGTCCTATCCTTTTATTTGACCAGGTGAACTTTCTCTTGTCAGGGATGATGTCTTCAAGATCCCAATCCAACATCAAATATTCCACCCACTCTCTTGCAGGGTCCCCGACTATTGATCCCCTTTTTTTTTTGCCAGAGCAAGAGTGACATTTAGGTCTCTGGCCAATACTAAATTTTCAGGTTTGTGGTGGTTAAGAAAACTTTTTAAGGAATCCCAGCATTCTTTTTTTTCAACAAAAGAGACAGGAACATACCTATTGAAAATGATTACAAGATGGCCAGAGTCTTGATGGAGCAGCTTGGTGAATAACCAGTGAGTGGTTCCTTCTTCTTCAACTAGGTCGAGCTTTACAAAGTTCCAAAATGTTGCTAAGCCTCCCGAGGCTCCTCTTGCACTTACAGCCCTACCCGGGCCTTTCTTCCAAAACGAGTTGCTTGCACGGAGGAGAGCTACCTCCTCCAGTTTCGTTTACTGGATTAGGAGGACTTCATGCATCATTAATCTTACTAAATCTCTTATAGCTTCTTCTTTCAGGGAGCTACCGAGTCCTCTGCAGTTCCAAGAGATGTATTGCATTATTTACCTGGATGAGGGGGATGGCCCCCTTTCAGGGTCTTTCCTATCTTCATCCCTGATCTGGTGTTCATCATTTTAGGGATGGTGTGTTGTGAGCCTTGAACCACATCCTTGTAGGACTGCTCTTCCCTTCTCTTCTTCTCAGTATTCCATCCACACTTTGGTTGGTCTGGTGTACCTGACTGACTGCTTGCTTTAGTGTCACCTTCCTCAGAGGATTCTGCTCCTGTTTTCGAACCCAAACTGATATGTTCTTTTGATGGACTGGAGACTCCAGATTGAGGGATTGGATCAATTGGGTCTTGTGGAACCTGATCTTCTTCAACTTCTAGAATATTTGCGGGGGTTTGAGCTACATTAGGATCTTCTTGGTGAGTAGGCTTTGAGTTGCCTTCTTTTGGGGGTCCTTGGGCCGTTTTCTCCTTGATTCTGGAATTGTTCGTAGTTTTCCCTTTCTTTACTTTTTTCCATCCTTCAGCATCTTCTTTCCCAGTGGCCACTTTAGGACAATATCTTTGGAAGTGACCATGTTCTTGGCAGCTCCTACACTTGAAGGGCAGGTGCTCGTAGTCCAACTTCTGGTAATGAGTCCAACATCCGACCATTAATTTTATTACCTCAGGAAGACCAGCTTCAAGATCGACTTCAACACATATTCTGGCATAGGTGTATTGTCCCTTATTATCAGCTTTGTCAATGAAATGTCTGATTCTGTTCCCTATTCTCTGCAGTGATTCGAAGTCCCAGCAATGCACCGGAAGGTTAGGGAGCCTGACCCACACCGGCACTTCTTTGGGGAGATCGATCGAGGGGTCAAAGTCTAGTGTCCATTTGTTCAGGTATAGACCCTGCGCCCCCATGAAGTAGGGGCCATTTCTAAAGATTAAGTCTCGGTCTTCTTCTGAGATGAATTCAAAGATAAAGAACCCTCTCCCAATGGGGTAACAAGTTACTCCATGTTTCAGATTGGGCTTCTAGTTTCTATGTATCCAGTCATCTGTAGATTTGGTGGAGGGCCATAAGCCCATAAACTAACCCACGAGGCCTCGTTTAGCCAATTCCAGAGCTATTTTCATTGGTTTTTCTTCAGGAAGGGAAATTTCTGGAATTTCATCTAGCTTCTTGATAAATTTTGGGATCTTCGGATGAGAGGTCTTCTTGCCTCTGCTGAAGAGTAGCCTTCTGAAGGCTTCCTCATCTGAACTTGAGGGGGTGGGGGGGGGGGGGGGGGGGGTGCCCTCCCCTCCCCCAGGCGCCGCCATTCTTCTCATCTCTACCACAACTACTCCTCTATCGCGCGCAGCTAAAATTTTTGGTATATGTCATATATTTTATTATTATAACTAATATGAAATATAATTATTTTTTTAAGGGTGATGATTTTTAAAAAGTACTCTAAACTTGTTTGATATCTATTTGAAATTTTTGAAATGAATTTTGAACAATGAAAAATCACAAGTTTTGATCAAATATTATAATGTATTGGTTTAAATTGGATCTTAAAAAAAGTAAAGAATTAGTTGGTTTGTTTTACAATTTTAATTTTATACTCGATGACTGAAGATGTTATGAAGGTCTATACTGCCACAAATATTATCAAGTAAATTGATATTTGATGTGAATGTAGGGATGACAATTTCAAAGAAATATTTAACCCTCTTACTACCACCAAAATGACAAATCCTTTTTCCTTACCACATTTTAAAAATTGTATTACATCTTATTTAATTATAAAAATTATAAAAATTGTGACTTAGCTCATAGGAGACACCAACAAATCTTGTCATGCTAAGGATTGGTGTGGCCTACATTTCTAACAAACAAGAAGAAAAATAAAAGTTATAAAATTGATTTTTATTGTGAAGGATAAAACTAGTAACATGATAAGTGTGTTACTAATTCTTAAGAATTGAAAGAAATGTTTAACCACTACACTAAACTACATATATACAAAGTAAGTGTGTTATAGTATGAGTAGTTCTAGTTGTCCAATGAAATTAGAGAATGGTTGATGAATATATATAATTATATAGTGCATAATATTCTAGCATAATATCTAGTTCTAAATGAATATGCATATATCCATTAGCCTCACATAACCTCACATACAAATGAATTTTATAATTTGATGATATAGCCTCACATGTAAATGAATTATAATTTTATAATATAGACTCATATAATTTATGTTAAAAATTACAAAGATTTTTCTCAATGGGAGTTGATTGCACCATCATAGGTTTACTTGCATATTCTCCTCTTAACAGTGCACTTATTTTCTTCATTTTTTTATACCCTTATCTCTCCTTTCATCGATTTTAATATGATTTTAATTTCATATTCATATATGAAAATTTTCATATTGTTCAAATTACAATGTTACATTAAATTATGATAATGATGATAATTACATTACAATTACATTACATTACAATCATGTATGTAAATGACTAGGAGTCATATGGCTTTAAGCACTGATGACAATGATGATCTCAAAGAAAATCAGCAATTATGTAATTACAATCACAATTACAATTACAATCACATTAATGTGCAGAAGCACCAGCCTTACGTCCATGGGACACTAGGGTAGAGTAATCTATTTTACTTAATAACCTAATTTACTTAATAACATCCGGTTTGGGACATAAGTCTCATCTGCAAAAACAGTGAGAAGTACTTGGGATTTTCCCTAAAACTCATTATAAGGAGTACCACAAAAACCCCAAAGTAGTTGTCCATTGAGAGGACCTGCTAAGAGAAAAGGGAAATGACCCCTATCGGATTGACTAGATTCCCACATGTGAGGAAAACCAAAGAGATGTCATTTTTGGACAAGTGGTTAGCAGTTTTACCTATGCCATGAAGTGAGGGGTACTACACCAATACACAAGCCTGAGATAGCCTTGGTGTCTGAGTGACTACCTTTGAATTATTAGGAAGATGATTTAAATCCGGGTCCATATTCATCTCCAGTTACTACTACAGCCATCATTGTTGTATCACGTTCTTCCTCTTTCCTTAGGGGTAGATCCCCTCAATTTGGTTCTTTCGACCATCACCGTCGAAGCCATCATCGACAACACTCCTCACCTTGAAAGGGACACATGACCTCTTACTCATTCAGATTCCTAACAAACAATGACAATATGATAACTAAAATAAAATGTTATTCAAGCTTATATTTCTTTGTTAATTTGTTAACAAACAATGGCAATATGATAGACTTAAAATAAAATGTTATTCAAGCTTGTATAATTTATTTGCTATATTTTTAACTAACAATGACAATATCATAAGTAAAATAAAATGTCATTCTTGATCTTGCATTTATTTGTATTTATTCTTGAGCTTGTATTTATTTATTGCTATATCCTGACCAGCCATCACAGGATCGTGCACCCTCTGATTTCTCAAGAGTAATTGGGAGCTTCAATGACATTGAAATGGATGCTAATTGTTTAAGAGGGTTGGATGATGCCACCCAAGAAGAGTTCGGGAACCCAACCCATGATCGAACAATCAGAGAGCATGTTAGTAGCATAATCAAGTTGTACTTTGAACAACAATCAGTGATTACACAAGCTCAAATCCTACACGGATTGATAAAACACAAAAAATTGAAATGTGCCACAAAGTTGTTGGGTTTTAAGGATGTTAAAAATAAAAATGCATGTGAGAATGTAACAGAAAATGTAACAAATTCACTATCTGCATTTGGAAAGTCAAGAAAAACTCATATCAGCATTGCTCGTAGGGAAATTACAACTACTATTGTGACACGAAGAACCTCAAGAAATCGAATGGTCACAACAATGTCAAAGTTTCTCCACGTTTCAATAAAAATGCTACACAAATACACTAAATTGAGGGTAAATATAGATGAAAATGATGAAGCTTCTTGTTGGGCTCTTATATGCAAAAAATCATATAAAGACAGGATGGAAGAGGGCATCAGAGAGAAGGTGATAGAGTATTGGGACAACCATTCTCGTGCTATACTAGATATAAAACATGTCGTGTGACAACGTTCTAGCAGAGGCATTTATAAAGATCATTGCAAGCATGTTATGGAGATGATGGGAGTTGCTTTGTTCGAGGAATTCAAAGAATCAAATCTGGGTGTCAAGATCTCATTTACCATGTTCAATAAGTTGAAATTGTGGTATATTAGGCCGAATACGATTCAGGACACTTGTTGTTGTCGATACCACGTTGAATTCCAGTTATACTACGACATGTTTTTGGCTTTTTGAAAAAACAATTGGGGACGATGAACTAGCCCCTCACACAGTGCAGGATTTTATTTCTATGATACTATGCAATAGGAATCGTGAAAATGTGTTTTTCATTAAAAGGTGTGTAGGTGGGAGAGGATGCGGTGAATGTGGTGATTTGGCATTGTTCCATAGGAAGTTTCCTTTTGATCCAACACACCCTGGATTGCAAGATATCATAGTTAACTTGAAGAGATATGAGTATGTATCCATGCTAATCCATCATCTTCTTCACATGCTCCATCTAAGATGATTGACTTGATCGAGCATGATATTCCTATTTCAGACTTCATGGACAATTTTCAAAGTCATATTTACAAATACAATAAACACTCCCACAAGTCTTGGGGGAAAACTTTAGAATTTAAGCATTCTCATGTGGTTTTTGAGCTAGGAAAAATCCTATCGGTGGTAGAATTTGCTGAGAATTACAATTTTCTCCTTAGAGAGAGATACAAAGTGAGTATTATCACTCCGACCAGGTGTCCATATTCATACATGTCTTGTATAGACATGCTTAGACGAGCATTGATGGTAGGGATAATACTCCTGAGTCACACGATGTGATCAAGCAATACCATTTTTATGTTAGTGATGATTGTGAGAATGACATGTTGTTTGTTCAACACTTCTCTCAGTTGATTTATGATTCATTCAAAAATAATGGGGCATCATTTACAGAACATTGGATTTGGTCAGATGGGTGTGAGGAGCGGTTAAAATCGACACGCTCTTTTTATTGGTTGAGTTGTCTTCACAAAGAGACAGGTATTCAACACACCTGGAGATCTTTTGAAACAGGGCATGGAAAGGGTGAACATGATGGTGCAAGTTCATGCATGAAATGAGCATTTCAGAGGTACCTAATGAGTCATAGTGCATCTTGACTCAAGTGCTCAGCAGAAGTAGTTAAATGGTGCACACAAAATTTGGGTCACCAAGGCCATGAACAAGCATGGTGCAGGTAGGAACAATATATATATATATATATATATATATATATAATTCAAAAAACAATGGATAATGAAAGTGTATAAAGTGTCTCACTTTATCCAGATAAAGTGGATAAAGTGATAATGATGTCTCACTTTATGGATAATGAAACTAAACATTACCCACTCATCCGTAAGCATCATGACGAATTCAACCCCCTCATCTGCAACTTACTGTGTCTGCATCTATTTCCATGACATGAAAATAGTTATATTAATAAATTACAATTTGAACATGTAAATTATAATCTGAGCATAATTATTCAAACATTTTGAACATAAATAACTAGTACCTCTTTGATTGGCATGTCATGAGTAGGACTCGGGAGGGGCTATGTAAAATCCTATGCAATGCGCTTGCCTCTATCTTGTACAATATGAAAAAGATAAATGACAAATGCTAGAACAATCCTAAATACTAAGTGTTCAACAATTGACTCAATTAGACATTCAAATTTAGAATGATAACTAACACATACCTCATCGACATGGGAGGATGAAACTACAGCGGGACCTCAAACAGATGCATAAGGTGCATGGCTATGTCCCCCACCAGCACGCGCATGACTGTGTTGCCCACCAAAACCATAGAATCTTGAGGGTGTGCTAGTGTAATCTGGATACATCTCTATGACAAACTCTGCATATATATGTTTTGCAAAGTATAGTGGGAACTAGTCATGGTGGGGAAACATGCCCCACACTCCAATAAACCTATGATATACATAAGGTGTTGCAGCCTCTAGCTTAAAATCCTTGAGTCTAAGCGATTGACCAGTGGTGCGGTCACGAGGGATATCAAATAATGTTCCCTTCACATAATGACCAACTGTTGCATATCTCAAAGTGACCCAGTTATCAGGACCCATCACTGTGGCCCTTCTTCTCTGACATGCAGAGGCCGAAAGAGAACTCAATGGTCCAATGGACCTATAGACCTTCAGTAGATTGTCTACTGCCTCTAACATTATCCACATCGAACATGATGTAGGAGAGTGGTCTGAAATGGAGCGGGTGTTAATCTATAAATAGTGACACTGACTAGTAATGTCTTGTAGCATGATATGTGTGATCTAATCCTCACATGGTGCTTCCTTGGGAGGGTCGGTTCCTTGTTATGTGGAACCTAAAAATTAGATGAAAACGTAAATGTCAGTCAAAATACATACATCAACTGTAAGTGAATTTGAAATCAATATAAATTAAAGGTACTAATAACTGAAAGAAAAATAGATATGCATTTAATGTACCTGTCTCATGGGGAATCTCTCCATCGACACCAGTAATATCCTCCTCGTTGATCACATGCACAGAGCAGCTGCTAGAGTGGCTACCGCTTGTTTCCTCAGTAGGAGCGTGTGTCGGTGTAGGACACCTAGGAGAACCTATGAAAATAAAGACATACAAGTTGATGATTAAAAATACACATGTGAAACAATTTAATTTGATGTAACTAACAAAAATGAGTACATCATGCACAATTGCATACTTATGAGTCTTCTATCAACCTCCAGGGAAAGGAATGGCCGCAGATCCACGAGTGTTCTACCTTCGGCAATCCAAAGAACCCTGCTGTATAGATGCATCTACATGAAATAAGGAATAATAAATGTAGTCAACATACAATACAAGACAAATGATAAATATGTCACATGGTGCACATTAATAATGGGAGAAGGATCATGAGTGTGAGCACAATCAATAAGGAAATGGAACATCAAAAAGTTTTCTCACAAATAGTTGAGGTTGAACATTCATGGCATGTGTTTGAATGCAAAAGTGCTCTTGGGACTCATGGTTTTCGCTTAGTTCGAAGCTCTAACTTTTCATCCCAATCTAGTAATAGTCTCTAACTTTTCATTTTGATTTTTTTTAAACTTTACATATACACATAAATTATGTCAATATCAATTTTTTCCACTAGGTACAAGTTAACCATTTCATCAAGGATATTATGAAAAGATGCAACAATATGTTTAACATGTCTACCTATCTCTATTTTTTCTACTAGGTAGAATTCAGTCATGCCATGTGCTTTAGTCTTGTTTTGGCCTACATAGGGAATGTTGGTTGCTTCTGGATTGTTGTTGGTGGAATGTATGTTTGTTACAAAAGGATAGAGATTCTATGATATTGTCCTCGGTAACTTTGATTCACACTTGAATAACAAGTTTCATGTTTTATTTATTTATTTATTCTGTTGAAAAAACAAGAAAAAACACAATACTTAGATTTGAGTTTCCTTAAAACAAAAATATATAATTCCACTTCTCTATAAGTTCAAATCAAAACTTATATATTTTATTAATAGTTTCATTTCATTTTTGAAAAATCTTTAAAATATTAATTTAATTTTCTAAAATTTAAAATTGAAATTTATATATTTCATTAACTCTTTCATAAACATTTAGATATATATATAATTTTAAACTAATTTTTAAAATTATAATTAAAAGGACTAGGAGGATGGGGCCTTAAAAACATTTTCTTATTTTCCAAGTCACTGGAAGCAAAATCCTGGTTCAAGAATGTAGAATACTGAGGGCCGATGGACTCAGATTATGATTCAGAAATATATTGGTCCTGGATCGCTGGTGGATTGGATTCAAAATCCTGTTAAATCACATGTCGAGGCCTCGAACTTCTGGAAAGCAGTGGTAAAATATTTTGGGGTCATTGAGGCTAGTCTTTCCTAGCATTTTGGAAATGGTAGGAACCTCAGAGCTGGGAAGGACCCTTGGGTCAGGTGTAACCAAGAACACATTCTTTAGGCCGGTACTGTGAGAGAGTTAAGACTTCACGGTATTCTCTTTCTTAGCCAACTCTCGACTATTATTCAGGAGAATCGATGGGGACAGTCTTGGATTCGATCCAAGGATCTAGGTCTTCCAGATTGGGAAATTAGGGAGTTGGAAGTATATTTAAAAGCCTTGAGTCATGCTCAAATCAAGCTTCATGACAGGGAGGATGTCCTTATTTGGCACATAGATCAATCTAGTAAATACTCTCAAAAGGTCGGATATCTTGCCCTCAGCACAAAAGGAGAGAATGGGGCAGTGATCTAGTGGTGGAATTTTTTTTGGAAGATCAATAGTCCACCAAAAACCACGGTTTTCATGTGGTGTGTCCTTGAAAACAAAGCACCATGATGGGATAATCTCCAAAAATGATGCTTTCAGGGCCCTAGTTGATGTATATTGTGTAAAAATGTTGATTAATCAGTGCTACATCTCTTGTTGTAGTGCTCATACATTAGAGAAGTCTGGAAACAATGCTCCAAGCACTTTGGCTATCCTTATATCTAGGAGGGGATTTCCATCTTGCAGGCTTGGGAAAATTGGAGAAGGTATAATTCTCTAGAATCTATGGAAGCTCTTCCTTTACTTGTTATTTGGGGTGTATGGCTTGCATGGAATAATTCGATCTTTGCTGAAAAGGGTTGCACTCTAGAGATCACTACCAGTATTTCTGGTGGTATTCATAGTGCTTTTCCTCAGCATATTCGAGTGAGAAATCAGAGGGAAGTTTTAGAAGTGGAGATTGATAAGACAGTTCCCTTGGGTTTTTTTATAAAGCCACTCAAGAGAATATATGCGGGGGGGTGCTATATTTTTCCTTTGGGAGGGTCACTCCTTAATTTTAAAGATGGGACTAGGAGCCGGCAGTAACACATATGCCGAGCTACTTAGTTTGAAAGTACTCCTCCTCCTTGTAGCAAAGAAAGGGTGGAGATCACTCAACATGTTTGGAGGTTCAATGAATGTGATTAATTGGATCAAGAAGTCCCAAATGTGTAGAAATTTGAGACCTGAAAATATATTATCATCTATTTCTGATATCATTGGCTCTTATGAATCTTTTTCATGCAGACATGTCTACAGGGAGAATAAGAGGGAGGCAGACAAGGCCACGAAGGAGGGTCTATTATTTACGTGGGGTAAATGGAATATCTCTGAACATGTTGATGGTGCTTTGCATGAATATTATCATAGGCCTTTCATAGAAAGGGCTCTTCAGTTTTGATCTTGCTACATCATTTTTGGTTTCAGGATACATGCTCACGGGTTTCTTTATGATGCACTTCTTGACAGATTTTTGGTTTCTCGAACTATTTATGGTTTTTTGCTATTTATATTTTAGAAAAATATTTTAGCACTTGTACTGTACTGGAACTATTTATTCAGTATGTGGTTGGTATTTTGTTGTATCTCTCCAGATGGTTTTCGGGTTATATGTGGCTGGTAGGGACTAAACTATCGTCCCCTTCTTTTGCTCAACTGTTTGTGGATCTTTATGGTCCCTTATGAATACACAAGATGGGTATCTACAAGATGTAAATTTTCTCTCGAAAGATGAATAAAATTATGTTTTTTTCCTAGGAAAAAAAATAATTATATTTTTAAATTAATTTGTAAAATTGTAATTATATCATTAACTTTATCTTTACAAATGAAAAATTATACTCCAATTAATATAGAAGCTTAATTATTTAAGTTCAACCTTTTAAATAAATATAATTTCAATTTTTTTATGATTTAAAGTCACAACTTATGTATTTAATTAATTCTTTCATCCAATTTTTAAAAATTACATTACAATTCGTGTTTTCCATAATTTAATGTATAAATGTATATATTTTATTAGTAATATATTTTACTATTTTAAAATATTCTGAATTTATAATTTATAATTTTCAAAATGTTGAATATAAATTTATATATTTTTTCTAGAAAATACCAAAAATATAATTTTTTCTTGTATTATGGATTTCTATTATTTTTTTAATTTGATATTCTTTAAAAAAAAATTAAATCATGAATTTCTATTAAGTTTTTTATTTGATATTCTTTAAAAAAAATGAAACCATGAATTTCTCTTAATTTTTTAATTTGATTTGTTTTTTCAAATTTATGCACTTATTTATTAATATTTTTCCTTAAAAAAAAATGATCCACATTTTCATCATACTTTTGTTTGAGCTTCCAAAAAATCAAAATACATAAATACACATTTCAATAAACTAAAATCAAAATATGTCAACTAATAAGTCAAAACATAAATATCATATTTTATTATGAAAAAAATATTTAAGAAATATAAATATGAATTAATATAATATTTTAATTATAATTATAATGTTTTTTAATTAAATANGAGAGAGAGAGAGAGAGAGAGAGAGAGAGAGAGAGAGAGAGAGAGAGAGAATATATTTTAAAATATTTAAAGTAAAATATATGGGGTTGTTTAGATGAATGCTTACATCGATTTAAGGTTCATGATTGTATTACGTCTAGGGTTTTGATTTTTTTCCAATTCTTCGTGTATTCTCAGAGGATTGAAAAAAATTGGGTAGCATTTTTGCTTGACCAACACACATTTCAAAATTAAACCAGCATCATAAACACTGTCGCTTTATAGAAATATTTATACAAACTAAAAATTTTAATTTTAATTTTAACAAATTTTAATTTTTTCAATCCTCCGTGTATTCTCGAAGGATTGAAAAAAGTTGGGCAACATTGCTGTTGGGCACACATTTAAAAATTAAACCAACAACATAAACACTATCGGTTGACAAAATATATATAAAACAAAAAATAAATAAATAAATAACAAATTACAATTACAATTTTATAAAAATCCAACAACATTTCTGCTTGTCGGCACACATTTCAAACATATTAGACAAAAAAAATTAACCTAAAAACGTCTATAACAATGGATTTTTTCAATTTTAACCTAACATTTTAAAACTTATAATAAAAGTAAATTTGCATTTAAATTTCAAAAAACAAGGTTTGTGTGTTACCTCCGACATCGTGGTGAAAGGGAGGGGTGGGTGTGGCTTGCGCAGTAGCTCTCTCTCAATCTCTGGGGGCGCAGCAGCTCGACCGATGTCTTTGGTTGCTCAATCAAGGGGCTTCTATGGAAACAATGACAAAATGGTCACGGATTCCCGTGGCTTTTTTATTAATTTTTTTTAACAGGAACATTGATCGAGGTCAGTAGCTCAATCAAGGTCTGTAGCTCGATCGAGGTCTGCAGCTCGATCAAATTCCGCAGTTCAATCGAGGTTTTATTTAACCCTCAATCGAGCTAGTGGTAAACCCTCAATCAAGATGTCAAGACCTTGATTGAGGGTTTATCAAAATCTCTATCGAGGGTTTTATAAAACGTCAATCGAGAAATAGTTAAACCCTCGATCGAGGGTGCATTTTTTGCATTTTTGAAATTGCCTTTCCAAAAATTGTAACCCACCTCCATGGATGCACGCTGCATTTTATGGCATAATTAAACTAGAAACTAAGATGAAAAGGTACTATGTTTACAATTCAATAGCGATGTTGAACTATAATTTCTAAACTACAGTAAAGGGTTAATGTGAAAGGATAGGTTAAAGGTTTATAATGTTTGTTTTATGTAAATATATGTTTGGGGACTATGCTGATAACACCATATTCACGATCCCAATGTGACATAGGCATAAAATATCATGTTCTTATAACATGGTTTATGGTATATCCATCGATGAGAGTTACACGGTTTTTTCCAACGTATGCAATTAAGTTTTCACTACTTGACATTTACTCTACCCTAGGTTCAAGTTGACAATGAAGCCAGGTGTATTGATGGAAAGTTGAAAAATCATGTCTGAGAGGGATATCAGCCCTCCATCTATGATGATCACTTGCAAGGGTTTTGACAAGGTTTTAATGCAATGTTTAACATGTCTGAAGATTCATTCTCACATTTTTTTTGGTCTGTATCTGTTCTTAGAAAAAAATATGGCCATTTCATGGCTTCTTGCACATCTTCCTCTCGTGGCTTGCATAGTCCATTAATGAAATTTATTTCATCCATTCTAAGGTATATTTTAAGGTTTTTATCAAAACTATAGACTCCATGATGTCCTTGGCCTTTCTGGTTCGTTGCGATGAAAAATAAAATAGTTCCTTTACTGAGCTTTCCAAACCTTTAACGAGGTATCGAACTTCTTCATTTGGTTTCACTTAGTTTTAAAATTTTGTTTTAGAAATAATGGAATAAGCGATTATTTGACATGGGTTTTCTCCTTCGTCAATGGCAGAGGAATGATAAGGGAATCTAGGAGGAGGTGAACCCTATCCCTCTCTGCACTCGCATAAGGAAATGGTTCGAATGATAGTTTATTTGGTTGTTTGGAATCCAATTCATAAAAAGAAGACTCTAACCCTATTACTTAAATGTGTAGGTGAAGTTTTGGAGGGCTATAGAGGATTTCAACGAACTCTAGCTTCCAAGTCCTTCCCTTGCATTCGTTGGGTCACGTGAGGGTTTTTACCATGTCACTAATTTATTTTGGCAGCATATAGTTACAAATTTCAACTATTATAAATATTGATTGTGTATAATATGGAATGTAGGTTGTATGCCAGGTGGAAAGAGTGGCGATATGGTCACCTTCTCTCACTTCATTTCCAAAGGTGAGGAAAGTACCCCTACTATGTTTAAATTTTATAAACAGAAACAATCACCACTTAGCAAGCGAACTAACATTTCTTAGTTTGTTTATATGCATGTAACCTCCCGATGTGGATGTGCTCGGTCTGCATCAATGGACCCCCAACATTGAAATGGTAAGGGTTAACTTAAAATATAGTTGCAGTGTTTCTTCCCTAGTTTGTGAACTACTTAGGAGTAGGGCTTTCACCCCTATTGTGAAGATAAGTTTGGACTCTTCATTTAATTAAACCCTTTGGGTATTCATCCTCCAGAAATGGATTCACAACATCTCTTTTGTTTGCATTGGTTATAATATCCACTCGGATGATTATGTTTCGGATTCATTAAAAATGATGGTTGCAATTTTTAATGGACTTACAAACACATTGTGTTTATCAATTGGAATTTTGATGAATTTTGAATGGTTATTATCTTTTGCGATTCGGTTGGGTTGTAAATTTTTTTGGGAAAAGATATAAGTATTGGGTTTTGGATACCCACAATTAGAGACTGTGTTTATATTTAATGTTTGTATTATTTTCTAGATATGATTGTTATATTTATTACATAGGCCTATGAGTTGTTATAAAATGTTTATAATGAATCTATACTCTATTTAATTTCAATGGGTATGGTTTCGCATTTGACATCAACTGTGTAAATTTTTTTTTACTTCGTTATTTGAATCTGTGTTGGGAATTATGGTATTATTTGTATAATATTTGTTGCGGCAATCATTTCCCATATCGATCTGCGATCTATATATTTATTATGGGAAGAAAACCTCTCGACTCTACTATGTATATCCTATACCATTATATGCGACAATCTGTCATCTGATCATTTATTGTTTATGTAATTTGAAATATTAATGGGTAATTCGATTTGTGTTTTTAAAACTAATAGTTCACTCTATAATATTGTTATTTAATTATATTCATAGAGTCTCGATATAACCATAAGTATTCTAGAAATATAATTTTTTATTCAAAATAATGTATAAGGTTAGTACAGTTTAAAAACAAGATCAATGCAATTGCAATTTAGAATATTTAATCAAATCTAGGGTATACCTTCATTCGAACTCCTAATTTGAATAACATTAGATCCTACTCTAATATGGGTATCAAATCCAAAACATACATTAATGTAATATCCTGAATTTTTGACTCAACACTTATGGGCATAAGTCCCATTTCATGTCATGATGTTGTGATATATATATATATATATGGACTTTTTTTTGAACATGATGGTCTATTAAATGTTTTAATTATTTGCAGTTATAGTTTAAAGTTATTTATGTTTTACAATCTTAATGTTATTTAACAATCATTAACATTTTACAATCTTATGAAATTGTACAATTTTGCAATTTAATGAATTACAAGTTTACAAAATTTACAATGTTTACAAATCTTATGTGTTTTTCTTTGGATTGTATATCACTAACAAGCTACAAGTTTAAAATTTACAACTTGTCTACAATGTAACATGTAATTTAGAACTTTGCACAAATAAAGTGTGATATACACGTATTTGCACAAATACGCCAAAAAAACGTTACATAGACAAAATTGGTCTTCCATAACATGGTCTTAGGACATTGTTGGTATTCCTAGGTATAGGTGTTCATGCACATAGAGTATATGTAAATGCACAGACTCTCATATATAAGTTTAAAAAAAATTACATTTAAATACAAATGATATATTTTAGAAGAAATTTTGATTTGCTACATTTCAAAAGCATGTCAACTATGTCAACATCAAAAGTGGCTTATAAATTTCATTCATCCGACCAATGGGTTATAGGAATGCACATCTCCATAATACAATCATGGTCAAATACTGACATCTTCCATCTCTTTGGTTCACCCCTCTTCACCTTTATTTAAATGAGATGTATCTAAGCTTCCACCACCAAATGACTATACTGGCAAGGTATATAATTACGCATTAAATACCTGTAAATAATACAGTCACCTTGTCTTCTCACTTTTTAAAAAAAATGGCCCATCACAACTAGGTGTAATATCCCCAAAAATTGAAAAATAATTTTTTTATTAGGCTAGTAAAAATTGCCTAGGCTAGACATTATTGAATCTTGCGGAATACAACGTACACTGAATGTACCACTGTTTGGTCGTAATATGTTCTTATGTTCTATCATATTAGTTTCAGTTCTGATTATTACTGTGTTTTACTTGCGATGTCATAATGCTATTTACTATGTTATTCTTATGGTTATACTTGGTTGTGTATGCTTACTTTCTTGATTATAAACTTCATTCATTTCCACATATGTTTACTTGTTAGCTATATGGTTCTAACTTAACTTTGTTTTTGGAACCTAAGTGGGTGGAGTGCCGGGACTAGTTCTCCCACGTGACTGACTAAGAGGTCAAGTTTCTACTTTTCTAGCGGGATTACTTAGTTTAGTTTAAACTAAGGCACTCTTAACTTGTTACGTACAAGTGTACTATACTCGCGGCTAAGTGACACCTACGTATCGTTATTAATGCTTCATACATACCCAATTTAGTGAGAAGGTAAATACCACGATTTAGATTATTTCTTTTAAGACCTGGAATGTTTATCTATGTGACGCCTAATGTTCATTATAAGTTACTGATCCATCATTCATATTTTAACCTAGATGTATTTCATATTTATTTTATTAAAATATTAACATGACTTGTTATCTCTCTTGGCAGGTTTTACAAACCCTTGTTAGAGATCATTTCTTGGTTTTATGTAAACAATGTTTACCGGGGTATAATTCATATGCCATGTTTCTAAGATTAAGGCATAAGGAGGGAGATAAGCCAAGGTTTAAAGGCTTAGTGCCTAATGTATACAATGCATGTAATACATTATACCATGCATTAAACTTTGGGTTAGCGAAATATATAGCATGGTTTGAACATTCACGTTGGGGTTTTAACACTATACAATTGGGAAAAGGTGGCAACGATAATGTGTCAATTTCAAAATATGGAGATGTGGGTTTAGCATTTGATAATGGACACCAAGGTGGTTCCATTAATGCACCTTGGATTTCATGGCAGCCCAAGCTTAGGGCTTGGCTCATGATGTTTTGGTTGTTTGGTCTTGGCTCTATGCAGTGGGTGAAGGTGACTTCGAAGGTATGGATTTGTTGTGGTTTTTATAGCATTGTGGTGTTTGTTCATTTGCTTGCTTCGCTTCCATAATCCTCATTCTTTGTTGCTTGGGTTATGGTTACAGATGACATGACAACAAGGAGATGGGATTCGTATCATTACTGCAAGCTGTGGGATGGAATTACCGTTACTGTAATCCTACTAACGAGTCAATACTCACCATCTCTTGTCTTTGAGACTGGATTTTAACTTGTCACGGTTTAGTCTGCTTGCGTTGGTTTCTATGGTTGCATTTGGGTTTTGGGGGTTGTCTGTATCATGACCGTAGCTCTGTTGGTACTCCCCAACGTTGATTTTTGGTGTTTGGTTTTTGTTTTCCCTTGGGTCTATTTTTAATGATGTAATGGGATGTAAAGATTG
The DNA here is from genome assembly GCA_001517045.1 of Pseudotsuga menziesii. Taxonomy (NCBI): domain Eukaryota; kingdom Viridiplantae; phylum Streptophyta; class Pinopsida; order Pinales; family Pinaceae; genus Pseudotsuga; species Pseudotsuga menziesii. Next base: position 60,365 of record LPNX010295099.1, on the reverse strand, counting down.
ATGGTGATTCTAGCCATAAGTTGAAACTTGAATCCATTTATAGGATCTACGTGTGGTTTTTAAATTTGGGTTTAATTTATGAAGTATACACAATGGCAGCACCATTTCTTGCAATGGTGCCATGGCCTTTGGTTGACTGTGTAGACTTGATTTAATACTTATAATTTTGTGTGTTCGATTCTATACTGTGTTGTTGTTATTTGAAATTGGGTTTTATATGGTGTTTTCCCTCGTGGTTAGACTGTGTAAAATGACTTTCATTATTAGCTTAGTTATGGTAATTAGTAATGTTGATAGTGTATGGCTTGGGCCATGCCATAGATGGCTTGGGAACTTTCCATGGAAGTTGTGAAATCGTAGACTATTTATTTTTACCTTATGGTTTTTATTTAGTGCAAGGGGGAAACAAAGTAGTCATGGGTGCAACCCTGGGTGGATTTCATTGCTGTGGGTGGATTTGTTGACACTGCAAGATTGTTATTTAAATGTACTATTTAATTTATTTGTAAACCATAGCTTATGCAAATGCTGTGCATATCTTTGTAAGGGTCTTATGACCTCTATGAAATGGTTATTGTTTAGATTATAACCTATTTGTTTAGAGTTGGGGCTGAGGCCGAGCTTATAGCGTGGTTGCAAAGCGAGGGTCTCACGACCTTACTGTAGTGAAAGTATTTTATTAATGTATCACCCATACACTCTGTGTATAGCGTGGTCTTGATTAAATGTAGCAAGAATCCATGGGATTCGAATCATGGTCGTTGTTGATGAAATGAGTTGTAATTTATGGGTGGTTGCAATTTGGGGCTTAGGTTCCCATATGATTCGATTCATGCCCTCTCTTCTATTTACTTGGACTGTGTAAAATTATGATGGGGTTTATAGTTTATTTCATGTGTATTAATGTTTACTGTAGATTGTAGATTATGTAAATGAAAATGATCGAGGTTGTCTACAGTATTCATTCTTGTGACCTTAATGTAATTATATGTTTTCAATTTCTTATTTGGAACATAGGAATGGTTATTTAAATTATTATTGTGTATAAATAATGAGGTGTATTTTATTATAAAGAGCATGATGTTTATGGTTTACGATTTGGAAAAATAGAGTGTCCCCAGGATTTGATCCTACGACATCATTGTACTTATAGAGTTCTTTATTTAATGATTATAATGTTACTTTGGTTAATTGCTATGTGATGCATGTGAGTTGATATTATATGGGACTATTTGATTTATCACATATGATTTGATTATGAGGATTTATAATATTAGGGCTATGGTCTTTATTTAGGAAAAAGAACTTGATTTTTAGACCAATTAATGGTCATGATATTTACTCTGTTTATTTGTTTATGATGATGTTATTTTAATGGAAATGATTTAGTAATTAGCACGTGTTTAAATATGCAAACCTGGAAAGGTCTTTGTTGGTTTTTATCTTGGATTTAATATGGAATGTTTATAAATTGTGCATTAGATATAATTATTGTATTGGTATATTATATTTGAATTTCTATTTTATATATGTTAATATATATATTTTGAAGATAATATATTAGGTTAACTAGGTTGTAAGCTTATACTTATATATAGAAAATATTACTTCTCCAATAGTCTATTTAAATTTAAAACATGCCTTTGCTAACAAATGGAATATGTCAGTAGAGTTGTTGAGGCCTGGAAATTCGCAGGCAACAATAGCAAGGGATTCTCCCTAGTCAACGTTCCCAACTAGCCCATGAATATTTGGTGTAGGGAATCCGTCCATTTTGTGGTTCGCTTACCATAGGTCAAGTAACAAAAATAAAAGGTTTTACCAGTTGCGGCCTGGTCCACCGTGTATATTTTTGTGTTTTTAGTTTTAAGTATGACATGCAAGTGCCTATCTAAAATGCAAATTGATAGAGAATACGAGGAGTGGTCATAATGTGATGCGCAGGTTCTTACCTTTCATATTAAACTCTCTCGCATCTAAATCACACACAGCAAGAAATTAAAACTAACTACCTAACCTATCCCTAGGGAGCAAGATTATCATTTATTAATGAGTAATGTATTTTGTACATGCATTATGAAAAATCACAGATAGCCTATACTTCTTTCAAAATACATGAACATTTAAATATATTTGAACAACCAGATAGCCAATTGTTTATGAACAACATTCATTACTCATAGTGGAAATTTCCATAAAATAAACCAGAGAACATTCATACAAGAACATTGGTTCAAAGAGTTAGAACGATCTCACAGTTAATGGACACAAAGCTGAAAATGAAATAGTTCCTCTTCAACAAATCCATAGCACAACATTTGAACATTCCACCAAGCTTTCTCTAATAGGAAAATTGTAATTATCTATTGCAAAAGGAAATAGTTCTTCTTACAATATGTCTTCAGAAATCTAACTAGGAAAAAGTCCCCTGCTAGAGCCTATTGAGCTCAGACTTGACTCTCTTCTTCTTTTCTCTATTTATGCTTCTTCATTCTTCAGCCAATTGCTTCCTTGCTGCCTCCCTTCTACTTTGTATTTTAAACACATCCTACTCGCGGTAAACATCCTGTCATGAAAATAACATATTTAGACCATTTAGCATTTAAGGGAGTAACACAAAACTGTATCAATACATGCATTATGCATAAAAAACTATACACACTATTAATGTATGAAAATAAAGAATGTCAAGGCAAAATAAAATCCTACAAGTTTGTGCTTAAACCCCTGCTCAAAACTAAAACACATGCCCGATAGAACAAATTCTTCCTCCCAATCCAGACCACATCTGAACTAAAATGAAACCCTTTGATGAAAGCATGTAACCGACATTCCTCAAAGCCCAAAACCCAAGCTGCACTCTTGCTTTCAGAAAAAACCTCGACTCGACCAGCATCCATAGGAAATCTCCGCCATACTAAGCATCGGATAGATAATCCACTTCTGCGGGTGATCATACCATAGCATCGGACAATTAGTTCATTAAGACGATGCAACGACGAAAACCATACAAAAAATGGCTTCCGCGATTAACATAAAAACATCAGTGAGTGGAAGAACTAAAGAAACTGGAAGCATAGTCCTATTCATAGCCGCAACAGCAGACTATGAACAGGCTAAAAGTCCTGTAGTATTAATTAGTCAAACAACGTCAGAGACTTTTAACGATAAGTGTCAGGGCTAAGAACCACTAATCAATAAACATATCGGTAGGATAGTCCCATTCATAAATGCAACGGCGGGCCTTAGTCAGACTAAAAGTTCCATGGTCAACATAAAAACATCGACGGCCATCAAATCTAAAGCCAACAGTTGGAGCTCAAAACTACTAATCATCGGCGATAAATTTCATTACGCAGCTACAACGACGGAAGATATATTGACTACCACCTCCGCGAAATAGGAAATATCAATCGTGATCGGAAACTCTAATTATTACGGAGGAAAATTCCTATTCATAGCCGCAACGGCAGATAGCAAACAGAATATGGGTCCCGCGGGACTATTAAGTCAATCGTTGTTGGAGCCCTTTAACGCTAAACGTCTTTGTAGTATTGGCAATTAGAAACACTAACAATGGGTGGATAGTTGTCAAAGCAGCCGCAACGACGGAGATCATAAGGACTAGCCCTTCGATCAATAGTCATAAATGGCTCTAATGGCGAAAATAAAGCAAATCAATTAAAGGTTTGAATCAATAAAAACCATAGAATCGGCAATAGTAAAACTATGGGCTCTGCGACCATGATAAAATGAAACCACCAACCGTCCAAAAAAAAATCCGATTGAAATAAAGTGCATCGATGAAAACCATACTTTACATCGGGACAATCATCATTTAGTTTCCACAACGGCGGTCATGTAGGGAACTAAAGCTCCGACTCAAACATGAATAGGCTTCTGATAGCGAGTAAAATCGAAACAGCAGAAAATTTCTAAGTTCCACAGTCAAAGCATTGGCAGTTTTTTAGGTCATTCAACTTCCGAGATGAAAGAAAAACAATCAACCTCAAAATCCAAATTTATAGCAGTGAAAAACAGAGTTCAGGAATCCAAACACTTCTAGGCAAGATAAAATAAAAAAGGAGGGTCCAAAATTTCAAAAATTTGGGAAAACACTTGCAGCTACAACAATTGGTGACTACTTGGTGAACCTAGATCTCTAGACAATTTCTTCTTTAAGTAACAGACTGTTTGACAATAAAACCAACATGTTGAATTCTTCTAGATGTCTGAATTTCCCAAATGGAAAATATATGTACTTTTAATTATTGATGATAGTCCAATTTAGGAGAATAGAAACCAAGATTTCCAAGTCAAGATAACTCTTTTGAGGCCAGGAAGATGAGTTTCATTTATTACCTTTGTCTTTAGGTAGCTTCCATATTGGACACCACAGGATCGTAACATATGATAAACATAAATATTCATTTGTTCCTCATTCACATGCCATTTTGCACTTTTTTGTGCTTTTGGACTTTTTGTTCTTTATGAGTCCTCCTCCATGCCTTTCTTTCTAAAATTTTTATTCAAGCTCCTCTATCCATAGTGTCCTTTTGTGTGAGATGCATTTGACTTTCAGCTCACGGACGTAGAAGAACTTTGGCAATTTTGTACTTAAATGATTCAGTACTTTGTTTTGGTACCTATTGCTTTCATAGGAGTTTTGTTTTTTTACTCTTATCTTCCTTTTGGCTTTCAATTCTTGGCATGGGATCATTTATATATAATATACTGTTTACCATGCTTCCTTTCCATGGGTATTTTGCTATCACCCCCTAGGACATTTTACATGTGAGATGGATGGAGCCTCAAAAGAGTATTCCAGACTTTTGATCCTGAGTTATTTTACAAGGATTAAGTAGGACTTCAATGTGTTCATAGCCATTTAGGAAAACTGTTAAACTAGAAGAAATTCTTTTATATAAAACAATAGTACACAGTCTCATAATCAAGGATTTTAGTTAATCTAGAATTCTGATGCTCTCCATGCAACTAAAAGTTTTCCTCCTTTTATTGAAATCAATCAAAACCTAGACTAAAGCAAAACAAAAATAAAATAAATCAAAATAAACAGCCAAATCAATTTATTTATGTACAAGATAATCAAGAAACATAAAAACCAAGAAAAATAAATTTTGTGAACTAAACCACTAATTGGTTAGTCCTTTTCCCACCCCTATAAATCGGACAACTTGTAAGTTAAGGGGCTAGGCTTTACTGCAAAATGAGAAAGACCTACCCATTATCAAAAACTACATCTACTGGTCTTGAAAAAACTATATCTAAAACTGAAACTACTATTTTACAATCAATCTCATCAACCCGTGAAAACCGAAAGAGATCGGGCTGGGTGTCTGATGTATTGCTAGCTTCTTTTGCTTGGTTGTTTCCCGGTTCTAGTTCAACTAGATAATTTCCCAACATAGAATTCACTTATTCATTTTTTTCTTCCAATTGTGTAACATTGTGCTTCATGTGGGGCTCTCTTAATATCTTAATCTAGTTTGTACTTCCCTTCTGAAGCAACCACAAGTGTGACCAATCTGAAGCAAAATACCCATTTAGTCTTGCTGACTAGTCTCGATTCAAAATCAGTCCATAGCCATCAGGTATGTCTGCTACTACAATATCAATGTACTAACATATCTTTTTATTTGCAGACAATCGAATCAGGACATCCTCCATTTCCCCGACTACTTTCACATTGGTCCTGTCTAACTGAGTAACCTTCCAGTCAATTGGTTTAGGTTGTCCATTAATCTTTTTGCAGACTACAAGTGGCATAACATTTACTAATGACCCAGAGTCTACTAGACAATTGTGCACATTATGGTTTAAAATATCCAAAGTCAGAAGGAATGGTGGGGTTTTAAACCTAGTCTTACCTCCCACACTTGCTTCAACAATCTCTTCTATAGGTTGGTTGTTGGTGGGAAATTCTTCCTCTGGTCCTTTAGGTGCTTTGAGGTCTTCTTTGACATTACCCACTTTGTCTTCAATGTTGACTTGTTTCGAATCTTGACTGCTAATGGTAAGTTTAGGTATTTCATCATCTGTGTTGTTCTTCTATATTTTATTCATATTGTCTTGAAATTTCTTAATCTTTGGAAGTATTGAATTGTCTTTGTTTAACAAATCTTAGCTTTTATTTGTCATGTTTGTTTCTGATATCTCCTCCTATTTCAGGATACCTTCGTCTTCTATATCAAAAATTGAGACACAGTCCCATAAAAACGTAGCATCATCCTTTTCTTCCTCATCATTAGCATCTGTTAGTTTAGAGTCCAACAACTAATTCATTACTAGTGTCATTGAATTTATCCATTGAGGACAATTTTTTTCAGAATGGGGCTACTGGTGAAAGGTGCAGAAGTTATCCATACCTACCTCCATTAGGTTCATTGATGCAGGACTATGTGGAGGAGGTTTAGATTGATTGTTGTCTCCTCTCCTTTGATAGTAAAGCTTATATGATTTTTGAGCTTCCTTCTCTTTTTCCAAATCTATCACCCTGTTAGATAGTTTCTGCATCATTCTCAACATTCCTTCAGGGTCACATGACTGCTCCTCCTTATGCTCAGAATAATATTCTACGCTCTCTTTTTCATCTTCTACCCTCTCATCTTCTTCATTAGTTTCCGACAATGTAGGCTTGGCTTTCATTTTGGTGAACATGGCCAAATCAGGCCCTAGAGCTGAAGTATAGTACTCAATCAAAACTTTATCATAAGGCTTATCAGTTGCAGAAAAATTCTTAAGATAAGTAGCAAACCTTTGGGTGAAACTATGCACTTTCTCTTTTCTTTATTTCTTCAAAGTGCATAACCCTTTCATTAGTGTTGCATGAGTTTTTTGGTCTGCATATTTATTTCTGAATATTCTTTCAAAAGTATCCTAGTCTGGGATTGAGTTTGCAGGAAGAGAAAAATACCAAGAAGCTGCTGCCCCTTTCAAGGTATGTGGAAAAAGTCTGCAGACTACATCTTCGTGTTCTCCACCCCTTAATCCTTCTATGGCCAAGTAAAATCTTTGCAAGTGATCATCTACTAAATTTTTTTCACTTGGGTCAAATTTGGGCAGCATTTTCTCAAAAGCCTGAGGTAAGTCATGTAAAGGAGGTGTTAGGTTTAAAGGTGATCTAGCTTTCCAAGCAGGTGGTGGATTTGGTGGGTTGGGTGGCTGATTTGCGTTTACACCTGCCATGAGTTTGGGTGGAGAATGAGGTGGTGAATGAATAGGAGTATGAACAAGTGAACTGTAAGGTGTATTTGAGCCTACTTGATTCAAAGGCTGAACAAATTCCTGTAACGCTACTTCTATCAACTCTTCCAAATTTCCAACCAACACTGAATCTTCCAAGATGGGATGGTCTTTCTTCTTGTACTCTCTTCGGGGTAAATCAGGGATAATGGGTAATCCTCCAATACTCTTTACATAAGCCCCGGTATGTCTTCTCAGATCATTAACAACTTCGTTATCAATAGAATACAAGTGTTCCTTGTACTTCTCTTCAGGAGTTGAATTGGGAAACAAACTGATTTTAGAACTATCACTGGTGGAATAATTTCGAGGAAACGGGTTTCCTAGGCCAGCCATGCACTGGAAGCCCTCCTTCTAGCACCAAAAACTGTTGAGGCCTAGAAATTCACAGGCAATAACAGCAAGGGATTCTCTCCAGTCAACGTTCCCAACTAGCCCATGACTGTTTGGTGTAGGGAATCCGTCCAGTTTGCGGTCCGGCTCCCGTAGGTCAAGTAACAAAAATAAAAGGTTTTACCGGTTGTGGCCCGGTCCATCGTGTATATTTTTGTGTTTTTAGTTTTAAGTATGACATGCAAGTGCCTATCTAAAATGCAGATTGATAGAGAATACGAGGAGCAGTCACAATGTGATGCGCAGGTTCTTACCTTTCGTCTTAAACTCTCTCGCATTTAAATCACACACAATAAGAAATTAAAACTAATTACCTAACCTATCCCTAGGGAGGAAGATTATCATTTATTAATGAGTAATGTATTTTGTACATGCATTATGAAAAATCACAGATAACCAATACTTATTTCAAAACACATGAACATTTGAATATATTTGAACAACCAGATAGCCAATTGTTTATGAACAACATTCATTACTCATAGTGGAAATTTTCATAAAATAAACCAGAGAACATTCATACAAGAACATAGGTTCAAAGAGTTAGAATGATCTCACAGTTAATGGACACAAAGTTGAAAACAAAATAGTTCCTCTTCAACAAATCCATAGCACAACATTTGAACACTCCACCAAGCTTTCTCCAATAGGCAAATTGTAATTATCTATTGCAAAAGGAAATAGTTCTTCTTACAATATTTCTTCACAAATCTAACTGGGAAAAAGTCCCCTGCTAGAGCTTGTTGAGCTCAGAATTGACTCTCTTCTTCTTTTCTCTATTTATGCTTCTTCATTCTTCAGCCAATTTCTTCCTTACTGCCTCCCTTCTACTTTGTCTTTTAAACACATCCTACTCGCAGTAAACATCCTGTCATGAAAATAGCAGATTTAGACCATTTAGCATTTAACAGAGTAACACAAAACTATATCAATACATGCATTATGTAGACTAAACTATACACAGTATTAATGCATGAAAATAAAGAATGTCAAGGAAAAAGAAAATCCTGCAAGTTTGTGCTTAAATCCCTACTCAAAACTAAAACACGTGCCCGATAGAACAGATTCGTCCTCCCAATCCAGACTGCATCTGAACTAAAATGAAACCCTCCGATGAAAGCATGTAACTGACATTCCTCAAATCCCAAAACCCAAGCTACACTCTTCCTTTTAGAAAAAACCTCGACTCGACCAGCATCCATGGGAAATATCCACCATAATAAGCATCAGGAAGATAATCCACTTCTGCGGGTGATCATACCATAGCATCGAACAATTAGTTCATTAAGACGTCGCAAGGGTGAAAACCATACAAACAACTACTTCTGCGATCAACATAAAAACATCGGCGAGCAGAAGAACTAAGTACCTTGGAAGCATAGTCCTATTCATAGCCGCAATGGCAGATAGCGAACAGACTAAAAGTCCCACGGTATTAATTAGTCAAACATCGTCGAAAAATTTTAACGATAAGTGTCGGGGCTAAGAACCACTAATCAATAAACAGATTGGCAGGATAGTCCCATTCACAAATGCAACGGCGGGCCTTAGTCAGACTAAAATTTCCATGGTAAACATAAAAACATTGACGGCCGTCAAATCTAAAGCCAACGGCCGAAGCTCAAAACTACTAATCATCGACGATAAAGTTCATTACACAGCAGCAACGGCGGAATATAGATTGACTACCGCCTCCGCGAAACAAGAAATATCACTGGCGACTGAAAAATCTAATGATTACGGAGGAAAATTCCTATTCATAGCTGCAATGATGAACATCGAACAGACTACAGGTCCTATGAGACTATTAAGTCAATCGGCGTTGGAGCCCTTTAATGCTAAATGTCTCCGTAGTATTGGCGATTAGAAACATTAACAACGGGCGGATAGTTGTCAAAGCAGCCGCAACGACGGAGATCATAAGGACTAGCCCTCTAATCAATAGTCATAAATGGCTCCAATGGCAAAAATAAAGCAAATCAATTAAAGTTCTGAATCAATAAAAACCATGGAATCGGCAATAGTAAAGCTATGGGCTCTGCGACCATGATAAAATGAAACCACCAACCATCCAAAAAAAAGCCGATTGAAATAAAGTGCATCGGTGAAAACAAAACTTTCCATTGGGACAATCATCATTTAGTTTCTGCAATAGTGGCCGTGTAGGGAACTAAAGCTCCGACTCAAACATGAATAGGCTTTCGATAGGGAGTAAAATCAAAACAACGAAAAATTGCTAAGTTCCACAGTCAAAGCATTGGCAGTTTTTTAGGTCATTCAACTTCCGAGATGAAAGAAAAACAATCAGCCTCAAAATCCAAATTTATAGCAGTGAAAAATAGAGTTCAGGAATCCAAACACTCCCAGGAAAGATAAAATAAAAAAGGAGGGTCCAAAATTTCAAAAATTTGGGAAAACAGTTGCAGCTGCAACAAGAGTATAAAGGCCAAAAGAACATATAGGTAATAGGTGTGATATAAAACCTAGTTTGTACTTAACCCAGTTTCAATAGTAAAATTAATACAGGAATTAAAACTAGTGTGCAAAACCCTTGATAAATATTTATAAATGAATTAAAATTGCAGATGTAAACTCATGAATACACCCTAGATAAATTTTAGTATAGAAAATAACTTACATCCTAAAAAATTCAAACCCTAGCAGAATTTAAGCAAAGAAGCAAACACATAGGGTTAGGAAGTACAATGTAATCATTTCCCTAACATAGCCAACATTTATTATAGAATAAATGGAATAGGAAGTCTAGAGCTTCATACCTGTAACTTGAAGCTCTTTTAATGGCTGAACCTGCACACTCAAATAACCAACATTAACAATTCATAGGTAGATATGACCTCTGTATTAGATCACCGAATCACTTGGGAACTACCACGTTCCACCCAACCATGACCCAGAACCATTCCTAGTTTAAATCCGAATCCCTTCGAGTCGAACTCCAACATGCGAGTAGCTTAGAGATCCTAAGGTAGGGTTTCCTATCTAGTATATCAGGATTATATCAGTTCTCCTTTTTCTTTCCAAGAAAATGTTCTCCAAGAATTTACTTGAGAGAAAAATAGGCAAAAAAATGACTCCTCAAATGACAGACCAGAACCCCAAGACATTCCTTGGATTGAGACTTTATAGATAGACTTTCAGTTAAAGGGACAGTTAAATCAAAAAACCTTGGTTTCTTGATTTAACCCTTTTTAATTAATTTGGATAATTTTTAATACTTTAACTTAGGAACTTTCCACTAGTTCCTAATTAGAATTTTGTAGGTATTGTACTATTTATTATCTTTAACTAATAAGTAATAATGGATGGATCTTTTCTTTCTTTCTTTCATCATTAATATTATTATTATATTTATTCTTTATACACACCATGTATAAAATACATAATAATATAACATTTGTTAGCATTTGTCTTTGGGAATCATATACCATGATCCCTAGACTTAATGCCACTTCTTCATTAATGTCAAATAGGTACATGGTTAGGTCTACTAGGCTAGGAAACTCTAAAAATCCTTGCATCTTGGATTCCCTCATATAACATGGTAGTTCTTCAGTACTTGATGAGAATACATAAATTCGAAATTTCATTTAATCACTTATAAATAAGTGTGATGAGATCAATATTTTCCACGAGATGTTTTCACTCAGGAATTATTAAATTATTTTGAGTAACCCCTAGCGCTTACCAGAGCCTATACTCAATGCTTTAACAGGGAGTTACAAACTTAGTGCAATTACAAAGGTCTTCACTCAACACTAATGCTAGGATGTACTTGTACGATACACCTAGGTATACAATGGATAAGGATCTGATGTTCCATGGATTATGCTCAACATCAACATGGAAGGCTCTAGGGATTATTCCCAACACTTCCAATATTATCTTTTCATGTGTTCCAGAACTTAACGCTCAGTACAAATATAAATACTCATGTGCTCCAGAGCTCTGTGCTCAACACAACACTAATTACTCATGTGCTCCAGATCTCCTCGCTCAACAAAAACATCTCATCAATCATATGATTCAGGTTCCATGCCCAACATAAACAATCATATATATATCATCAACAGTTGGCTTACTCCCAATATATAAAACAAATCATCATGTTCATATGCAATGGGGTCTTCAACCCAATATATCAAAATAAAACATCAAGATAACATCATAATCAATAGGATCATGCCTATAAGTGTTAGGTCCAAAATTCAGGATATTACACTAGGTCACCAACTTGGTACGTGAACTCTCCATCGACATAGGGTTGCACCAACCTGGTTTTGATTTGTGTACACCACATCAAAAATTCTGCCACATGCTCGTCATTTCCCAGTGGTGCAATTGCTACAAATACATCAACTGCATCAATATTTTCAAATATTAAACAAATCTTAAATATATATATATATATATATATATATATATATGCATGTGTACAAGACTAGAGGTTTAAACATTCAATCAACTATCATGTACCTTGCTTAACCAAATTAGAAACCCGATCATGATCTAGTTAAACCACTACCTCATCAGTGTGCATCTCTTGCCATGTCGGAATTGGATGTGGCCCCTTTTGATTAAGAGGGACATATTTCCATTTTTTGACATATGCATCGTCCACACAATGATCAACCCCCAGTCCATTGGCGTCAATGCAAAACTCACAAAAACACGCATAGTTCCTTGTTTCAATGGAAAATATGTTGACCATGTCTTTACTATGAACTGAATGTAGTTCTCTCATATGAGGTATGGTATCGCAATACCATGGCATAGACATATTCACATCACCAAGGGAAACATCCCAAAAAAACATGCATCAAATAAAAAACATCATATATATATAATACAAGCAAATTTATTAAATTCCAATTAAGTTGTTGTTTTTCAAAATATATATATATATATATATATATATATTGTTCCTACCTACGCATCGGCCTTGCTTGTTCATGACCATGGTGATCCAAATTTTGTGTGCACCAATCAACTACTTCTACTGAGAACTTCAATCGAGATGCACTATGACTCATTTGGTACCTTCGAAGTGCTTGTTTCTCACATGCAACTACACCATCATGTTCACCCTTTTCATGCCTTGTTTCAAAAAAGCTTCAGGTGTGTCAAATACCTGTCTCTTTGTGAATATGAATCAACCAATAAAAGGAGCGTGTATATTTGAGTTGTCCCGCAAACTCATTTGACGAAATCCAGTGTTTAGTAAATGGCAGCCCATTCTTTTTGAATGAATCATAAATCAAACCAAAGTAGTGTTGAACAAACAACTTTTCATTCTCATGATCATCACTGACATAAAAATGGTATTCCTTGATCACATCACATGACTGAGGAGTGCTATCCCTACCATCAATGCTCTCCTAAGCATGTCTATACAATACATGTATGAAGATGGACACCTGGTAAGATTGATAATAATCACTTTGTATCTCTCTCTAAGGAGAAAATATGTAATTCTAAGAAAATTCTACCACCGATAGGATTGTGCCTGGCTCAAAAACCTCACGAGAATGCTTAAATTCTAAAGATTTCCACCTATACCTATGGGAGTGTTTAACGTATTTGTAAATACCACTTCGAAACTTGTCCATGAATTCTGAAATAGGAATATCATCCTTGAGAAATTCGATCCTCCTAGATGGAACATGTGAAGAAGATGATGGATTCATGGAGACATACTCATATCTCTTCCACTTAACTATGGTATCTGACAATCCAGGGTGTGTTGGATTGATAGGAAACTTCCTATGGACCAATGCCAAATTACCACATTAATGGCATCTTCTCCGAACTACACACCTTTTAATGAAAAACACCTTTTCAAGATTCCTATTGCATAGTATCATAGAAATAAAATCCAGCACCGTGTGAGGAGCTGGTTCACCATCCCAATTTTTTAAGAAAAAATCCACAAATGTGTTGCAGTATAACTGAAATTCAATGTGGTATCAACAACAACAAGTGTCCTGAATCGTATTCGGCCTAATATACCACAGTTTCAACTTACTAAACATGTTAAATGAGATATGGACACTGGGATTTGATTCTTTGAATTCCTCGAACAAAGAAACTCATGTCATTTCCATAACATGCTTGCAATGCTCCTTATAAATGCCTCTTCTAGAACGGTGTCGCATGACATGTTTTCGATCTGGTATAGCATGAGAATGGTTGTCCCAATACTCTATCACCTTTTCTATGATGCCCTCTTCCATCTTGTCTTTATATGCTTTTCTGTATATAAGATCCCAACAAGAAGCTTCATCATTTTCATCTATCTTTAACCTGAATTTAGTGTATTTTTGCAGTGTTTTTCTTGAAACGTGGAGTATCTTTGACATTTTTTCGACCATTCGATTTATTGAGTTGCTTCGTGCCACAATAGTAGTTGTAAATACCCTACGAGCAACGCTGATATGCATTTTTCTTGATTTTCCAAATGCACATAGTGTAGTTGTTACATTTTCTGTTACATTCTCCCATGCATTTTTATTTTTAACATCCTTAAAACCCAACTTTGTGGAACATTTCAATTTTTTGTGTTTTATCAATCCATGTAGGATTTGAGCTTGTGTAATCAATTATTGTTGTTCAAAGTACAACTTGATTATTTTACTAACATGCTCTCTGATTGTCCGATCAGGGGTCGGGTTCCTGAACTCTTCTCGAGTGGCATCATCCAACCCTCTTACTATTGACAGCCATTCCAACGTCATTGAAGCTTCCAATTACTCTTGAGAAATCAAAGGGTGCACGATCCTGTGATGGCTGGCCACAATCTAGAAATAAATAAATACAAACTCTAAAATAAATACAAGCTCAAGAATAAATACAAATAAATGCAAGCTCAAGAATAACATTTTATTTTACTTATCATATTGTCATTATTAGTTAAAAAATTAGCAAATAAATTATACAAGATTGAATAACATTTTATTTTAAGTCTATCATAAATTGCCATTGTTTGCTAACAAATTAACAAATAAATAGAAGCTTGAATAACATTTTATTTTAGTTATCATATTGTCATTGTTTGTTAGGAATCTGGATGAGACTCAGAGGTAGTGTGACCCTTTGAAGGTGAGGAGTGTTTTCGATGAGGGCTTCGACGGTGATGGTCCAAAGAACCAAACCAAGGGGATAACCCATAGGGTGAGAGGAAGAAAATGGTGGAGAAATGATGGTCGTAGTAGTAAATGGAGATCAATTTGGACCCCGGTTTAAATCAGCTTCCTAATGGTTCAAAGGTAGTCACTTGGCCACCAAGGCTATCTCAGGTTTGAGTATTGGGGTAGTACCCCTCACTTCATAGCACAAGTAAAACTGCTAGCCGCTTGTCCAAGAACAACACCTCTTTGGTTTTCCTCAAATGTGGGAATCTAGTCAATCCAGTAGGCTTCATTTCCATTTTCACTTGGCAGATCCTCTCAATGGAAAACTACTTCGGGGTTCATGTGGTACTGCTCATAATGCATTTTAGGGAAAATCCCAAGTACTTCCCACAGTTGTTGTGGATGAGACTTATGTCCCAAACTAGATGTTATTATGTAAATTAGGTTATTAACTAAAATAGGTTTGTAATGTCCCCAAATATCGAGAAAAAAAATGATTAATCTAGTAAAACTACTTATATGGAACATTATTCGACTTGTGGAAATATATCGTACACCACATGTACCACTGTTTAATCATAAGTAGTTATTATGTTTTGTTATTTTACTTTTAGTCATTACTATTGATGTATTTTACTTATGATGTTTACTACTTAGATCTTATGATTATACATTTACCGCGTATGTGTCGTTACTTGATTATAGGGTTTGTCTTTTCTGCATAGTCTTACTTGTTATTTAAAAAGTCCTAACTTAACTTTGTTTGCAGAAACAAAGTGGGTAGAGTGGTGGGACTCGTTCTCCCATGACGGTCTAAGAGGTAAAGGTGTTTACTTTTTTGTAGGCTTACTTAGCTCTTTGAACTAAGGCACCTCCTTTAATTCAATTGTAGATCATACTTTGCGATGAAGTCTTATTTAAAGAGCATGGAATATCTTGATCCTACTAGACCTACTGTTTGTTACTACGGTTCCTTATCGACTCAGATTTGTACAAGGTAAATACTATTTTCGTCAATTTAGCTATCACAACTAAATTTCCTATGTACTACTTATACTTCATTATGGTTTATATTTCATAATTTTCATCTTAGTATATTTACGTTCTTCATTTATTTTATTAAAAATATTAACAGGTCCTATGTTTTATATTTGTAGGTTATGATCTTGGCTAAAAAAGCCAGACCTTTTATTTTTATAAAGTGTAAATATTAACACGGCATATTTCATATGCCATGTTTACTAAGCATTAAGATTAGGGAAATCGTATTATGTTAAGGATTTAAACCTATGGTTTACATGTTACATTTAATACTTGTGCCTTGTGGCTTGACTTAGGACTAGCACAAACCATGCATGGATTATGCACTAAACATAACCTTCCAATGTATTAAACCTTATGATATGATATGGGGTGGCGAAATATACCATATGGTCGAACAATATACGATGGGGTTTTATGATCTGCATGGTAGTGGAGACTATCATTTTGCAATGATATCAAACTATAGAAAAGTGGGTTCTTTGGCTTGATCATGGGAACCAGCTGGTGCCATTAATGCACCTTGGTTTTTGTCGCAGTCCAAACTTAGGCTTGTCTCACAATGAACTTGTTATTTCACTTTTTCATTTGGGGTTTGGTATTGGCTCTACGCAAGGGAAATGGAGGTGGCCTCCAGTCTTGGAAGTTAAGCTTCATCTTGGGTTTCATGCCTACGATTTCGTTTTGTTTTGAAGCTTCTATCATGGCCATACTTATCACTTCTAGTTTCGTGTGGTGTTTGTAGGTGTCGAGGTATGGTGGAGATCAGCGTGGATCAAGATCTATCATTGGTTTGAATGTGGTTCCAAGTGTAAGGTAAGCCTTTCCAAACAAGACAATGCTTGTTGTCTCTCGGTCTGTCTACATTTTATTTTCATCATGTTGTTTGAGGCTTCTCTGTAGGGTTTGAATTCGCCTTCGGGCTTGTGATAAAATGACTTGGGAAATACTTTTAGGATTTTAAGTTGTGGAGTGAATATTACACCCTTACAGTATCTGTGTATAATTTCTATGTGGACTAAAAATCGTTATTCTGGATTTGGTTTTTTTTAAGCCATGGGTTGCACCATTGCTTGCAATGGTGCCATAGCCCATTGGCATGCCTCTGTGGACTTGACTGCGATAATGGCATTACTGTGTAAATGCTTAACTTAATATTTTGGCAATCCTGTGTAAATATATACTACGTGTATAAATGGGAAATGGTTATTATGCGTACTCTGTATGTGGGTGGAATTTATGTTGTGTTATTTCCTGTGAGTTTAGGGAGTAAATGACCTTCATTGATAGACTATGTATAAATGTTTTATTTACTTCTTGACTGTAATGTTTGATAGCATGGGGTAGATTCCATATCGTATGTGGCTTGATCCTTTCCCTTAGTGGATGTGATAGCTCCAATGGATTGCATTACTGTTTAAACTTCATTGATGAGAGTGTGGGGTGAAATGGAACAGATCCATGCGTACAAACCCCCAATGGCTTTCGTCGATGTAGGAAAAAGCGTTGACAGTGCTCATTTGTAGTCTATATAAATCGTGTATTTTTATTCTTTACAAGTAGTGGCTTAGGACATTGCTCTGCATGGCCTGATGAGGGTTTTTACGACCCCATATGTAATGATTTGTTAATTGGTTTTAATAGCATGTGGGTTCATTTAATTTGGCTGAGGCCGTGACTTATTACACATAGGCAGAGCTTAAGTCATACAACTTAGCTGTAGTGTAATGGTTAGTTATTTAAGAAAATATTGTGGTTATTATAGTATGTATCCCGCATACGTTGTAGATATAGCATGGCCGTAATTTAAATGTAAATGAAACCCTCAGGGTTTTACTCTGTTAGTGGTTTGATGTAACGAGCTGTAAATTTGATATGGATGTGATTTGGGGCTGGAATTCCCACAACATTCGATTCCTATTCACCTTTCTAATTGATTTTGTTTGTAATATGATTTTGATATGGTTTATACATGAAATGATTCCTGTGTGTGATATGGTGTTTAATTCGTTATATGGAATAAAATGCTTGTTATGTAGTTGGTTAATGTTTATGCATATATGATATGGTTGTTTTAGGATGGTGGGTTTTATATATATGAACAAAGATCCTATCATTGACCAAACGGATAGTCACAATGCTTACTCTGTTAGTTTATTTATGATGATGTACTTTTAAATGGAATGTTTTACTAATTAGCAGGTATTTAATGTGCAAAACTTGAAAGGTCTTTTAATGATTTATTTATCTTAGATCTTAAGGTAGAATACTTATAGATAGTATTTTGATTTGCTTATGTTTGATGTCTATATAAGTTTATATATATACATAGCAGTTTAGTTTGTATATAGTAATTTAGGTTATATAGATTGTAAGTTATAAATAAATGTATTTAGAACCTACTATTATCTCCTAAATAAATTAATTTTCAATAGGTCAAACTCAGACAATTTATTTTTCGTAGTAGTGAAGATTTCAGGGTATATTATGAAAGATGTTTGGGTGATTAACAAGTTTGGAATGCTTGGTGTTCTGTTTTTCAAAGAAAATTTGAAAGTTTAGCTTTTGGTGGCTTAGGCAAACTTTTCAATAGTTCATTAGCCACCAAAAAGCTTAGATTTTGGCAGCTAATGATTTGGACTCAAGATTACGTTAGCCACCGAAATCCTGTTGACGTTGTTTTTATAAAAAAATGGAAAGGGGGCTTTCGGTGGCTTAAGCAAACTTACCAAAAGCTCATTAGCCATCAAAAAGACTATCTTTCAGTAGCTTGCGAATTAGACCCAAGATTCCCTTAACCGATGAAAATTCCAAAAGAGGAAAAATGGTTAGCTTATCCATCGAAATCAAACGATGTCAGCATGAGGCATGTCATGATCTACCACTTAACCACCAAAAAGACTTGGGGACTACAAAAAATCATTAGTTGGTAAATAAAGGGTCGTTATTGAATCGAATTGACTGATAGAGACCAAAACCCTAATCCTACCCTCCATCTATCCCACGACTGTAGTTAAACCACCACGAAACATCAGTTTTTAGTTTAAGATGATCGTTGTACTGAATATCTAACGGTTATCACTAGAGTCTACCATCATTATACTCAAGTACCAATCGACTGATTGGCCCCTCAAAATCAACACCATATCCTCAATATAGTCCATAGTTATATGCATGTATCCTCGCTGCTCCAGAGCACCCCTGAAACTAGCGCGCTAATCCCATTTACAAAATTCAAATTTTTGTTTTTTGCAGGTACTAGAAGCACAGTCCAGAGATGAAGAAAGGAGGACCCGCCCTCAGATAGGATTTAGGTGACATTATCTATATTGAGTAAAATCCAGAAGTATGCCAACTCTTCAGAGATGCAGGCTGTTAAAGGTTCTGTGAGAAAATATAGGGTTCACACTAGCAAGTTGTAGAAGCATTTGTTCTTTCTTTTGATGGATCTAAGGCATTGATAGGCAAAGAAGAGTTCCAAGTTGATGAAACCCTAATTGCAGAAGTAGCAGAACTCCCAAGAACTAGGGAGAAATGGTTCAAAACCACCATTACTAAGAATGTGTAATTTAGGTCATACTTAAAACCTGAACACAAATATGTAGTATGGAAGAAAAGCATTCCATCCACCTGGCTAGAGGAGAGATGGAAGCAATTATTGAAAGAAATCCTGGTTTATATAACCTGTGAAGGAAAGTATAATAGGGTGATGATATACCACTTCAAATTGATGAATCATTTTATAGGAATAAGCCCTTTAAAATTACCTTTCTACCTCCATAAGAACCTAACCAAGATGGCACACCAGGTCAATGCCCAGCCCACTAAAATAGCAGGAAGGTTATCTCAACATGGCCTGATACAACTCATCGTTCAATAATTGCTGCAAAGGAGAAACATAGCATGGGCATATTTTTTATTCTGGAATGAGTTTGAAATAGGTTTACAGCTGGAAGACAAATGAAAGTCCCCTTCAAATAAATCCACCATCCCAAGGAGTGGAAAGAGGAAGAGGAGGGATATCTCACCAGTAATAGTGGATCAGCCTTCTCCAACTTCTAAAACCAACCAAGATAAAAGAAACCTGGACTTCAATGGAAAATAGAAGGAGGCCCAAGAATAAAGTGGAAATATTCTTAACTTACCCTACACAGAACAAGAAGAATAAAAGGAGCAAGAAGTTGACCTAATAGAGCAGGTAGCAGCATAATATGAGTTTCCATCACCAACACCAAGGGAAGGTCAAGAAGAACCAATGGCAGAGACCTCCTCAAGCAAACCTAGTTCTAAAAGAATAAACTAACTCTAAGGGAAAATACATGAAATGGAGGTCTTAGAAAGAGAGATAAAAAGAACTAATGCAATATTAACCAAGAAAAATACTCAATTGCATAATTCTCTATAGAAATGAAAGGGATGTATTTCTTGCAGAAAAAAAAGGAATCTGAGGTATATGAAGGACAACACCAGGATTTAGAGGATGATCAGACTATTGAGGTTGCATATGAAGATGTCCAACTTTGACCCTAGCTCTCAAGCTCACTTTGCACTAGAAACCCTAGCACAGGAAGCAACAAGATTTTAGGATCCCGAGGAAACTCATGATGATGTAGCTATGTCAAACCCTATGCAAAAGGAAGAAATACGAGAAGGAAAGAGGTAAAAACTGTAAAAGGTTGATTTAAAGGCTAATAGAATTTTGTAGAAAACAAAGCTTTCATTGGCTTAGGAAAACACAACAACTGTTCATTAGCCACCGAAAGCAGAGCTTTCGGCAGCTAACAGACCCAGGATTCTACTTCCTTAACCACCAAAAGCACAAAAGGGTGCAGAATGATATGTTTACACACAAAACCAATTTTTATGGGTACAAACACCTCAGGGTGAAGTATGAAGCTGAAAATTGATTAAAAGCACCAGTGGAGGAGATCTGTTCCAGTTTTGAAGGCTTAATCAAGGAGAAATGGGTCATAAACCCTAACTATTTTTTACAAATTGTGGCTTATCTATGAGATAACAGGTTATACCTGTACTTTAGTAATCACTGCAGTTATCAAAGAGTTCAATGAGTTAACAAATTCTTATAGTTAGATAGACTAGCACTTAAATTAGGGTTTTTTACCTAAATTTTTGCAAAACAGTTATGTTATATATTTTTAGTAAATCAAATCCAACTTTTCAGTATTTGAAGATTTTGTAAAGGCTATCAAGCCTAAGACTTATTTTGAAGCAAGGGTTCAAATTCGGAGAATTTTAGACCCTTATTGTTATTAAGATTCTCATGTTATTCATCATTTAATATAAGCTCTTTTGCCATTATATGTTCAGCTTCCATATCTTTTATGTTCTGTACTTGTGCTTGAATGTCTAATTCAGGTTTATTCTGTTTATCTAATGCTAGATAGTTGTCATCCTATCTATATGTTGATGAGCTGAATTGCAAGTATTCTTCCTTGTTATGATTAGCCATCGATATGTGATTGTTTTATGTATGAATTTTCCAGCATAGTAAGTTCTTCATTTATTCACCTTATTATCAACCCTCTAAACATTGGTGGTTAGAAGCCTTATCTTTTGATTCTGTTTTATGCATGTCTTGGGAGAGTGAGGTCTTGTAGGTCATCTAACTTGATCCATTTAGAAAAACCATTAAAAACATTTAAGTTACTAGGCATCCTCTAGCTACAACCTAGAGGAGTTTTCTGGAGTGATAACAAAGTGGCACTGGTGCCGAGGAGAGGATATTGAAGCTCAGCTTCCCTAAGAGATGACATAGATCCTACTTTGATGATAAACAAAGTATAGAAACTATTATGGTTGTAATCATCTATCTGGCGACTCCATTGGAATAAGTTGGCTTCAAGAAGACCAAGTACCGTAGGAAACCCTCAAGGGCCACCAATAATACATGTTTCGGATCCAGAAGAGATTCTAAGAAGAGCTAGGGATTCACTAAGACAAGCCTCCAGATTTGTAAGGGAAGCTACATCAAGTATTTGAAGAGGTATTTCTATTGTTATATCAAATATACCTCCATTTCAATCTCCTTATACTGAAACATATAATTCTCATGAATTTATAATTGAATCAGAAAATTTTAGGGTTGAGGAATCTTCAAGCACTGCTCCTTGTGTAGATCCAATCCCTGGTAACTCCACTAAGATACTTCCACCCCGAATACTCTCTCAGCTACCACGCACACCAGCAGTATCTCCTTCTTCCATTTCCATACCCACTTCCAATATGGCTGCCCCTCTGACCAAAATGGAAAGGATCCTTGTCTCCAGATACACCCCTCTGAATTTTCCCAACCCCCTCTCTGCTATTCCTACTGGATATTATCTCAAATACATGCCTAAGTTTACTAGGGAGGGAGATTTCATAGCTGAAGAACACCTAGAGGCCTTCTACAGTTATGCTGAGAATATAAACATTGAACAAGAGGATGTGTGGACTAGGGTTTTTGTGCAATGTCTAGATGGTTAGGCTAGGAAATGGTTCAAATAGTTTCTTGTTGGATCAATAGTAGGAATTGAATCCCTAGATGACATATTTTTGAATCATTGGGGAGAGAGAAGAGAGCACCTTTAATATATCACTAAATTCAGCAATTTGAAAAGAGAGAATGGTGAGTCTGTTTCTAACTTCACCAAAATATTTAACAAGACGTTCATCAAGATCCTTGTTGAGATCAAGCCAACTGACACTTCAACCAAAATCACCTATGCCAATGCCTTTGATTCAGAATCTTGTCTTCTTCTCAGAGAAACAAGATCAACTTCTCTACCACTCATGCAAGATGTTGCCCTTGAAGTGGAATCCAATATCAGTGCATCTCAGAAGGTTAAAGGAAAATTTGATAGAAAGAAGCAACCCTCAGATCCTCTAGGGGATTCTTCATCAGAGAACAAAATGGAGAAAATGGCCAAAATATTGGACAGTTTGACAGCTAAAATGTCTAGACTAAAAGACCGAAAGAAAATACCTATGAGGGGTAAAGGGCCAAATAATTTTGCTAACAGAAACCCTAATTTTTTCCCTTACAGAAGAAACAACCCACCAGCTCAGATCCTTCAAAGGGATAGGAATCAAGCTAAGGATCAAAGAATCAGAGCTCCTTTTCAAAATGTTGTGCTAGAAGAAGAACCAGAGTTCACTCAAGAAGAAGGAGAGGTTGGAGAAAATATCAACTGTATGGAGGATGAAGTAGATCTCTCCTTCCTAACACAAGAATACTATGAGGAAGCCCTCATGAATGATCAAATCATGGAAGAATCTCTATATCAGGAAGATGATCAAGAAGGTTATAATTTGAGATCTAGAATTGTTCCTCCTATGAAGAATATTGTTGCCTCTACAAAGCAGCTTGCTCCTCAGGCTAGGAAGATTTTTGCTCCACCAAAAACGATGACTATTCCTCCAAAACAACAACAAAGTCCATTACAACCATCATCTCATGATCCTATTTAGCTCAAAGCCACACCACAAGAGGTAAGAACTTTTGACAAATGATCCTATGCTTTCAATCTTGAGTCATAAATTTAGAATTTAAAAATCCCTTTTCCCTAGATAGAACTAATGAAGAATGAGGCCTTCAAGGCATATGTACTGAAATCCCTTCAGCCAAGGACCCCCCTAGATGCTGACTTTGTGAACTTGCAAGATGATAAGGCCACAGTAATCCTAGGCCCTATGATTGAAGAGATGGATCAGTCATGACCACCTTTCTACATATCTTTGAACATCCATGATAAAATCCTCCACAACTGTTTGTTGGACTTAGGAGCTTCCCATAACCTAATGCCAAAAGCAGTGATGGATGAGCTTGGCCTTAGCATTACAAAACCCTACCATGATCTGTTCTAATTTGACTCCAGGAAGGTCAAATACATGGTCCTAATCAAAGACCTTGTCATAAACCTCTCCCAACTGCCTCCAAAAAGTATAGTGATGGACATGGTGGTGGTTGATATCCCACCTAAGCTTGGCCTCATGTTGTCTCACTCATGGAGTAAAAGGCTGGGTGGTACCCTTAAGATGGACCTTACATATGCTACAATTCCAATGTTTGGAGGGGATACCAAGAGAATCTACTAGGAAAACCAGTTCACCCACATCATCAACAATGCCAAGAACTCTATAAACAATCCAATATATGTAGTAGACACAGACTTTGGGGCATGCATCCTATAGATAGATGATTCCTAGCCAACATCCATGCAGCTTACAAAACCTACCTATCATCCACTTGAGCAGGTAGCCACCTCTGTCTGGAGCATGTTTTTTGATGGGGCCATCACTCAAGCCTCAGTAGGTGCAAGAATAGTCCTGATCTCTCCTTCAAAGGAGACTATACATTTATCTTATAAGCTAGATTTCAAGATTACTAACAACATAGCAGAATATGAGGCGTTGCTGCTGGGAGTGAAGGTTGCTAAATACATGGGAATCATGTGCATAAAGATATTTAGAGATGTAGATCTCATCATACAATAGGTGAACATTACTTTTCAAGAAAATAATGTCAGATTGAAGACATACAGATGAGGTATGGAAACTCAGGGACTCCTTCATGTTTTTTTGAACTCTCATATATACCTAGGGCTATGAATCATTTGGTTGATTCCCTTGCTGTCTCTGCAAGTCTGTTTGTTCCCCCTTTACCTCCTAAGCTGAGCTATGATATCCAAGTCAAGTACAAGCCATCCCTGTTAACCCAAAAATCCTTCACTCAACTCTACATGGCCTACACCACCCAAGGACACCCGCGCATGACCCTCATTTCACCCCGTTGGATCCCCACACCCTAAAAAAGGCTTAAGAATTAGCAAAAGGGCTTAAAATCCTCTAAAAAGAGCCAAAATAGCTCTCATAGGGGCTAAAGCCTCCAAAAATGGGCTAAAACCCCTAAAAGGAGCTTAAAACCCCAAAAGGAGCTAAAGATAGGGTGGAAGGGGCTAAAAGCCCAAAAAGGGGCTAAAGCCCCAACCAAGGGATTAAAACCCTAAAAAACCCCAAAAAAGCTATAAATAGAGGGGTAGGGTTCACTCTCAAATCATTCCTTCCTTGCATACTGTTAAGGTTCCTGAGTGGATGCCTTGAGACCATTTTCCTCTCAAGCCACCCACACTCCTTCTCATCCATTTTCACTTTGAGCCATAGTCTCCTAATTTCCAAGAGAGAGGTGCTTCTCCAAGCTAGGGCATCGTGGCCCATTTCCACCAAGAGGTATAAGATTTGTTTATTGTCATTTTTATTATAGTTTTTCTAATGTTACTTTGCTTGTAGGTTGTATGTAAGTTTCTGGAGTCTAACCTTGTGTGCAGGGTTTCCATGTCTTTTCTTATTTTTTGTTCATTGCTTCATTTATGTTCAGTTTTTCTTGCATTACCATCAAGAACCCTAGAATTCTGTCCTATATATGGAAGGTATCCATTCCTACCCTATAGCAAGGGATAAATCCCTGCTATAGAACTGGTGACCATACCAGGTCGATCCCATAGGATCCCTAGAGTGTTTTTACAAGTTTCAGTTTTTAATTCTTTTTTTTTTCCCTAGTTTAAATTTCTATCAAATCTAGCTTAGATCTCTGTTTATTTGCATTTCTAGTTACTGCTGATCCTCCTCAAGGCCAATCCAAGCCCATTTGGCCATAGTACTTGTTACTGTTGGCCATTCTATGATTTTCAAATCACTCAACTGTGCAAAAATAGTTGAACCAAATTTCTGAACATTCACCTATGTTTGGGGTCATTTTATACCCAAAACGTTGACCCATTTATGAATATTCCCATGGTTACGGGTAAAAGGTCCCATTTCCGAAGTGGGTTTTCAACCGTTTGAGGTAATTACTCGTGGTTTAATCACAATCCACTTTGTAAAAACATGACCTTTATAGGTGCGTGACCCATTTTTGGGCTTCACTATTTGCTTCTATTGGGACTATCAGTGCGTCTTAGCCACCTCTATCCATCAAATATATTTCTATTTATGTTTGTGTTTTTGTTTCTGTTCATTTTAGTTGCAACATGTGTAAATCAAACAGTAATACAATGGTTAATGGGTTAATGAACATCATTAAAGCTTGATTAAAATTTACTATAATTAAAATCAAACATCTTTCCTAGCACTCCTCCTCTACCCAGTCATCACCCTTTGGGGTATTCTGGGATAAGACGAAGGGTGAAGCTTGTATAGTAATAGGCACTTCACCTATTATTTTTCAAAGCCACTAAAAACTGGTGACTTGGAAGGTAGAGGGGGTAGAGAAGGAGGGATTCTCATGTCGCTCAGTGTCCTCCATGTTGACCAACCTTGCATCTGGAGGGTGACCTGTGGATCTACGGATGGGATTAGTCCCATTGTGTTGAGAGCCCAGCACCCTTTCCTAGTTGAAGAGAAATATAGGTGTAAGGTAGTCACCTAGTCAGGCTACCATGGTTCAGGATCACAAATGGTATATGGTTAAAATTTCTGTTTACTACTTTCATTACTTATGTTTATGAAATAAAAAGAACAATATCTATAGACTATTCATAAAGCATACAAGAAACCATTAAGAGTAATAGAAATATCCAATACATTCACACAAACCATACCATATAAATCAACCCAACTCAGTTCATGATGCTGAGTGAGCCTATTAACCCAAAAAATACTTCACTCAGCTCTACATGGCCTACACCACCCAAGGACACCCATGCACAACCCTCGTAACACTCCATTAGACCCCCAAACCCTAAAAAAGGCTTAAAAATGAGTAAAAGGACTTAAAAACCCCAAAAAGGAGCCTAAATAACTCTCCTAGGGGCTAAAGCCTCCAAAAAGGGGCTAAAACCCCTCAAAGGAGCCTAAAACCCTAAAAGGAGATAAAGTTAGGGAGGAAGGGGCTAAAAGCCGAAAAAAAGGGCTAAATCCCTGACCAAGGGCTTAAAACCCTAAAAGTCCCTAAAAAAGCTATAAAACGAGGGGTGGGGGTCACTCTCAAACAATTCTTCCCTTGCATAGTGTTATGTTGCTCGTGGATGCCTTGAGACCCTTTGTCTCTCAAGCCACCCACATCCCCTTCTCATCCACTCCCTAACCTTATTTGCAGAGGGGCTTCCAGCCGTTTCTTTTCTTCCTTTCTGTTATGTTTATTTTTCTTGGATATCCACATAGGAACCTATCCTTTCATCCTATAGACAGAAGGTATCCATTCCTGCCCTGTAGCAAGGGATAAATCCCCAAAAAATCCCTGCTACAGAACCGAGGACCATACTGGGGATTTTTCTGGTAGCAGGGATACCCCCTCGCCTATTTCTGGAAAAATTTGGCGACCCCCTCACCACATTTGACCCAAAATGTGCGGTCTGTCACTCAGAGGTTAATTTTCAATCTACTAAGGACTATCAGTGCGGCTCAGCTGCCTCTGTCCAGCACAATAGTCCTATTTTTGTTTCTGTTTCAGTTTATTGCAATTTCATGTACAAACAAAGTGTAAATTCAAAGAAAAATTAATTGGTTAATCAACATACCCTAACTAAAACTGACATAAAATTAACAATATTGCTTACCCTTCCTCCTCTACCCAGTCATCACCCTCCGAGGTATTCTGGGATAAGACAAAGGGCACAGGTCGTATAGTAATAGGCCCTTCACCCAATATTATTCAAAATCATTAAAAACAAATGACTTGGAACGTAGAGGGGGTAGAGAAGGAGGGATTCTCATGGTGCTAAGCATCCTCCCTTTTTACCAACCTTGCATCTGAGAGGTGACCTGTGGGTCTATGGATGGTCTTAGTCCCATTGTGTTGAGAGCCCAGCACCTTCTCCTGGGTGAAGAAGAATATAGGTGTAAGGTAGTCACCTAGTTAGGCTATCACAATTTAGGGTAAAAAATGGTATCTGTCTACAAAATTTATGTTCATTTACTGCTTTCAACCATAATATGATGAATTCATAAACCATTTGGAGCCACCAAATAAGAGAAACACAGAAATACATACACACCATACCACGTAAATCAACCCCACTCAGTTCATGATGCTGAGAGAGCCACTAAAATTGATTAATTTACACTAAGTTCAAAAATCTGTAGTCTTTGAGGACATAAGTCCCTGACTGCCTTAACCATGGGAAGTACTTGGGATCTACCCAGAAACTCATTTTGAGGAGTGCCACGGGAACCCCAAAGTAGCTGGCCATTGAGAGAAATTGCCAAGCGAAACGGGCAATAACCCCCACCGATTGAGTAGAACGCCCATGAGGAAAAACCCAAGTGTTGTCTTCTGGCAGTCTTGGTGGCCAAGTGACCTCCTACAACCAATAGGATGCCATTGAAACCGGGGTCCAAAATATCATTCCCACCTGTTTGATACACAAATCTAACACAATTGATCCCTCACACTCTTCCTCACACCTAAGAGGTGAACCACGACAATTCATGTCATTGAACCAAAACCATCAAGACCATTCTCGATGACCTCTCACACCATTAGAAGGCCACATAGCCTTTGATTTAGATTCAGACCCATATTAGTCTGAACTAGTCCTACACACAGCACCATCAAGCCCCATGGCTGGTGCAAACCTGAATCCATTTTTTGGCATAGCAATCACTAGTGGACCCATGTCCACACCACAAATTATCACCAACAACCCTACAGGTGGCCCTAGCATGGTCATGCAAACTATCATCAGTCAGCTGCCACCACCCATAGTAACCACTCAAGCTGTCCCACCTGCAACACTTGCGGGCACTGGACCTTCCACATACATCGCCCCTCCTATCACACAAGGGGCCAGTGCCCCTTCCACATACACTGCCCCTCCTATCACACATGGGGGTAGTGGCTCTTCCATCCACACTGTCCCTCACACCACACTTGGGGGAATTGGCCTATCTACAATGGCACCACCAGCACCCCTAGCTATGCAAGTACATTATGCACCTACAAACCCCACCACCATACCTTCCCCATATCACATCAATCTGGGGTCAAATCTGACTTTCATGGCTCATCTTAACTTGCCTGATTTGGCTCGATTGACAAATGACCCCATCCACCATCAAACCTTTTGGCTCCCCGTGGAAACCAAACTTCCCTCAGACATTCCCAAGTTTCAAGGGAAGGCAGGGGAGTGTCCCAAAAATCACATCATGACATTTCATCTATGGTGCTCCTCAAATAGCATTGTAGATGACTCGATCAGGGTAAGACTATACCAAGGAACCCTCACAGGTGCGGCAGCCAAATGGTACATTGAGCTACCGCAAGCCAAGTACCCATATTTCAACTCAGCTTTCATGTTCCTGTAGTATTTCCAACTCCCCATTAGATATGACAAAGGGGTGGAGATCCTGTTATCCTGCTGCTAGAGAACTGCGACACATATAACCGACCACATCCATGAGTGCTGGCAACATCATAGTTTGTGTAAAATCCAACTTGATGACAGGATCTTCTTAGATTGGTTTCTCAAAACCTTTCTCCCACACATAGCAAAGGACGTCGCATCCGAACGTCCCCAATCCAGAGAGGAGGCCATACTGAAATCCCAACAATTTGAACTGATCTATGTAGAGTCTAGATACCTTTACACCATCATTCCAGATGCTCCCCGTCCGAGTACCTCCTACCGGGATGCACTGGGGGCATCTCATACTGCAGATGTCATCATAGGCTCGGTCTCCCAATAGCCACAACACCATCCGACACCACCTGCAGTTCCACCACAAACCAAGAAACACTACTAGTGTTTCCTACCAAAACCAAGCTTTGTACTATGCTAGAATGATGTCCCAGTCTGAAGCAACAACTTCCTATGCACAACCTATGACACCGCAGCAGGATCAAGCCTTGGCATGGTAGACACAACAATACGCAGGGAAAATTCCCACATTTGTGGCATTGATTCCCACCCAAATTTATTATGCACCACCACTGCAAGTGGTTCAAGCCCCCTCCCCTGCTCCACCTGCTCCGTTGGGACAAGTATTTTCAAAACAAAACTGTCCCAACCAGCCTACCCCCAACAATGAACAAGGGAAAGCTAGAAAAAATCGGCCCCGGAACCAAGCCAATAACCAACCGCAGGGAGGTGGTCAACAACCAAACCCTCTCAACAATGTCACAGTAAACCAACCCGCCCAAAATCCCCCACGACCAAATGCACCAAGATGCAATGCCCTGTTGCACACAAACAAACCATGCACACTCTGTGAGGTCTATGGGCACTACAAATTCAAGTGTCCCCTCATGGATTGCGCTAAGCAAGCCATTCAGAATGAGGTTCAACAGGCTGCCAACGCTACAAATCAAGCCCAACCTAACCCGGCACCACAAGGACCTCCTCCTATGGTTCTTCAAAACCCATTACTTGTAAAAGGGTTGGAGGCAACCGCACCTCCTCCCCAACCCAATTCCAATGCTTAGAGGTCACCTCCCATGGCCAAAACAGGTGTCCACCACCTGCTAGCCATAACGAATGAAGAGGTCAACCTACAAACCAGATAGAATCAGTACAAAACCACCATAGAACCCACTAACACATTAGCGACATCTACATCCAAATCGGTCAATGCACCTCTTCAGTTACCCCCTTTCCCCTGCCCCCTCATACGTTGAGTGGCCAATAACGCCTCAACTAGAGCTACAATCAGCTATAGCATCATGGATGATGTGGCCTAAACACAAACGACCATGTCCGCTCTGGAGGTACTCAAAACATGCCCAACGCAGCGGAAAGTGTTAATAGCCGCCCTTGGGGATGTAGACCCATCTGACTCCAAGTTGATGACATTCGACACAGAGAATGGAGAACCGTGCATGCCATCACCATTGCCTTCCAAATCCCGGTGTCTATCCAAAATTTGGTTGTGCACCGGTGCATAGTAGATGAGGGGGAATCTACGTGCGTTATGTCTACCCTAGTTTGGCAGAAACTTGGATCCCCAATTCTGCAACCATCCTCCATAACTCTGTGGGCTTATGATTTCCATCCCACCAAAGCCGAAGGAATCCTCCCCCATGTCCCCATCACATTAGCCAGGAAGACAGTTCTAATTGACATAGAAGTTGTCAATGCTCAACTGGACTATAACCTTCTCCTTGGAAGAAGTTATATGTACACCATGAGAGCTATCACATCAACTATCTTCCATCTCATGATGTTCCCCCACGAAGGGAAGATCGTGATAGTTGATCAACTCACTTATCATGATCTGTAAGGGTTAATGGCACCCACCAACATTATCCCTACCATCACCACCATTGAGCCACAAGGGACGACCACACATGCCAATGTTCTCCTTGCAATCAACACCATGGTTGACAACACACCAGCTTCCCGATTGTTGAATGTGCGCCCTGGGTTGTTTGCCGATACCACCATGACATCTCATTTCCCCTTAGGGTCACCACCATCAACGCAAAATGAGACTACAGACTTGTGCATGGTCTCATCCAGCATCGCTGCACCCAAACAACAAGCACATCCATAGCTCCAACCACAACCGCAACACCGTCCGCAGCTGCAACACCAACAACAGCTGCAACATCATCTATATCCGCAGCATTACATGCAGCCGCAACCATAAATGCTCCCCGACATGCAACCAGTAGGGAGTTATCTGGGCTCCTCTCCAGTCCATACAATTCCCTTCCTCTTTCCCCCCATGGTGTCATGAGTAAGCCGATAATGGCCACCCTCAACCTACCCAGCTTTACATTGGGAATTCCGGTGTGGTATCTTGATCCACTAGCTCAACCATCAATGCCCTAGGTAGTCTTAACACCTATGCATCCCATTGCGTTCGAGTCCCATCCTCCACCCGATCCGCAAAAACCAACCACCGCACCCGCACCTGCACCACCCCACCTGAAAAGGGCCAGGGGCAAGAACACCAAAGCCACCGCAGAACCTCGGCAGATCCTCCCTTGCACCATCTGCGAACAATAGGGAAATCCAACTCAGAATTGCCTTAAAATTCCAATGATCTGTGCACATTTGGATGCCATGGAAACAACTGAAAACCTCCCCATGGTTGAACTTCCAACCGCGTTAATAGTCAGAAACAACTCACTGAGAACAAACCATGCTTGTGCCCTCTACGGTTTGTATCGACATTATTCTCACCATTGCCAAGACTTGCCTGAATTTCAAATGGCTTTAGCCGACCTCCATCAACATTCCCTGGATTTTGAGATCACCCTGATTGAAGAAATTCATCCCCCACCTCCTTCTTCAGACACCATGTCCATTTACATGAAGTCCAGTTCAACTGACCCACTCATCTCCACCTCCAACAACAGTCCATCAGACCTATCTCTTTGTTGCTTCCACAATGATGAGGAGACACTTGAAGCTTTAACCACCCCAGAATACCCATGGGATGACATGCACCATCGCTTGTTCTTTCTCCCCAAAGAACTTCTGTCATAGTCTGTCCAGTTTTCCATGGAAACCAAATATTTCATCCATGGGAAAGTTGACTAGTTCAAGAACCCCATCTCGACACCAGACGCCTTCGAAGAAGGGAACATGGCCAACATCTCTCCCACTGTCAAAATCAACATCCCAACCAATCCTGAGATTGTTGAAGAAATCATGCTGGGGGCATCTTGCTCCCCGAAAGAAGTTGCTACCTACAAATCTCTCTTCCAATAATTCTGTGACATCTTCACTTGGTCTTACACTGAAATTCCTGGCTTAGATCAATCCATTGTGGAACACCACATCGAAAATTGGCCCGATGTGGCCGTGGTATGGCCATGGTATGCCAAAAGCAATGGCCGATTCACCCTTCCAAAGTGGCCACAGTTAAAGCTGAGATAGAGAAGTTGCGCATAGCCAGCTTCATCTACCCCATTGCTTACACCACTTGGGTTTCTAATCTTGTTTCGCTGAATAAAAAATAGGGTACCATTCACGTTTGCATAGAATTCCGTGACCTTAATGGGGCGTGTTCCAAAGACAAATTCCCAACACCCTTCACCGATCAGATTATTTATGCATGCACCAGACATGAGGCCTTTTCCTTCATGGACGGATTTTTTGGATATAACCAAATCCAAATCCCTAAAGAAGACCATTATAAGTCGGCATTCACAACCTTGTGGGGCACATTTATGTATCGCATCATGCCCTTTGGCCTGAAAAACACTGGATCCACCTTACAGCATGCCATGACACACTACTTTCGCAACCTCATTCACATCATGTTGGTTTGTCTTGACAACCTCATTGCACGGTCATAGAAGCAAACACAACACATAGACAACCTACGACAAGTCTTCCTATGATGTCACAAGTACAAAATCCGCTTGAACCCTTTCAAGTGTGCTTTCTATGTCCCAACGGGTCGTCTCCTAGGGTTCATCGTGTCACACAAAGGAATGACCGCTGATCCCTAGAAATTCCAAACGAATTTCCCTCTAATGTCACCCCTTTGAGTGATGACAGTACAACTTGTATTATAGCCTTTCTCCTTTTTTGTTTTACACATTTTTCAAAAGTGAGTCTTATGTATCATTTCTTCTCATTGCTCCAGATGGAGAACACCTCAAACCGATATATGGGATTTGCTGATGGAGCAAGCAGATGGTCTCCAAAGCTTTCCTCGGTTGCATGGGTCATCTATTCCTCGTCGCATGAGTTGATCCATATCAATGGAATATGCGTGAGCAGTGTGACCAACAACCAGACTGAGTACGATGGTGTCAATGGCCTCTTAGCCACCACTCTCTAGTTAGGCGTTCACCATCTCGATGTATTCTTAGACTCCCAACTGCTTATTTCTCAGTTGAACAACTACTATCAGGTACATGATCCCTGCCTCTTTAGAAAATTCCTACACACTAAATAGATGGTTAGAGCATTTGAGTCCATCACATTCACACATGTTCCCAGAAACCTCAATAGTGTAGCAGATCAAATGGCTAATGATATTCTAAACTGGCACATTCACAATCGCATATAGGAAACATACAACCATAACATCATGCATAATCATATTTAAAAATACACACACAAATGTAATAATACATCATCTAGGCATTGCATTCCACATTATCATAAAAAGACTCACACATATAAAAGCGCATCCATGTGTGTCAAAAATATATATATAAATAGATCAGTCGCATGTCCAAAACGTGTCCAATACAAAATGAGAAGCCACATATGCTTTCTCAGTAGGATATACATAGCGAAACAAAAACTCCTAAGTGCACCAATGCACTAGGGGCAGCCCCACTAGGCCGCTAATCTAACTCAGACTCGTCATCTGACTC
Source organism: Pseudotsuga menziesii (assembly GCA_001517045.1). Classification (NCBI taxonomy): domain Eukaryota; kingdom Viridiplantae; phylum Streptophyta; class Pinopsida; order Pinales; family Pinaceae; genus Pseudotsuga; species Pseudotsuga menziesii. Next base: position 26,243 of record LPNX010295099.1, on the reverse strand, counting down.
AGTATCATTATCTTCCTCAGAGGACTCATCCTCTGTAGGAAGATCACCTCTCACCGCTTGATGAATGTGCTCATAGGCCACAGCCATCCTCCTCATCATAGAAGTCCACTCTGCAGGAAATATATGGATAGAATCAATCACACCATTGCTCAGATGCTGCCAGCCATCGTCAAAGACCCTAGCAGCAAGCCGCTCCAGATGCGGCAGTAGTCCATCCATCTCCCGTCGTCTCCTGTGAGGGTTCCCAGCAGGAACTGCTGCAGGATCCACACCAACCACCCACCTCTGATGACTAGGTAGCGGGCGAGGTCCAATATTTGCATATACAAACAAGGACACCATCATTCCACACATATCAACATACAACTATCAACCAGCTCAAACTACACTATGTATAAAGATGAACATAAAAACATCACACATACATACCAGCTGGTCCCCATGCCTGGTCGGGAAGTTGGGGCATCTCGGGGTCTCCATGATAGTTCATACCCGCATACGGGTACTCCTCGACCACCACTGGAAGCTGTCGCCACTGCTCTAACAGCTCATCAGTAAAGAAGCGACCCACTCTGCCGCCACCCTCTCGGATCATCATCTGACACCACCAGTACATCCACGGCTCCTATGGACCACTATCCTATACAGCCCGGTGCGGACGCAGTGTAGGTACTTTCTCAAAATATAAAGCACACAGAAACGACCCAAAAAAAAAAAATGCTCCAGATGCCTTCGAATTGTTCAGCTGACGCCAAACAGCCTAAAGATACATCTAAGCCCACCCATAATACATGCCTCCCATAACACAGTCTACTAGCTAAAGCTTCCCTCGAGATATCTTGTGGCTCCCCATGGAACCTAAGATATGTAACAGTAAGGTCACCACCACCCGTGTCGATAGATCCTCGATGTCACACATCTGGATACAAGAGCCATGCACATACGCTGTAGCATAATAGTGCCGATCGCATAGCTCATCCAACGTCTCGCCACAAGACAACACCGATTCCAAGTCACCAATAACTCCCAACATAGGGAGCCCAGTAAATAAGTATACATCCGCTAGCGTGATCTCAATCCGCTAGCCCTGGAAGAGGAAGACCTCCTCCTCAACATCCCAAAAGCTCACCAGCATTTGGAGCAGCAAACTCAAGCTCTTCATGAGCGGTATCCTCATGAACTTTAGTAAACTGCAATAGGCTAGTGTATCACGCACATTCCCATCTAATAATGATGCCTCCCAAAGGTCTTTACAGTTTCTCTCTCGCCACTGGATCTCAGCCATCCTGCACAAGCACAAAATAGATATCAGCCACTACTCTCATAAAAAAACATCACCCAGAGGCCAAGTCGCACCTGTTTGGGAAAAATGAGCGACCAAGTCACTCCAAAATGCCCCACAGATGCGACCAGGTTGCTCCTTTTCCTTTGAAAGGTGCGACTTGGCACCATGAAACCCCAATATGCTCATGGAGGCCTTCCAAGTGACCAAATGCAGAATGTAAAACACCAAAAATAATAGATTCAGCGAGAGCTCTTACCTGCAAGTCACAAAACTCAAAACTGCCAGTCAGAATAGGGGAAATCAACAAATGAAGATTTAGGGCCCACCTCTCCAACTCCACAGTGAACAGTGACAATGACACCTCACCAAGTGGTCCCCACCCTTATATAGGCCCCATTTGACCTAATTTATCCCATTTGACATAACAGGACCATACGGAGTCCGTTTGAGACGTCGTTCATGCCACTGGTTTCAGAATCGTGTCCTCTATCTCCTTATGAGACCATCGTCTCATGTTTAACAAATAAATTTCGGGACCATTTCTCAGAAGCGACCCTGATCTACGAGCCACAACATGGCGATGCAAGTGTATAAGGACCTATACTTGTATCACTCTCCCCTGCTGCTACTCATGTATGTTTTCAGGCCACTGCCCATTAAGGGCCACCATGTTTTTTCTTGTTTTGTATCTTAACACATAGTTTTATTCTCCATCCACCGCACTTTACGCAGATATCTGGACCATTGTCCACAAAACCATTTATTTTCCTTTGCATGTATTTGGCATATAAGTGACCTCGTATTGCACTCACATCACATGTAGTCAAGTCCGTCCACCGCAACTCACACACGCTCTCCTGACCTCTGTCTGAGAGCCACCTTAGTTTGCATGCCTCTGCCACACCGAATCATGAGCCTCTACCGCGATCTATCCAGTGCATGTATTGGTATGTTTGAGAGCCTTCTGCTTTGTACATACTATATGGATGACCTTTGGATCACTGTCCATTATCCCGACATAAGGCACCGCCTGTGCCACCGCAATCAGTTGACCATACTTGTGTTTCATTTAAGCTCTTTTCTGACTCCTAAAAACAATGAAAAGGTGGCCGAGCACAGTTGCTTCCTTTCCCACTCACTAAAGTATAGGAAAGGGCATCTACATCATCTCATTTACCTCCTTTTGCGGACCATGTAGACCATCAAATGAAAAGGACCACCTTGGCATATTCAAGCCAAGACCATTCCCCTCTGCATACTTTTATGCTTTCTCGGGCAGAGGGGCCGCACTTTACGAAAAAGCTCACCATGGGTTGTCGTTAAGCTCTTTTCCATCCTTCTCATTAAGAAAAGATTGTCGAGCAAACTTGGTTTTGTTCATGCTCATAAAAGTATCTGAATGACCGTCGAGTTAGTATAGGTTTAACCTTTTTCAGCGTGATTGGACTACCAATGGTAAAGAAGTCTCTCATCCCCTACAGGATGGGTGAGCTCTCCTATGTATAATTTTATCCTTTTTTGGGAACAGGAGGCTACGAACAAAAAAGAGCCCCCACTAGAGTCTTCTTCATGCTTTCAGACTCTCTAAAATTGAAAGCACCATCGAGCATTTACCTTCTCGGGATTGCCAAAAATCCATGAGATTGTACCATAACGGTGTCTCTAGACACCACCCCATAAAAATAGTTTGGAAGCATTCCCACTTTAGGTCGCCTTTGTTCAGCATACTCTGCAACGTGTCTTCCTTGGACCCCATCAATATCAAAAGTGTCCACCTCACCCAAGTATCTCTTATATGCAGTGACATTCCCAGTATTACAACTATCCCATTCCCATGAGTTGGTTTCATTTGCTTCCTAGTCCACCCTACTGTCATACTCTGAACAAAGGAAGTTTGATTCTACCACACTCCCCCTCCCCCTTTTCAATTCTTTCCCTCCCCCTCCCCCCGCCATTCAGTGGGTCAGTCCGCAGATTGTCTCACACCTTTTGGTTATCTCCCTTGCACTTCTGGTCAAGGAAACATCATTGTGTTGACTAGGGGCAGGTCTCCCTCTGTCGACGATAACACACATATTCCAGAGGATAGACCCAGAGGTCCTTGTACCTTAGTTTCATTAACATCATTGATGATTTCATTGGACCACTTGAGAGGAGTCCATAGTGCCTCTCAGGATGGCTATTTCTCACATTCTCGACTTCAACTACATCATCGCACTGTTGAGATTCGTAAAAGGTTTGGTCCATGCAGTATTTGGTCGAATACCCCAGATGTCACCTGACTCTAGAACATTGATAAGTCTATTCGAGGGACCTAAACAGTTTATGTCCCTTGTGATTTCTGGGTTGTGTTGGAGAGAGTGTTCAGAAGCCCCACCAGTGCTTCTATATAGATTTATGATTGATGCAGCATAGTTGTACCACAAATACTCTGACTCTCAATTAGCGAGTCCATACAGCTATGTACCATCCTAGATCTAGCAGGTTGTCAGTCATGAAGATATAGCATTCCATGAGAATGCCATGGGTCCAATGTAGCAGATCTTCAGATCAGTATTGTATTCAGCCTCACATTGAGAAAACCATTATGTACCATTAGTTGTATATGATCGACTCTTGTATTTTAGAGCATAGATCAAATTATTCTTTTGACATTGTCTCGAGCATGGGGATGCCCACCTCATCCATATACATTTCACACATTATTTGTATCTCACCCATTGATGGGAACCATATTAATACAAAAACCAAAAGCCACCATGCCCCAGCCCCAGAAGCACCACCTCTCCACAGTAAATCCTATGATGCCCGTTGACCATACGATGAGATCCTGCCCTCACACATCAGGGGGTAATCTGTTAACCCAAAAAATACCTCACTCAGCTCTACATGGCCTACACCACCCAAGGAAACCCATGCATGACCCTCGTAACACCCCATTAGACCCCCCCACCCTCAAAAAGGCTTAAAAATGAGTAAAAGGGCTTCAAAACCCCAAAAAGGATCCTAAATAACTCTCTTAGGGGATAAAGCCTCCAAAAGGGGGCTAAAACCCCTCAAAGGAGTCTAAAACCCTAATAGTTGTTTGCAAGTAGCTGGAGTCAATCCCTAACCTTGTTTGCAGAGGGGATTCCGACTATTTCTTTTCTTCCTTTCCATTCTATTTATTTTTCTTGCATCTCCACACAGAAACCTATCCTTCCGTCCTATAGATGAAAGGTAGCCATTCCTGCCATTTAGCAAGGAGAAATACCTACTAAACATTGGGTGGCTTTGTCTCTCAATCCACCCACATCCCTCCTCTCATCCATTCATTCTCCCATTGAGCCATAGCTCCTCCATAGCCAAGAGAAAGAGAGGTGCTTCTTCCAGCCAAGGCATGGTGGCCCATTGCACCAAAGAGAAGGTATGACATTGTTTGTTCATGCATTTTCTTTAGTAGCTTAGTTGTTTTTTAACCCATATTTTCTTGCAGGTTTGTTTCTTAACTTGTTTTGCAGGTTTTTTCTTTCTAATAGTTGTTTGCAAGTAGCTGGAGTCAGGCCCTAACATTGTTTACAAGGGGGCTTCCAAATATTTCTTATCTTTCAGTTCTTTCTTTCTTTCTGTCTATTTATTTTCTACATTTCCATACAATAGCCTACCCTTTTGTCCTATAGACAGAAGGGAGCCATTCCTTCCCTATAGCAAGGGAGAAATCTCTGCTATAGAACTGGCGACCATACCAGGTCGATCCCACAGGATCCCTGGTTCATTTTTTTAAATTTCAAGTTTTATTTCAGTTTGTGCCCTAGGTTTAAATTTCTTGTCAAATCTAGTTTAAATCTTGTTTATTTATAGTTTATTGTTTCTGCCGAGCCTCCACAAGGAAAATCCAAGTCCATTTGGCCACAGTACAGGTTACTATCGGTCGGATCTGACTCAGGATAAAAAAACCCCCAATCCGGAGCAGGTCACACTTATCAGGCCTAAATAGGGTACCCGGTCGCTCATTTAGGTCTCACAGGTGTGACCAGGTTGCTCTTTTTCCCCTGAAAGGTGTGACTTCCTTCAAAAAGACAAACTGCTTCTATCTATGAAATATGTGTGACCCCCTCGCCTATTTCTGGAAATTTGGGGACCCCCTCGCCACATTTGACCCAAAATGTGCGACCTATCACTCAAAAGTTAGTTTTTAATTTACTAAGGACTGTCAATGCAGCTCAGCCACCTCTGTCCATCACAATGGTTCCATTTATGTTTCTGTTTCTTTTTAATGCAATTTCATTCACAAAACTAAGTGTAAGTTAAAAAAATTTAATTGGTTAATGAACATAACCTAACTAAAATTGACATAAAATTAACAATATTGCTTAACCTTCCTCCTCTACCCAGTCATCACCCTCCGGGGTATTCTAGGATAAGACGAAGGGCATAGCTCGTATAGTAATAGGCCCTTCACCCAATTTTGTTCAAAAACCACTAAAAACGGGTAACTTGGAAGGTAGAGTGGGTAGATAAGGAGGGCTTATCACGACGCTAAGAATCCTCCCTATTCACCAACCTTCAATCTGGGAGGTGACCTGTGATCTACAGATGGGCTTAGTCCCATTGTGTTGAGAGCCAAGCACATTCTCTTGGTTGAAGAGGAATATAGGTGTAAGGTAGTCACCTAGTTAGGCCATCACAAATCAGGGTAAAAAATGGTATCTGTCTACAAAATTTCTGTTCATTTACTGCTTCCAATCACAATATGATGAATTCATAAACCATTTGCAGCCACCAAATAACAAAAACACAGAAAGACATACACACCATACCACATAAATCAACCCCACTCAGTTCCTGATGCTGAGAGAGCCACTAAAATTGATTAATTTACAGTAAGTTCAAAAATCTGCAGTCTTTGAGGACATAAGTCCTTGACTGCCTTAACAGTGGGAAGTATTTGGTCTCTTCCCAGAAACCCATTGTGAGGAGTAGGATGGGAACCCCAAAGTCGCTGGCTCTTGAGAGGAATTGCCAAGCAAAATGGACAATGACCTCCATCGATTGAGCAGAACGCCTGTGAGGGAACAAATGCCACTCCAACAGACAAAATTTGACTAAATGTCAACATCATGGAGCACGATGAAACATTGTATCTACTGATATAAAAACTACTTGAGAAACAAAAACATGTTGATTCCTACTTGGAAATTAACAATCAAAGTTTGACAAAGGACTGTTTCAAAGTCCCAAGTGATCATTTTGTACCTTTTGTATACTGTCTGCACTACCAAATGGGGAGCTAAGAGGGGAGTGTCTCCTAGTGTAATTAATAGGACAGTTTGTTTCAGATGATGATGCTTCATCACTTTTTGAGTTTGTTTTCCATTTTATATGCTGACCACGTGAAATTAGTGCTTTAAGCCCCACAAACCAAACTTCTACTTCATACTTATCCTTGCAATCTGAAATAAAAAAAAATAGCATGCCCTTAGTTGCGCCTAAGTAAAATTAACCCTTAAAAACAAACTTCAAAAATTTAAATTTTGTACATGAGGAAAAAATCAGAAAAAGGTACTGTATCTGTTGAAGAATAAATACTTGGAACATTCTAGATCTTATGTAAAGTTCAAATTGTATTCCATGTTAATGTTTTTTATTCCAGCAAATGTGAAACTACTGCTTTTACCAAAAACATGTCATACAAAATCTCGTTGTAAATAAGTGAAAATGACTGATACTCTTTTTCAGGCCATGGATACCTCTAGAATATTGCGTGAAAACAACAACAACAAAAAGTTTTTATAACTTAAGCATTCAAACAATGCCTTCCTGAAATAAAGTATCAAATAGATCTTTATTTTTTCAAGCAGATCTCAATACTTTGTTACCATAATTATAAATGTAATTGTTTTTGTTTTGTATTCCAAAGTTGAGATAATTTCTCTAAGTGACCACTTTAAACTCGACGATAAAT